>CM047806.1:63395326-63933277 GCA_026214975.1 Gentiana macrophylla | reverse complement strand
GTAAAGAAGGTCAAACAGTGCTCAGGAATGTCTGGGTAGATCCTCATCTCATGTGAGTGAATGAAGTCCGGCTTCAACTCCACCAGCAAGACAACACACTCAAATTATACTGCCTCCATCACAAGCTTGATGCAAACACATTTCAAAAGATCTATATCCTTCTAATGTGCTTAATATGGTCGGAAAATATGACGGTGGTTTTGATGATGGCAGAAGAGAAATAGAAATTATTCTCATAATACTTAAAGAAACATAGTAAAAGGCACTCACAAATCAATCTGATCCATCGCGGAAATAATGATTGAACGAAATGCGAGAGGCAAAGAAGAGATTGTATACGGAGATTTATTTCTTTCTAAAATCGACACAGGTACCCAAGATTCTTCTCTTGATATCTCTTCAGTGGAAGTTCGCATCCATGAACAAAGTGCAGTAGTATTATACTTTTGTGACCTCACATTGAAGCATTCGTAGTGCTTCAACTGTTGATCAAGAAAATAAAAAGCGCTCAGAAAGGTTATGACCGACATTTGAGCAACAAAGAAAATTTTCTAATACCAGCAATAGGAGGTGCCGATTCTTTTGCTTCAAAAGCTTGGCATGCTTTTGATATCTCTTTCAAGGAAGCAATCATGGATGGCCTAAGAACGCTAGATTCTTGGATATCCCGAAAGCATCAAGTACCTGCATGCATACCATAAATCATCTTATATAGGAATGTGAGTGGAATGATATACAGCTTCTTACACACAAACACATCCATAAAACAAATGACAAAGCATGGCTTTTGGTAGACAGAAAACACATTGACAATCTGAATACTACCTACCACCTTCTTTGAACTGTTACACCTGTTGTGCAGACCAACTGTTACAACACCCCAATCCAAACCAAACCATCTGAATTTGTTTCCCTTATTTTCATATCCAATCCAAACCAAACTTCTGCTGAATCACCCTCTGATCCAGCTGTCAATTAGGATGAAGACAAAAGCGTACTCTTGTTGACAAAGGGAGGTATTAGAAACTTGTGGGAAAACTTATTAATCTTACTATACTTGTCCAGATATAAGATTTGTTGTAGGGCTGATTAGCCAGTTTACGACAAACCGACAGAGATGAATTTGCAAGCTGCCTACAAGATTCTAGATACCTGAATTTTAACTTCAGGACAAGGGCTGTTTTTAAGAAAAATGAGTCAACGAAGATTGAAGTATTCACTGATGTTGCTTATTGTAGAATTATTTAGAGAATGAAAAAAAAATGTTTTATTGATTGATACAGGAATGAATTACAATGGGAGGCTAAAGTCCTCCTTCAATAAGAGACCAAACCCTAAAGGTAAAGTCCTCCTTCAATAAAAAAGGTAAAAGACTACTTACCCTTACACAATAATTATAATAATAAAACAAAATTACAAAAATAATTTTCCATGAATCAAGCAGGCTGCCATGTTGTAAGGAGAAAGTAGACAAAACTGAGATTGATATTGCTCACATTCCATCCAAGAACCAGACAGAAGACATGTTAACAAAAGTTGTTCCAATTCAGGTGTTCAGCAGCATTGTTCCAAGCTTGGTTGTACCAATAATTACAGCCAGATTTGAAATATTAAATATTTACGTGTGTTGTCTAGTTAAATATTATGTATTTATTAGTAGCTGCTTCTTGATCTCGGCAATGGGGGTCAGTTTTGGAGTTTCCATGGCTTAGCTATTAGTTAACGTTGTTATAAGGTAGATTAAAATATCTTTACTTCTGCACAAGGTGCATCGGTCTAGTGGTGAGCTAGACTATAATCCTGGCATTGAGACTAGCGCTCGAACCCCGTTAGGGGTAAAAAAATATCTTTACTTCTGCTGCCCTCTTTCATTGCCAACTTCCACAGGCATTGTAGCTCTATATATTCTGTTTGTTGTACTCTTTCAAAGTAATAAGAAATTAATTTTTTCCCATCTCTCTTTTCTTTCCACAACAGTGTAACACATCTAATTATCAACCAAAAATAAAATGTTAAACATATTAATACTTCTACATTTTCCAAGTCAAGGGAATGACAAATTAAAACAAGGAATTACAAGTTACCTTTGACTGGTATACTGACAGAGTGCTACATATCATCCCAGCAACTTCGTCAAGGGAATGGGTTGAGTACTTCCTCTCTGGTGTTATCCTCAATTTTTGTGTTACGGAATTGGCACTAGAATCAGCAGATACTTTGGAAGACTGTAAGCCCAAAGAAAACACACACATCAAGTAACGCTGAATATGTAATGGAACAAAATAACATACCATAAAATTTTCATAAGTTGAAAAGGTACTCCAAACAGATGGCTGAAATGAATGTTTCAACACACAAGGCCCAAGAAGAACATCAGCTCAAATTTGAGCATTCTGATTACATAGATCCATCAAAAAGGATTGCAAATGATCCAATAACCCTCTATGTTCTGCTCTTTTGAAACCTCAAAATCTGCATCATTTGATAATATAAGCCAGAGGGAGATCGTTTTATCACAAACTAGACCTAACAATTTGTTTTGCAGTAAGTTTAGTGAGCCAATTTATCCACAAGCCCTGTCAAGAACATCACCAGATGGCCTACCGGATTCTAAGGTATCTCAAAGGCACTCCAGGACAAGGGTTAATTTTCAGAAAATCAGAAAACAGAGAGGTCAAGGTGTTCACTGATGCTGACTGGGGAAGTTCGGTGATTGATAGGAGGTCTACTACTGGGTATTGTTCATTTATATGGGGTAACCTTGTTACCAGTTGTCTCTCGTAGCAGTGCTGAAGCTAAACTGCGTGCACTTGCATTGTCTGTGATCGAAAATGGCTAAAAAGGAATATGGATGAGATAAATGTTCCAGTTCAAAATCCTATTCAACTGTTGCATGACAATGTGTCAGCAATCAACATTTCCAAGAATCACATTCACCATGACAAATCCAAACATATTGACACTGACAGACACTTCATCAAGGAAAAGACCGAGAGTAAGAAAATCAACCTATCCTATATACCATCAAAGGAGCACATTGCAGACCTATTCACTAAATACTCTTCAATCGCTATACTTCAGAAATTAAGCTGCAAGCTTGGTTGTTGCAATATCCACAACCAGCCTTGAGGAGGGGTGTTAAAATTATGTTTTATATCATCGGTTTAGTCCTCAAGTGTATTTACTTAAATGAATATATGTTGGATGTTACTCCTTTCCTGTAAATCTTTAGGAGCTTACTTTCTGTTTTTACTGTTCAAGAGCCGTTGAGCTCTTTTTTCTAGCCATTAGGCCTGTTTAGTCTCAGGACAGCCTTTGTCCTATAAATACAAGTCTGTAACTCTGTTTATTTACCAGTTAATAATAAGATTTATTCTTTGTTTTCATCTTACCCTTCTATATTCCTACAGTTTGCAAGAGGAGAAAACACATGATCGTATGTATTTCAAATGTTCTTTCACTAGATCCATTTGGCTTTGTGTGTTGGGACTAATACTGCTACACCAAAGGGTTTGTATTTGGGAGGGTATCTTGCGTTGGTGACAGGGATCCTCGTTTCAAAGCAAGTTCCAGAGGCAGCATGTTTTGCTGGCTTTTTCCATTGTTATTTACTGTGTGGCAAGAGAGAAATTGGTTTTTTTTCAAGAAAGAGCATAGACCAGGATTCGTGGTGCGAAAAGAAGCTTATTGCAGAGTCTAAAACTTTATGTTGCTAATTAGAGACGAGTGGCTAAAAGCAGGCACACTGGAGATGCAATTAAGTCTATGTTGCTAATTGGAGACGAGTGGCCAAATATAGACGCAACCGGAGAATTGCACTTAACTGTTTCTTTGATTTAAAAATTTCTTTAGAAGCTAGCTTAGTTTGTTACAGCTTTCTGTTTCATTGAAGCACGTTGGTGCTTGTGTAAAATGTTGTTCTGTTCATATAATTCAATAAAATTTCTTGAATCACAACAAAAATAAATATAAATATAATGACGTGTATATACCTTTGTCACTTTCCCAGAGGAAACAGAGATAGCGATTTTCCAGAAGGCAGGGACATGATAAATAATTACAGCGGTCAAACGGCGGATATATCTCCTTTTAGAGCATCAACCTCATCATCAATAAAGTCCGACGGTTGTACATCTGCCAGCCATGAATCATCACCATCTGGCTGACAATCAAGCAAAAAGAAACAAGACGCTATAAATGTCAGGTCAATTGGAAATGAAGGCATTACAGATGATTAAAATGGCTCCACTCACAGAATGATTCAGATCTTGTTGAATTTGCCTCCATTTTGCATCTGATAAAGCTCTTTCGCAAGATCGCATTCTGCAAACTCTCCATCCTTGCTTCATGATCTACTGAACATTTCTCAAGCAAACCTCTAATTCTGTGATTCTGACAGATGCACAATCTAACAGGGTTCAAAACCAATCTTGCTGGTGCTCGTTTGAGACTTAGAAGTCTGACCTAGGCTCTAGGAAATAATGACTTGTTTAAATAGCATTACTTAGGGGCATCTTTTTTTTTTCCTTCTTTCAAATGAGTTTTACAATCCTTCCCATTTATCTCTTTCCCTAAAACCCGGAAGTTTGTGAGAACAGTGAAAAAGAAAACTAGGCACACGGGTTTCAGATTTCACCCAGGCCAAAAAGCACACAAAGTCATCAGGAATGAAAACCTTTAATCAATGTCTCACCTAGGTGGGAAAACTAAAGCAATATCAACTGTCCAAGGAATTTCCAAAATTGAAATTGATCAGAGCTAATATGTAGGAGATAGGAAATAAAGGTATCCTGTGACTAAATGCAATTTGACACCACTACTACCTAAAATTAGCATTACACAGCTAATTACGGAATGTAAAAACCTACAATAAGATGCGTGTAACAGAAATTTTTTCTCCCTTTTTCATTAGGTGGAGGAGATACAAAAAGATTGATGCAGTTGTAATCATCAAACATCAACAATAAATATGTTCCAGGAAAACAAAATATATCATCCTTTAAGTACAATCATATTTAACCGAACATGTAGCAATACTCAGCATATGTATTTCTTAGGTTCTATAGTTTACACTAATTATTATCCAGAAATTTACATCTATTAATCTTTCAGCACATTCCTGAATTAACATTTTTTCACCTCAAAATGCATTCAAAAGTAGTCATAACTACAGATATCACACATTCAAAACTTATTGAAATAGGAACATGCTGAACGTGAATGTATAACACTTACCCAAATGAATTCCATGAATTTACAAACTATAAGCTGTTTAGTTCCCTATAATAAAAGCAATACTTTGCAAAAAAAAAAATAATAATAATAAATAACAACAACAAGAAGAAGACTTTGCAAAAGTAAGATAGGCTAAGTTCTCTTCCTAACTAGACTAGTGGTCAAGTGGTGATGAAAAAAGATTTAGAAGCAGTAATGCAGCATCAGAAAAAAAATAATTTAAAGTTCAGCATAAATTTCCAGTTATAGTACAACACAAGTTCCTCACCTGCAAACCAAGATAATGCCTTACAGGGTCCGAATCAGGTTCTAGCTCCAGTAAAAGCCTCACAGTGTTTTCAAGCTACACAAAACATCAAACCAATACCAACAAACCATGGTCAGTAAAGTAGGGACATCTAAGTAAATTTATTTTTAATTTATGTTTTAAGCTAATATTTAGCCTTGTGGGCCTTTTATGGGTATGTTTAGCTAAATGGGCTTTTAAGCCTATAAGAACCTTTAGTATCCTAAATGCTAGGTCATCATGTAATCATGAAATATTGAATCCTTTTCTCTTTGGAGAATGGAATTATCATTGAGCTTGGATTAGCTCGTGTTTTATCTGTTTATCGTAGATCTTCTACATCAGTCAGAGCTTCATCTAAGTTCAAATCCTACTAAGAGTTCACTAGAAAACCAAAAGTGCTCATATTTGCATTTTGGCCTTCTAGGCAAACAAAATGTTAGGAAATGGTAATTGTATTCAAGATATTTACATGCTCACACAATCCACTTCACTTCATTCTAACAAACTCAAAGATTGCAGGGATGAAAAGTCAGGCACGTGGAGCTATCTTAGAAATGCAGGAAGAAACTTAGACCTTGAACAAAAAATATTGATTTTAATAAGCAAAAGACTCTTTAATGCACTATAGCCCAGTGACAAACAGAAGTTGTGCAATTGACAAACTGCATCAAAAGCAACATCTTCTGTAAGCTTGAGCAGTACCATTTATGTTGACCGTCCTGCCTCTTGAGTATAGGAGGTTGAGTAAGCAAGGGGAAGTGAAGAAACAAGCAACCTGATGTATCCCCCAAAAATCCTTGATTTGGTTAAATCAAGAACTCTTGAATCTGTAAGCAATCCACTTGATAATGATCAAGAAATACTTACAAAAGTAGGACAAGTAACGCCAACCACACCAAAACTTTAGAACATGAAGATTAAACATGTACTCACCATGACAAGACTAAACATGTTGAAGTGGACAGACACTTCAGAAGAGCGAAAGTTGACAACAAACATATCTCCCTAACTCATGTACCCTCAAGAGAACAAAATTGGCAGATATTTTGACTAAAGCAGTTTCCTCTCAAGTTTTCCAACATCTACACTCCAAGATTGGCTGCATCAACATATACGACTTCAAAAACATGCTACGGAAGTGGAAAACCCTGCAGATGAAGTTGCAACAAGCATCGAGGCTGGTAGTGATGATAACCCAACAGCTCTTTCATGTCTCAATGACGAGGGTGTTGAATCTGTTGATGATGATTTTGCTCTAGATGAGGATTCACGTGACTATAAGCGTTTGACTGATCAGATTAAGTGTGATGAATCTGTCAAGGATGTTAGCAAGCCTATTCAGCAGCCGTTGACCCTCTGGTTGAGGAAAACAAGAATGGTGGAAAGGGTATCCGGCATAATTTATGCTTTCCAATCTATAGCTGATATCAATTTTGTTGCAGAGGCTCATTTAAAAGTCATCAATAGACTTTTTCTGCCACGCACACTATCTGGAGGCAGAAGTACATAAATCAATTTTTGACTAAGGACAGAGAAGATGATGATGAAGATGAGACCAGTGAAAGTTTGTCCATTTATGAGTTTGAAGGATGCTTACGGGAATTTCCTATGGACTAAGAGCAAAATGAAAGCTAGCAGATGCTCCAGGAAAAGTTGCAAAAGAAGTGGGTGTGCAGCATATGCCGCTAAGGACAAATACAGGGGATTCAGAGGATAACCCAACACTACAGGCAATGCTCAGAGAGATCAAAGTGCAGAAAGGGATCCATGCAGGGAAGAGCTCATTATATCCAATACTTAAACAAATTTTAAGAGATTAGATTTGAGGGTTTCCTAGATAAGAGTTTTTTCATGTTTATATTTGACTCAGCACAAAATAGTTGTACTCTTTCCTCCTAGTGAATTTATCTCATAAGATTTTGCTTCTTCCTCCTAGTGAATTTATCTCATAAGGTTTTGCCTCTAAGAGTTTTTAATATGTCAGGATTAGGTGTTGAGGTGTTATGGACTTTATAAAGGTTTGTTGGAGTGGGATTAAAAGACACAATCGGTAGCAAAAAGCGTAAACAAGACAGTGGAAAAAAAACTTGGGCGAAATGGACAAAAAACAATGGAATCGACGCAAATCCACTATTTCATATAGCACCCCTTCAGCTACGAATTCCACTGCACAAATTCATTAATTTTCTATTTTTGCAAAAATGATGTCGAAAATAACGCAAAAAATATCAAATGGGATGTCAAAATAAAGAGGACAAAAAGATTTAAAAATTACGATTTTTAAAGCTTAGATCAAAAGATATATTCAGTAATTGAGTAAGAGAGGGTATATAATTTATGAATTTTATTGTGTAGGGGAAATAGAATTTGGTCCTCTCTACCATACATTTTTTTTTCCACTTGATTATATGTCTATTTCTATTCTATATTGTCCTTTTAACATTTAACTATAAAAATAAAAATAAAAGTTCAAAAAAAAAAGTATCCCTTTCCCGTCGACTGCCAATTTGACAGGTTTGAGACCACTCTAGGTAATTATTTCCTGTGAGTTTTCTCGTTGTTAATAAAAAGGGATGAGGGATCAGCATTATTCTCTCCTCATTTAAGAGTCTGATCCATAGATGTTAGAAGATCCACTTGAACCAGGTCTACATCTCGAATTTCCACTCGTTGGAGTAGAGTGTCTCACTCCGGTCATTGTTACCTTGTAGTTCATTCCGTGACTAGGGTTTTTTTTCTTGGTTCTGATACCATGTGGAAATATTAGGTTGAAAATAGAACAAATCTTATTCAAAGTTAAGGTCTCAAGAACCATACTATGCCTTTTAAAGGAATAGCCATTTAAAAAAAGGTAGGAAAAGAACAAGAGTCAACTATTAAAGATGAACTTATCTTTATTTACTCTAAACTTTAAGCCCCTTTCTATCTTAAACTTCTGACAGCCAAAATAATGCAACCACCATAATTCATAAATAGACATAAATAAAAGATATTAAAACACTGGAAATTAATTTACAATTGTCACAATATATGACAAAATTTAAGGAGCTAAAGTATGAAATCGAGAGTAGAACTTTACATTTGTCAGGTCAATAAGTGGGTCTTCCATGGACTTATAAAGCGTTCCCTTAAACTCTTGCATAACTTTTTCAACTTCCTCCAGAACACGCTTAAGAATGCCAACCTGCAATAATCTGGAAATTCGTGAAGATTCTTTTTTAAGACAAATTCTGAACTTTGATGTCTACATATGATAGGAAAAAGTGAGTTCTGTGTTATGAATGAGTATATGTTATACGAGGCATGTGATGGAGAAACTCCTCCGCAAATTCAGGAAGATTCTTTTTTAAGACCAGATAAATGCAACTAATGGCTCATAAGCTATTGATATATTAAGTGCTTTGCAGTCTTATGCATCCTAATGCAAGTATGAGAAACATGGTTCCAAAGCAAGAGAAATATACTTGACAACAATTTTTATTACCGAATATTGGTCATAGGGAGAAAAAATTAAAAAAATAAAAATAAAAAAACTAAATACTCTGGAAGTCATTTATTCTCTTTCTTTTCTCATTGTGTTTAATTTGATAGATTACACTTGGTTTTAGATTAATATATTTCCTTGACTTAAAACCAACACTGAACATGATGGAAACATCTATCACAATTAGGATATTAAATAAATCCCAAACTCAACTGAGAATAAAAGCAGATTCGCCCAACAAAAGAGAAAGGAGTGTGGCGTAAAATTAATCTTGATAAACAAAGAAGTGAAATGTTCAGCAGACAGCCAACAACATATTTCACTTATTGAGTGCAAAAAAAGGCAGAATTCACAAATAGTGCAGAAACACATAGCACCTAGAAATCAATTACATACAAGATTTTCATGCCTAAAACAGGAGAGGAAACAGATCCAACAACAAAAGGAACCATACGTGTGAAGGAAGAACAATAGATTTTGCTTTTCTGTATTCCCTGACTGCTAAATCATATTCACCCTTACTAATGCTCCCACGAATTGCACTAGGCAAGTTAAATAAAGTCCGAAATCTCTGAAGCATTCCTTGAACAGATCTGATCTTCTCTGCTTGAGACTGAAGGGAAAACCAACATTACTGAAGGGCGAACTAAAAAAATAAACAAGGAGGGAGGGGGGCTACCTGTCTCTCAAATAATGGCTCAAAAGACGATTAGCAATTGCATTCACTTGCTGAATACAATTAAACAAATAAGATGTCCCAGATCCTTCTGGATCTTGCTCAATCCGCTTCATCTTCGACTCAATATCTGTGATTGAAAACAAAGGATAAGCTTTCAAATTGACCGATGAAGATGGTTTCAAGTTGGAAAATGTTTGTAGGACACATAGCTAACCATCAATCGTGGGTTTTACAAGAGACAAAGCAGTCAAAATTTTCCTTGACCAACTGCTTTTTTGCTTGAGTACGCCTTTAAGATCAGTTTTCAAAGCAAGAGCACCTGCTTCTAGGTCTGCACCACTAGTATCTTGGTGCACTGGATAGAAAAGTTTTGCATCAAAATGATCTGAATAATAGTTCAATTTCTCTGCAAAATTCATGTGAATGTCACCAAAAGCACAATAATTCAAAATTACAATACAAAACCAATAACACAAGATGAATGATTTGAAGCAATACTAATCTAATCTCTTTTGGATTATAAGCTTTGAGAGTCAAATATTTGTTGTCACCCAGAAGTTGCCATAGAATCCTATGGCACCAGATTCATAACAAAAACCATTGGATATCAAAAAGTCAATCTGCAATAATTATTCAGAACCTCACTCCCAATTCATGGGCTCATTGGACTGTTATTTCGGAACTAGTATTTTTGTTTTGCTTCCTTGACATGTTTGGACTGCTTGTGGGGGAGAACTTTGTTTCTAGCTCGTTTTGCGTATGGGCCCCTCAACTTAAATGGTACTGACAATTGACAAGTGAAAACATAGCGGTTTGGAGGTGATGGGGCCAAAATAATGTTGTGAAAGCAGACTGAATTTGTTCCCTTGCTCCTAACCGACCCTTCCTTTGTTCTCTCCTAACAAACCCTTCCTCTCTCCTCACGCGACCGCCCTTCCCTTTTCTTCTCTCCTCGCCCATTATTCTCTCTTGTCACCCACCTTTCATACATGAGAAAAACAAACAAAATAACTAGTTGATACATTTGCCTATGATAACACGCATTCTTGTGGCAAGAGTAGTAATAGGACTGATAAAATTGCTAAGACTGTTTCATCACTAGCTCATGAAATGAAGACGCCTTCTTTCAGGACCATATGTTTCCCCAACAGCTAAGTAAATTCTTCAGATGGCCTCCTTATTTCCCTCACTTCACCCACCTTGTCAATTCTGCTTTATCAACTCTAGTACTTTAGAAACTGATTCTCCACCCAATAAAAGTTCCATATAATGCATGGAAGCATCTCGCCTATGAGAGGTTCTGGGAAGGGCTTTTAGACCTGTTGTACATAATTTTATCTATTATTTCTATAAGATCAAACAACATAATATTTTAAGGGGATAGGGAGGGTGATTTTCGTTGGTGGGAGGACTAATGGGAATTCGAACACTATTTAATACCTCGATGAGCAATAGCCTTTACATGGCCCAATTCAAATCCCCATCAGAAATAAATGTATTATTAGCCATAGTTGTATAAATTAAACTTCTCCGTAAAAACTTAGCTTTTAGGTGAGATTGTTTATTTAGCATAGTATCGAAAGGTAAATGATTTGTCATATATATTGCAGGAGTCATTTTCCGTGTAATTTTGTTGTTTGTGTTGCCTAGGAGGTTGCAGCATAGACAGGGTTATGAATTTAAGTTTGTTAGGTTGTCATAAGATTATGGGTTTAGAGCTGGAAGACTTTGTTCTAGTAAATTGTAACAAACTATCCATTAGTGGATTTGTTTAAAGGGGAATTAACCCCTTAATACATTACAACAAAGATTACTTTTCCTCAAAACTCAGCTGTTATTCATACCTCAAAACCCAAATGTTTTTCTTACAAGCATTTATTGTGGAAAATATGACAAGTATTGAGGAGAAAAAAGAGTTTATTGATGTAAGAATAATTGGTAGTTACAACAACAAGAGTGAAAGACTTTAAATAGGACTGAGAAAGTCCTAATACTGCAAAAAGCAGTCCCAACGGCTAATGTACAGTGCCCGAACGGCTAGTGTACAGTAAAAACAGCTAAACAGCTAAACAGCTCAGGCATTTACCATAGAGCAAAAAGGATTAAAACAAGGATCTAATTAGAATAAAATAAGATAATAGGAACTAATTAGAACCCTAAATTTCAACACCCCTCCTCAAGGTTGGTTGTGTATAGAGATGAACAGCCAAGCTTGCCACTAATGTGTAAGAATTGAGCAATGGAGGTCCCTTTGGTGAAGATATCAGCCATTTGATCTTGAGAGGGAACAAAAGAAATCTGAGTTTATTTATTCTCAACTTTCTCCTTGATGAAATGTCTGGCACAATATCAACATGTTTAGACCTGGTCATGATGAATAGGATTTTTTCGACATGTTGATAGCGGACTTGTCATGTAACAAATCCCAAAAGACAGGCCCTAAGTTCAGCCTCTCAGACTCGCTTCTAGCCACCACTGGGCCGCTTCTTACTCCTCCAAGTTGTTAGATTTCCCAAATATAAGTACAATAATAACATTGTAGATCTTCTATTCACTATGGAGCTAGCCCAATCTGCATCTATGTAGATATGCAGCTCTCTATTGTCATTCTTAGTGAATAGAAGGCCTTGATCTCGTGTCCCTTTAGGTATCTAATGATTCTGCCCACAACTAGTGAATAGAAGACCTTAATCTGGGTGTCCCTTTAGGTATTTAAGAGTTCTCATCCACAACTTGAAGGTGCTCTTCACATGGTTTGTGCATGAATCGACTTACAAGATCGACAAAGACAAAGAAATGTCAGTCTTGTGCAAAGTGGAAAGATAAATGAGTTTCCCTACTAATCTTTGATATCTCCCAACATCAACATAGGCTTTTGACCCTTCTTTGGTGAACTTTAGGTTAGGTTCAATAGGAGAAGGGCAGTTTGCAATTTGACATCCATGTTTCTTCAAGAAGATCTAAGATGTATCTCCTTTGAGAGATATGAATACCGATTGTAGTTCTTGATATTTCCATGCCAAGGAAATATTTTAATCGCTCAAGACTTTGACCTCAAAATCCTTGGCAAGAGATAGTTTAAGTTTATGAATTTCATCCAAATCATCCTCAAGTGATGATTATATCATCAACATAAACAATTAGGATCACTCTCTTGCCATGATTGTAGAATTTGGTGAACATAGTTTGGTCTCGAATGACATTGTTGATAGCTATAAGCTTTGACAGATCTGTAAATCACAAACCATATGCCCTAAGTGGATTGCTTCAATCCATATAGAGCCTTTTAAGTTTACACACAAGGTTTCCTTTCCGGGTTTCATACCCAAGAGGAATCTTCATGTATACTTCCTCATTGAGTTCTCCATTTACTTAAAGCATTTTTCACATCTCGATTGGAATAGGGGCCAATCAAGATTCACACCAATGGATAAAAGTACTGATGGTATTAAGTTTAGCAACAGGCAAAAATGTCTCTTGATAGTCAATGCCATAGTTTGTGTATACCCTCGGCAACTAACTTTGCCTTTATGTCCGCTTATTGACCCATCGAGTTATATTTGTTAGTGAAAAGCCACCTGCACAACTACTACCCTTTTTTTCCTTAGAAGATAGGTGATATCACAGTGTTGGTATTGAGGAGAGCACCAATTTCATCATCAACAAATTGTTTCCATTCAAGTTTGTCAAGTGCTTCTAGAATGGTACAAGGAACATACTGACTATTAAGATTATTCATGAGGGATTGATATGCCTCTGATAGGTTATACAAAGGGAATTTAGTACAAGCCCTTGTTCCTTTCCTCAAGGCTATAGGCCTATCATCAGGAGTATCATCATGAGTGATTACTGATATCATCATTATCATAATTAGGATGGTGAGTTTTAGGACTTGTAGGAGCAGGGGATCTTAAGGATTGAGGATTCCTTGTGTTTTCTAGTATATACCAGTTCCACAGGTGGTCTATCACATTGGGACCCTTGTTCAGGTCCAAAAGGATAACTAGTGATCCTCTTATTAGAGGTACTTAGATCCTCTGTAGTAGAATTATGAGTTTCATCTTCTACATGAGAATTTGTTTCTCCAGGTAGATCAAGAGATAAGTGCAAATTCCACCCTTGAGAGGAAGTCATATAGTCATTTTTTCAGAGTTCCCATGCGTACCATAATAGAGTTTAGACTCTAGGAAAGTGACATCCAGGGTGTTATAGAACTTCCTTGTGGAAGGACAATAACATTCATACCCTCTTTGTCGTGGTGAGTACCCAATCATGATGCATTTGATTGCCTTTGGATCCTGTGATGGTTGTGAACAAACACAGTGCTCACAAAAACTTTAGGTTAAGGTTTTGAGTAAACTGACAGTTTGGGTAGATGCTTCTAAACACGCCAATAGGAGTTTTGAATTGAAGGACCCTTGAGGGCATTCTGTTAATAAGATAAGTGGCTGTTAAAACAGTTTCTCCCCATAAAAACTTGGGGACATTCATTGCAAACATGAGAGCTCTAGCAGTGTCAAGTAAGTGCTTGTTCTTCCTCTCAGCAATCCCATTTTGCTGAGGGGTGTCAACACAGGAACTTATATGAACAATGCCTTTCTCTCTCATGAATGTCCCAAGGGTTGTTTCAAAGTATTCAGACCCATTGTCAGACTTTAAAACCTTAATGTCAGTTTCAAATTGGGTATGAACCATATGATAGAAGTTCCTAAATATCATACCAGTTTCCGACTTTTCTTTCATCAGAAAAACCCATGTAAGCCTAGTGTGATCATCAATAAAGGTGATGAACCACCTAGTACCAGTGATATTTTTAGCCTTTGAAGTCCCCAAATATCACTGTGTACCAGGTTCAAAGGCTTAGATGGTTGATAACTTTTCTGAGGAAAGTTAGTCTGGAATGCTTTGCAAGACAACAAATTTCACACACAAATCAGAAGGTTTTTTTATTGATAAACAGATCAGGAAGTAATTTTCTCACGTACACAAAATTTGGATGTCCAAGTCTATAGTGCCATAGCATTACATTTTCACTATTGTACTAGAACTAAGACAACCATATGCTTCCTTTTTTGAGCAATCATTTCAGACATTAGATAAAGACGAGAATTGGTCTTAGCATCGCCAATCATCTTCCCAGCTTTGGAGTCCCGAAAATCACAGGACGTGGAGGAAAAATTAAGCACTATATCAGGTTGTTGTGCTAATCATAACAGAGATCGATTGCATGATGACTTTTGGGACAAAGAGTACATCTTTGAGACATATGCCCTTTATGTTGATAGTTCTCATACCTATACCCAGAGGTGGAACCATCAAGCAATTCGACATATCTCCCTTGTGTACAAGGATGAATAAAGGAAAAATGTTGTCTTGTCCTACCAAGTGCTCAAATGCACCATTGCACCGTAATCAATGATCCATTGGTCCGAACATGAGATTTAAAGATTTGAGAAATGATACATGTCTGTGGCTAAGTGGTCGATGATACTACAGATCGATTTCTGTGAGTGGAATCTGGGTGGAAGAGCCTTTTAAGGCTTCTATCTGTTCTTGAGAGAAGACTTCTTTCTAAATGTACATATTTGCTTCCCTTCCATTCTCTCATTTCAGGTTTCAAACCGCTAGTTTACCATGAAGTTTCCAGTAGGTATCATTGATATGCCCTTGCTTTCTACAATGATCACACCAAGGCCTTTCCTTCTTTCCTTTATTGGGTTGAAGAGACTGAGATGTGAGAGCAGAAATATTTTGCTGAGAGATTTAAGGAAAAAGCAGCTTGAGTGCTGCCTAGTATGAGTTTCCTCCTGCTTTCTTCATGCTTGACCTCAACAAAAGCAACTTTCAAAGTGGGAAGAGGGGATCTGCAAGGACTCTTCCTCTAACATCATCCAAATCTGGGTTGAGCCCTATAAGGAAGGTAAAGACTCTGTCCTTTTCAATGAACAATTTATGGTTCTTATGATCTTCAGAATAGTTCCATTTATGTTCATTGAACAGATCAAGTTGCTGCCAGATTCTACTCAGAAGATTGAAGTAGTAAGTGACAATAGAATCTGCTTGTTTCAGATCTTTAAGTTGGGATTTGAGCTCATAGACCTCTCAAGTGTTGTCCTCTTGAGTAGAGATCATGAGCAAATTCTTCCGCACTTCTTGAGCAAAGGTGTTGTAGTACATAAAGTTCTCACTTTGTTCACGAGTCATGGATCCAATAAGCCTTGACATGATGATGTTATTGTATGCCTTCCATTGTTTGAATTTAGAATCATCTTTGTCCGGTTGAGGGTATCACCAGCTAGATGTCCTTCTTGCTTCTACCGCACACGCACATCGCCAGAGAGATCTAGACCACAAATGGCAGTTATTACCATCGAATTTGTGGTTTGTGAGAAGATGATTGTTGGTATCACTCCCTCCCTGAATGATATTTGCTCCCTCAAAGTGTGGAACAACATCAGTAGAGGTTGATTTCTCAACCAAAGACATTTTCTGGTTATTGAAAAAATCTCTTTAAATTTTCGAATTTGAGCAAGATTTTGGATCAATGCTCTGATACCATGTGCAAATTATGACAAGTATTGAGGAGAAAAAAGAGTTTATTGATGTAAGACTACTTGGTAGTTACAACTACAAGAGTAAAATATGACTGAGAAAGTCCTAATACTGCAAAAAGCAGTCCCAACGGCTAATGTACAAGGCCCCATCGGTTAGTGTACAGAAAATCACCTAAACAGCTCCGGCATTTACCATAGAGCAAAAGGGATTAAAGCAAGGATCTAATTAGAATAAAATAAGATAATAGGAACTAATTATGACCCTAAATTTCAACATTTATGCTCTCAGAACACTGAAAACGCATTAATCTCTGCAACCTAATTCTGAAACCCTAGTATTCACAGCAAAGTCGAATTCCGAGTTTAGCCAAACATCCAATATTCAGTCGGCCAAAGACAGAGCTCGATCTTCTTTCTCTAACAATAGTCCAAAGCCTTGCAGTTCACAACCTTGAAACTCAATGGATTGAATAACCTACAATGGTCTCGGTCTCACAAAATGTTGTTAGGTTACCCGACATGCATTGTCTAGCAACCACCTACTACCCAGAGGTCGACAATTTTCGATATAGATTATTGGGAATATCATGACTATGGCATGGCTCATAAGCTTCATGAAACTTGTCATACGACATGTTTACCTGTTCCATTCCACAACCAAGGAAGTGTGGGATGATGTAGTTGCAAACTGTTCCAACTTGACAAGCATTTGCCATCAAACTATCTTGAAGCAAGTAAAACAGAGCACGGATGATGTTACTCAATACTTTGGTCGTTTTAAGACTTTGGCAGGAAATGAATTACTCCCCTCGTCCCTTAAAAAGTGTCACTTTTCTGGAGAACAATTGTCCCATAAAAAGTGTCAAGTTTAAAAAACCAATACATCATATATTACTCTTTTATCAAATATACCCCTAGTCAACCACCCATTAATTACTCAAAATCCTCTCTCATTATTAAACAAAGCATTAAATAAAGGGTATATTTGTCAATATGATAACAAAAGACAACACATTTATTAGGTTTCTTAATATGTGTAATTAGTAAAAATACGACAATTTTTAAGAGACGGAGGGAGTAGTTGACTGTCACTGAGTGGGGAGCTGTTGAAAATATGCTCCTAATTAGTCTAATTAGTCTTAATTATGCTTCTAATCCTGCTAAGATTAAGCCTGATTAGCTATGGCCCTGTTTTACAGTTTTTCAGCTGTTCTTACTGTACAATGTCCGTTGGACAGGACCGTTGGAGCTGTTTTCAACTTTTATAATGGACCTCCTTGGTCCAATATATTGTATCACCTTGTAATAAGTCAGATACATGTTGAATAATAAGAAATCTCTCATTTTCTCTCCATCTCTACTCTAAAATACTACATGGTATCAGAGCTTTGATTCAAAAACAAGCTCAAAATTTAAATTTCTGAGTTTTATTTCAAAAATCAGAAAATGTAGAACACTGAAAAATCAACCTCCACAATTTGGTGGAACAAATATCATTCAAGGGGAAATGATAACAATAACCTTCTCACATACCAAAAATTCAATGGGAACAACTATCATTTATGGACAAGATCCCTACTCATGTTTGTTTTTGAAGGAGTAAAGAAGGACATCTGACTGGCGGTACTCCTCAGCCAGCCAAGACTGATCCTAAATACAGACAATGGAAGGTGGATAATAACATTATCATATCTTGGCTTGTTGGATCTATGACTCGTGAGCTTAGTGAGAACTTTATGTTCTACAACACCGCCTGTAGAAGTTCAAGAAGTCGCCATGGTCTCTACTCCAAAAGGATAATACATCTCGAGATCTATGAGCCAAAATCTCAGCTAAAGGATCAAAGACTGATTCCTCTGTCACACATTATTTCAACCAACTGAGCAGAATTTGGCAACAGTTGGACTTATTCAATGAACATCGGGAAATGCAATGTAAGATGCAAGGGCCACTTAAATGTACATTGAACAGATGTGCAGTTTTTTCCTCCCGATGGAACTCAATCCTAATGTGGATGATGTCGGGGATTGAGTATCGGGAAGACATGTTACCTGTGGTTCAGACAGGTAACATGTCTCAAACTCAAAAGAACTTCTACCCAGCACTATTGGTTCATTGATTCTGGTGCATCTGAGCACATGACAGGGGATAAAACCTTGCACTAAGGGAAGATATGTCAAAATTGTTAATGGTTCCACCCCTAAAGTGGAGGGAATAAGAACCTCGACATAAAACATGGCATGTGTCACAAAGGTGTTATGCATGTTCCGAATTGTCTTGCAACCTAATCTCGTAAACAAGTTGACACAGAAGCCCAATATGGTGCTAAATTTCTCCTCTAATACATGTGAGTTTCAAGACTCAATTACTGGGAAGATGATTGGCGGTATTAATGCCAATGTTGGCTCGTATCTAATATCTGGGGATGCTGAATCCACTTCAGGAGGGCAATCTTCTAGATGTCTTAAGTTTTATTTCTAGGATGAATTGGACGTTTTTATGATAAAATACTCAATTCAACTATTAAATTGTGTATGATATGTTACGAATTGTTGGAAGGATTAATTTTAATTTTATTATTATTGGTTTATGTTCATTGTTATTATTTATAAGGCATCTGTTTTGATTTGTTTTGATTTGGAAAGATTCTATACGTTGATTGTTAGGTAGCGTGTCTAGAGACCTAAATGGTCAAGACTCCTAATAGAAGGAGGAATTAGGGTTTCTACGATGCATAAATAAACCTCTCCTGTGATGAATAAAATTAAGAAAACCATCATCAAAAGGTCTCTTTTTTAACATGGTATCAGAGCCAGAGGTCATGGGATCAAACCCCGGTGTCAACATTATTTTCCCCATTTATATTGTGCAAGCATTGGGAGATATTGTACACACTTGAGGGGGCGCGTTGAAGTGTTTAAGATGGTGCAAGTGTTGGGAGAGATTACCCACACTTGAAGGGGCGTGTTAAAACGTATATGATGTTAATTATTTGTTTCCCCATCAGCTTAAGCTTATGGGAGATATGGTAATTCAACAAGAAAGCTAATGCAGCATGCATCAGAGTATTTTAGCAATAGATTCAATACATTACTTCAAGAAAAGTGCATTATCCATCAATCTTCTTACATCAAACTCCTAAGAGGAAAATAGGCATCTACTTGAAATAGCTAGAATGTGAATGTTTACTATGCACATGCCAAGAAGATTATGGGTGAGGCAATCTTCAACCGCATGACATCATGAGTGTTGAAGTTTTCTACTCCTATAAATCTTGAGTCACTTAATGTTAAAGTTTTCTACTCCTATAAGTCTTTTGATACTCCTCTAAAGATCTTTGAATGCCAAGTCTTCATTCATGTTTATTCTCCCGCTAATACTAAACTACATCCAAAAGCAATCAAGATGGTGTTCATGGCTATTCCCAAAAAGTGGTGCACATGCTACGACCCAATCACTAAAAAGATTCAAGTAAGCTATGATAGAAGTCATCCATATTTTCGGAGGATCCGGACAAATACCAATACCTAGGATGTTACCTATGTTTAGCTAGTCATTCTTGTACCACGGATAGTCCTCATATTCAAGACATCATAGTTTGCCATCACACACTAAAAGTAACTCAGGGAGAAGTAATTCTCAACTTCATGTCGATAACAAGCGGTCAAAACAGAGGCATGTGATAGTCTATGATGAGTAATTTGCAACTCAAAAGCATTCACTTATTAGAGCAAGGTGCACAATCAATACGAAAAGTCTATGATGTTATAGTTGATGGGTCATCCATATTACCCACGCTTAGCTTGGCCATCAATATTTTCGGAGGATCCAGACAAATACCAACTCCTAAGATGTTACCCATGTTTAGCCAGTCATTCTTGTACCACAGATAGTCCTCATATTCACGACATCATAGCTTGCCATCACACACTAAAAGTAACTCAGGGAGAAGTAATTCTCAACTTCATGTCGATAGCAAGCGGTCAAAACAGAGGCATGTGATAGTCTATGATGAGTAATTCGCAACTCAAAAACATTCACTTGTAAGCACAAGGTGCACAATCAATACGAGAGTCTATGATGTTATAGTTGACAGTGAGACAAGTGATAGTCTAATCTCCTGCAGTAAAGGCTCTTGGCTTACCCACGAGCAAATACCCCTACCCTTACAAGGTTGGGGGGATAAAGAAGGGCATGGAATGTAAGGTCACTAAAACATGCCCGTTACACTTTTCAATTGGGAACTTTTATTCGGATATGGTAGTTTGCAACGTAAAGATGTATGTGTGACATTTGCTCCTTGGCCGACCATGGCATGACAGAGATGTAAAACATAGGGGCAAGGATAATACTTACACCTTCAGGTGGCATGGCAAGAATATTGTCCTTCCCAGTTCATCAAAGACGAGTAAACAAAAGTGAAAAACCTTAGTTGATGATCACAAATGGTAAAGAGTTTCAGCAGGAACTTGGGAGAGACACTAGACTTTTTGCACTCATGGTCAAGGAGGAAAGTGATACTTATGATAACTTAACACTATCTTGGCCAGCCTTAGAATTTATTGAAGAATTCAAGGACCTCTATCCAACTGAATTGCCCCCGGCTTACCTCTCATAAGAGTAGTGCACCATAATAGACTTTGTTCCCGGTGCTCTTCCAAATCTACCCTATTACAAGTTGAGCCCAAAAGAACACAACATTTTACAGGGGATGGTTAATGACTTACTAGCCAGACAACTTATACGACCCAGGGTTAGTCTGTGTTGTCTGCGCTGCTAGTGCCTAAGAAAGACGGAAAAGGGCAGATGTGTATTGATAGCAGGGCTATCAATAAGATCATAGTGAAATATCGCTTCCTAATTCCAAGATTAGAAGAAATGTTGGATCACCTAGCTGGAGCCAAAGTCTACACAAAGATCTACCTAACAAGTGGTTACCACTAAATACGAATAAGGCCAGGTGACGAGTGGAAGACCGGCTTTAAGACCAAAGGAGCTTTACGAATGGCTCGTTGGATTGTGTAATGCACCCAGGGTTGGTCTGTGCGTTGTGTCTGCGCTGCTAGTGCCTAAGAAAGACGGAAAGGGCAGATGTGTACTGATAGCAGGGCTATCAATAAGACGCTTCCTAATTCCAAGGTTAGAAGACATGTTGGACCACCTAGCTGGAGCCAAAGTCTATACAAAGATCTACCTAACAAGTGGTTACCACTAAATACGAATAAGGCTAAGTGACGAGTGGAAGGCCACTTTAAGACCAAAGGAGCTTACTTAATGGCTCGTGATGCCATTTGGATTGTGTAATGCACCCAAAGAAATTCACGAGGCTCGTGAACGAGGTGTGAAGCCCTTTATCAACCGACACGTAGTGGTCTACTTGATGACAGTATGACACTTTGGTTTTTAGCCAAGACACTGAACCACACCTTCAACATCTTAAAAATGTATTGACTACATAGATGGAGAACAAGCTATACATAAATTACAAGTGTTACTTCTTTGCTTCAGAGCTACTCTTCTTAGGTTTTGTCATAAGCTCAGAGAGTATTCGAACAGACCCTAAGAAAGTAGCACCCATAAGAGATTAGGTCACTCCTACAACTGTTTCAGACTCGAGGGGATTTCTGGATTTGGCATCATTTTACAAAAGATTCATCCTCGGCACCATTAACCGATTGATTGAGGAAGGGAAAGTTTCATTGGACTAGCAAGCAAGATTCAAGTTTCTCTCAGCTCAAAGACAAACTCTCTAATGACTCAGTCCTAGCTTTACCAGACTTTGAAAAGATTTTTTAGATGGATATTGATGCTTCTAAATGTGGGATTGGTGTTTTACTGATTCAAGACTGCAAATCAGTTGCTTTCTTCGGTGAAAATTTGTCTGAGGCCCGTTCTAAGTGGACCACCTACGAGCAGGAGTTCTATGCGCTTGTTCGAACCTTGCAACAATGGGGGCATTACTTTTTTTAAGGAATGGAAGCATTACTTGGTGCAAAATGATTTAACTGTGACTTCAGAACACTTCAGTATATCACTACACAAAAACACATTAATCGAATGTGTATTCGTAGAAATTCACTTTTGTTGTGAAACACAAGGCCGGGCACAATAACAAAACGGTTGATGCATAGAGTACAAAACACTATCTACTTACTACTTTCAATCTGAGGTCACTAGTTTTAACACTTAGACTGAGGAGTAAGCAGGTCATCCTGATTTTGGGAATGTCTGAAACAGGTGTTTGACCAAAGACTTCCCAGAAGATAACAACATCCAAGATGGCTTTCTTTTCAAAGGGTTTAGGTGGTGTTAATCGGGTGTATAACTGAAGCAAAATATTTCTCCATTTATACTATAGCATTGCGAAGTATAACTAAGCATGAAACGTAAGCCAGAAGATCACAAACTTAGCCCAATAAAAATTAAAAAGATGAATTGTTTTCCTTATAAAAGTAGCATACCACGAGCAGTAGCATCCAAAGAATCATTATCACCCAACGATGGTGCTGGTCCTGAATCACTCATCAACCTGAATGTTTTGTGGTTGATTATCCTGAAATAAATGGACAAAATACACAAAGAATAAGCATATATATATATATATATATATATATATATATATATATATATATATATATATATATATATATATATATATATTACATAGAGCTTAACAAATACAATTCAGAAAGCTCAGTATTAAATGAAGTTCACCCTAATCCTAGTGGGTCTATCCATTCCACACCACGAGGAAGCGACTGTATGGTATTGAGTCCTTTCTTAGCCAATGCAGCAGCTTTGACTTCCAACTTTGGAGCCACTGGAATAGCTCGAGTTTCTCGCATTTCACGGACCCTCCGCACAAGCTGCCAAAAGCCCTCAACTTCATTATACAGTCTCATGTCACATACTCATAGGAGAACAATATCTTGCAACTCTCTCCTACTAGTAAGGAAGAGAACCAGATAAACCAAAAATTTAAGCGGTTCTCCTCTTTTAACACTGAAACACCCACCAAAGAAAATTTTGAATTTAAATTCAGCTTCAATTCACTACTAATAGACTGACACTGTAGCCATATTATAATAACACTAACAAATCAATTAAAGACTGAAATAAGTAATCATGTGAAAATAACAATGCTGAATTACCCCCTGACCTCGCTATTCACTAGGCAAACAAAAATGTCCGAGGAAATACCGACAATGATGTACCTCAGTTTCATCAACATGCTTCCAGCGGCCAGGCTCATCACCGTCCCAAACCTTATCCTCGTCTTTGCCCCCTCTCCCTTTGCCCCGATTCCCTGCATCTCGGGAACCGAATCCGATAGGTTCCTTAGAGGAAGAATCCTCATCCCCGGACGAAATACTCAACATTTCAACCTCCGAGTCATCATCCTCTTCCACAACCTTATGCTGATGTTCCCTCCTGTTAACACCACCACTCCCACTTTTCATCACGGCCGTTCTGTTCGAGGCAGAATTATTACTCCGTATTGGCGATGCTGCTGGTGGTGGAGCGGCGGCAGAGCGCTGAGCCGGTGGCTGAACGTAGTTGCGTACTGGCTTGGAAGACTGGGTCTGCGAGGGCTTCCGGTAATTGAGATCACGCTCGGATTGTTCGCGTAAAGCAATCTGCAATAGTTCGTCTTCGTCTAGATCATCGCCATCGCTTGACATTTTCCTGGATTTTACAAATATATCAAACCCGACCCGTAACACTGACCTGGAAAATACAATGGCTCATCGGTTATTGGTGCAACCGTTGGTTATCAGTTTTTTTTATTTACAAATGAAATGGAAAACACTCTAACTATTTACAATCATAATAGTGGATAAATATATCATATAATTTGTGTATAACTTTTTTAAAAGGGAAAACTATTATGAAGGACTCTCAAATTATTGCTTCTAGATATATTGAACCTGAGACTTCCTGGTCTCAGGATCTCAACTCTAATCAGTTGAGCTAGGTTTTATCGACAACAGTTGGTTATTAGTTGAACCAGCGCATTATATATATTGCTGTATAATAAATTATAAAGAAAATTGAGAAAAATACTAGCATTTAAATAAACTTTGATATGAAATTAAGTATAGTCCCCAATTTTGTGACCAAAATTCTTCATTAAATCTTTCTTCATTTCAGACATATAACGTCAGAAGATTTCCTTTTTAAACAATTCCTTTCATTTTAAGTTCTTCCCGATATATTTTTTGAAAGGGACTGAAGTGCTAATCAGATTTAAGATATCATCTTCAAATTCTTCAAATTGTCGAATCTTTTGTGTAATTTCTTGAAATAAATCCTCACCAAATAGTTGGCCTGTTTGTGGGTCTTTCTTTGACAATTTTGTCAGGTAACTTTGGTAAATATTTTCTCTCGATACAAGGTAAATTATCTCAGAAGTTATGCTCTACAATTGGAGTCCATTTTAGAATCCATTAATAGAAAATTCCAAAAGAAATATAATGTGAACTGTAACAATTTATTAAATGTCCTCGATTACTTAAATCGAGATTTTGGGAGATATATCAACCCATCGAGAATATAAATCTTTCCATTCTTCTCAGTAAAATTTTTACCGATGGTCCATGTAATAACCACCATCATTTGGAACCAATTTGGTATATATTCCAGATGTTATATACCTCCTCAAGCATACTTTTATAAACCATGTGTGCTTTGTTTTTGCTTTCATATAAAACACATTTCAGAAAAGTTCTGGATATAATCCCAATAGCTATATTTTTAGAAATATTTTTCTCTTGGAAAAGAAATTTTTTTCTTTGAATAATGATATACCCCACTCATTTGGAAGATATATCCTTTTAATAACAATTTTGAGAAAGTGTATTCTTTCTCGATCATTAACCATAAAACGTGTTATTTCACATTCAGAGGCCTTTAATAAATTTTCATAATAAGAACGCTGCTTATATGCAGTTACTGGAAATGGATTATTATCCAAATATTTATCCATTAATGACCATGGGTCATTTTTCTTTTTTAAATCATCATACTCAATTAGGAATATCATTCCTTGTTTTTCATTCTCTTGATAAGAAGTTATATCTTCTTCTTCTTCAGATAACAATAGTTGCATAAGAAGGTATATCCTCAATCGCTTTATCTTTAGTATTTTTCTTCCTTTTATATTCAAGGAATTTTGATATTCTTTATCGTAATTATTATTTCGACTTGAGCTTCCAATTCGGATATATTGTCCGAATATAAAATTGTTACCATGTTGTACGAGGATATTTCCTCTTCCACCCCTTCCACGGTAGAATTATGAATTCCCGTCCCGATCCTCCTGACGTCATACCGCAATTTTTGCAACATTAATCATAATGATAATTATTTCTACAACTCCAACACACATTGCTTGTAGAGGGTAAAGAAAGCTTTCAGGGCTTTCCATTTATTTCCTTTGGATTATTTTTTGTATTTTTCCTTTTACTTTCAACATTAAGAATGACATTTCTCCACCATTTCACGCCAAAGAAATGTCTCACTAAAATAAAAATTATTTTTTAAATTTTGAGTCGAATTGTCTGTCATTATTCTCGCAAAAATTCACGTGTTAAGAAATCGGAGACTATTGTCTTTCCTTTCATATGTTAATATCAAAATCAAAAGGGCTAAATGGCTTTTGCACCTGCAAACATTTGTTTGGAAACATCATGTTTAAAATCTTTATTAAACATAAATTTAGCAGATTTACAATCAGATATATAAGAAATTTCTTATTATATAAATCATCCCGAAATTTTAAAAGACATTTAACAATAATTAAAAATTCTTTTGCTATCACGCATAATTTTTTTGACTATTATTCCATTTTCCGAGAATAAAATCTAACAGATTAACTTGTTTTGTTTTCGACAAATTTGTTTTAATATGCCACCATAGCCAATATCAGAGGCATCCGTCTCAATTATTTTATCCCATAGAGGATTAGCTAACATTAAACAAGGAAGATTAATTACTTTATTTTTAATTGTTTTAACAGCATTAGTATGTTGATCAGTCCAAGGACTAGGTAATTTTTTCAATCTATCATATAAGATAGCTGCATCTTTAGCTAAATCTTTATAATAGGCAGACACATAATTAAGACTACCTAAAAATCTTTGTAATTGTGTTTTATCCAGAATAATATCTGGGAACTTTGAGGCAAATTCAATGCTTCTTTGTATAGGAATAATATTTCCTTTCTCAATATTATGACCTAGAAATCTTATTTTTGTCTGGAATAAAGACATCTTAGGTTTGGATATAACTAAACCATTTTGTATTATTAAGTTTCTAAATATATCTAAATGTTTAAAATGATTTTCAATAGTTTTTGAAAATACTAATATATCATCAATATAAACTATCATAAACTCGCTATAAGGAGTAAATATATCATTCATAATCTTTTGGAATTACGATTGAGCATTCTTTAAGCCAAAAGGCATAACTTCCATTCATAATGTCTCCAAAAGAACATTAAAAGTTCGTTTTATACTTGGTCTTTTCGGATATCCGAACTTGCCAAGATCCAGATTTTAAATCAAATTTAGAGAATATAATGTAATCATATAATCTATCTAATAAATCCTTTTATTATTGGATTGAGATCTTATCCATTTTAAAATTTTATTTAGAGGTTTATAATTAATTACCATTCTGGGAACACCTCTTTCTATTTCACTATGTTTATTAACATAAAAAACAGTACAAGACCAAGAAGATTTAGACGGTTTTATTAAACCTTTTTGTAATAAAGATTCAATTTCTTTCTTACAATATTCTAAATACTCTGAATTCATTTGACAAGGTCTAGCTTTTGTCGTAATTTTTCTTTCATCAAAATCATCTTCATAGGGAAGATCAACAATATATCGTTTTCTATCCCAAAAAGCATTAGGATGATCGCTACATATTTCAATTGAAAACTTATATAATAAGTTATTTATTTTTTCTTTAAGCTTTGGATTTAAAAGCTTTTCTTCAATTGAAAATACATTAATTTCTTGTTTTAAAAAGTTTAAATGTAAATTCTTTTTATCTATTAAATTCCTAATCTCATTTAAAAAATTAGGTATAGGTTTGGTAACAAAATCAAACATGATTTTATTTCCTTCAAAAGTACCCATTATACCTTTATTATCAATTTTAATTATAGGATACATTTTTCAATAAATGGTGTTCCAAGTATAACTCGACTAGTAATATTTTTACAAGTAAAAACTTGTAGGAATACAAATATTATTTTTACAAATATAAGCTTTTGGAAGTTTAAACTTTATATCAAGTTTTTCATCACCAAAGCATTTGACTTAACGTCATTGTAGTTTTTTCAAAATATTTAGTGGGAATTAATCCTTTCCGGATTACATTCATATCTGCGCACTACTATCAATTAAAGCGGTTAATTCTTGTTTATAAGAATTGTTAATTAATAAATTAATTTTCACATACCATTTTGAAAATATAATACTTAAATTATTTAAGAAATTATCTTGCTCAAATCCTTCGAATATTTGAAGGTATCTTTGGATATATCGAAAAATAGTTCTTTTCCTTTTCTTTTTTTTATCATATTCAAGAAGAGAGACCCTTTCATCTAATGTTTTATTAATCTTTTTTAAATTAGATATTTCTTGTTTTAAATATATTACTTCTTTTGATAGTTCTATTATTGTAGTAGGTTTTTGTCCTAATTGTCCTTATTTTAACATTTTTAGAACATTATTCATAGAATAAGGTTCTTGAGAAGTTTTTATGTCAATTTCATTATTAGAAGATGACGAAACTTCAGCCATGTTATCAATTAACTGAGAACGAAGCTCAGGATTCTTAATTAATTTAAGAAATTCAACTATATTATTATTTGTTAAAACATTTAGTTCTAAATCTTTAAATTGGGAAATAATCTTATAAAATTCTTCTCATTCTTCTTTATCATGTTTATCGCATGTAATATTTTGTATACAAGATGTACAACAAGCATCTGTATCAGAAGACTAAATTAATTCATTATTCAATTGAGATAAATTATTTTCTTCAATTGAATTATCAGAATCTTCCATATCCGAAGAAGATTTTTCTGATTCAGAATTAAGAAGTATTTTTGAAAGATTTAATTTTAATTCTTCATTTTCAATAGAATTAATTTTCTTTTTCATTTTGCATCTATTTGCATAATGACCTATTTGTCCGCATTTAAAACATTTTTTATCTGTTTTATATCTTTCTTTTTTTATTTTATGCTTTTCACGCTTATATTCTTTTTCTTCTAATTTTTTCTTAGAAAATCTTTTCTTTCTTTTTCCCTTATAAAAAGAATCAGAAGATTTTTATTTTCTTTTATCTTTAAAAGACTGTTTAGAAGAGGATGGAATATCCATTCCAAATTGATCACAAAATCTTCCTAATTGTGATTTTTCAGACAAATTTTGCCTTATAATTTGCTGATTTAATTTTATTTCATTACAAAGAGCTAACCCTTCATGAATAATTGTTCCAATTAATTTTCCATAAGTATAATCTTCATAAGGAATATTAAGAAAATCTTTTCTTAAATTCTTCCTTACTTTTTCCGCAAATAAATAAGGTAACCCATCTATGAACTTGGATTTCCAATGTGAGCTATTGCTTTCAGGTAATTCCATAACTCTATTGAGAAAAGTATCCTTATACCATCTAAAATCTGTTAATGTTTTACATCTAAGATTTTGTAGTAAAGTACGAATATTTTCACAATTATCAGAAATTCTTCCTGTGAAATGTTCCAAAATAGTAGTGACTAAAGTGTAAACTACGTTTTCAAGAACATTATTATTTTCTTGTTTTACTGTATTCATAATATGATCCTTATCCATTATACTAAGACAATTATCCCACCAACCTTTTAATTGACCAGTAAATCCTGAAATTATCATCTTAGCAACACTTTTATCAGTATTACCTGATGTTTTACATATAGTACTATACATAAGCATTCTATGTATCATATTATATATTTGCTTATCAGCATACCCATCAAGATTCCATTCGTAAATACATTTTCCGAATAACTATTATTAATTTCATATTCGTGTTCTCATGAGAGTATCCATTGGAGAAGGCCTTCTATAATAATAATTATCTTTGAGTAGAGACGATCAAGATATCTTTTAATCTATTTATTTCAAATTGGACTGTATCTTTATGATTACTAGATCCAATAGTATTTGAAATATCTTGATCTAATGTATTTAATTTTAAATTCTTAAATTTTTCTTCAAGAAATTTTTCTAAATCTCCTCTAGGTTTTAAAATAAAATCCTTAATATCAGGAGGAGGTTGAAGATGTGAAGTAATAACAATATTATCAATATCCTTGCTAGTACTCTTTACATCTTTTTCTTTAGATATATTTCTTACCTCAGATAAATTTTTTTCTGTTTTCTCAGAAATAATTGATATCTGTTCTCCTAAGATATTTAGGTATAATTTTGCATAATTCTGATTTGGTAATAACAGATTTAATTCTTTTATAGTAAATTTTAAAGAATCATTTTCAATTAATATAGAAAATGCATTAAAATTTAATATTTTACCACTTCTTTCAATTGTGAAAGCTTGTTGTGGAGGGTATATACCTTTTATAGATTTTCCCCCTTCTAATTGAAAATCTCTTTCAATTATATATAAATATTGTGGAACATAGGTTGAAATGAACCAGGAGATAAAAGTAATCATTTTATTCTCATTTTTAACATAATTAAAAAATTCTTCTTGATAATAATCTCTATCTTCTTTTGAAATATGTTCAAAGAACCAATCACGAAAAGGTTTCCAGTTTGGAAGATTAAATTCATCTTTAATTGTTTTTCTTGCCAGTGAACCTGGACTAAAATCAATTTTATGTGTAAAATCCATTTAAATATTATAATCCATTTCTGATTCAGTAATATCTGAATCTACAACTCCTTTTCCTCTTACAATATTATTTTTATCTAAAGATAAATTTTTAACATAATTTTCTCTTAATTGAGAAGTAGAAACCCTACTAGGTTCAGGGATATGAATATTTTCAAAAGGAGAGATAAAAGATCTCATAGATATAGATCTTGATAATAAATTTCTATTATCCATCCCTGAATTCATACAAATAGAAATATTTCCATCTGTACTTTGATCTATATTAGTAACATCCTGACATATAACAGGAATCCTTGGTACTGCATTAGCAATTTGCCAAGTATCTGGCAAAGGAATTTCTTCCCATTTAATAGATCTTCTAGTCGTAATATTAGACTTACTAAAATTAGTTTCTATTAAAATAGTTTCATTTAAAGATTTATCCTTTATTTTACACATAGGATTTAAAGTGTGTAAAGGTTTATAATAAATTCTATAACATATACAAATAATTTCAGATCCAGATGCATAGTTATAACCATGCGTTTTAACATTCATAGTTAAAGAATCAAGAATGTTTATATATGATAAAGATAGTTGTAAATTGGGATATACATTAAAATATACTGGGCCATGGGCCAAACTAGATTGTATAATTCCCATAAGAGATTTTTTCCAATCTAAATTTCTACCATCTCTTAAGGCCGCAATAAAACTTTCTGGAAGATTTTCCAGTGTAAGTGGTTTAAAAGCAATTTGTACTAAACCAATATGAAGAAATTTATGAGTTTTTCTATAAGGGAAAATATCCTTTTCACTAAGTAATTTAATTACCATTTCTTCATTGTTTAAAGAAATAGATTCTTCTGAGGTTTTAACAATTTGTTTTAAACCCAATTTTTCAAAAGTTCCTAATTGATAAATTATTTTAGGTTCTATTCTTGGAATAGTCCATCTATTTAATAAATCCAGATTTCTGGGAATTTCAAATTCTTGTGTGAGACTATTCTTTATATTTTCTGTTTTTCTTAACATTCTTAAGAAAGTGTTAAAATATAACGTACAAGATAACAGTAAATACAACTTGGCTCCGATACCAAAATGAAGGATGCGTATATAAGATCAAATGGGTAGTCTAGCATAAGAAAACCGTCTTAAATCATATAACAAAATGGTATTTTTACTTGATTATGAATTCCGTCTAATATAAAGATTGTTATGAAATATGTATCATTACCACACCAAAAATAAAAGTATTGTCTGCTATATTTAAAAGAAACCAAAGGAAGCAGTATTTATTTCTTAAAGCTTCTCTCCATCTTTTTTCTAAGGTCGATTATTATATATACATGATCAAGATAGATTGGCGATGGCGGCTAACCTTATCTCATTTTGAGATTATCCGACCGCGACATCGATTAATAAAGACACGATATTACACACGTGGCTTCATGATGTAAAAACATATGTCGATCTCATCGAAGATTCATGGTGTATATTATCTAATAGACATCCATACATTACGTGTTATATTTATAACACAAGTTATAACACGTAATATTTATAACACTCCCCATTAGATGTTCATTCCACAAAGAATTTGTCTCGTTAAGACCTTCATTATGAAAAAAAACATGTGGGAAAAAATCATAATGAAGGAAAAAGAGTACGGTCTTCATTAATGTTTTACTCTATGTGATTTAAACATCTCTTCATGTCTTTAAGTTGGTGCGTCTTGATCTTCTTGATTAAACTCTCGAACACAACGGGAGTCAATAATTTAGTGGAACAAATTTTCTGGATTGTCACTTGATTTGATTTGATGAATATCATTATGGCCTTTCTTCCAAGATCGTCTATGGCAAAGAATTTTGCTGGAATATGTTTTATCTCGATCGCCTTTTACGTAGACACCATTTAACGGAGCTATACATGTTGCACTATCTTCATATAATCAAGCCATCTTACATTTGCTCGATGAATGAATCACAGGTCTCTTGGATCTAATGCATAATGATCTGAACGAAACATGTTTTCGGCTTGCTTCATGAATAGATATTATTTTGCCATGATTAGAAGATGTCGCGACCAAAATCTTGCTATGTTCAGTACCATGAAACCGAGTGTTCCACCACGGGTGAATGAACAACCGGTTTGAAGCCTTACTTTGTGGGGGTTCGATAAATATCCATCAACCACGTAACTAACAAGTCCCCGACTTGCTTCTCGCTTGACTTTGAGTTTCATGACGATATGGCATGTACCAAAAACCTTGCTTGGAAAAATCCAGTGGGAAAAAACTAGTCAAGGGGAAAATATTCATGACATATGCGCCCTTATGCACTGATTGCCTCGTTATAAACCTTTAACTAAGAAAACCCAGTGGGAAAAACCTGTTAAAGGGAAAAAGAGTACAATCATTGGTCTTCAGGGCCAAATGACATCTTGCATGTGCATTTAATGGATCTTAATAGTATAATTCAAATACTCATACTTTATCATCTATTGTAACTCTACCGGAGTTCATTTACAGATCGAAACTCTCCAGATCAAACTATCTATCCCCCATATGTTATAAATATTACGTGCTATAATTTGTGTTATAAAAATAACACGTAATGTGTGGATGTCTATTAGATAATATACACCCTGAATCTTCAATGAGATCGACATATGTTTTTACATCATGAAGACACGTGTGTAATATCGTGTCTTTATTATCGGTGTCGCGGTCGGATAATGTCAAAATGAAATAAGGTTAGCCGTTGTCGGCAATCCTATCCTGGTCTATGTATATATAATAGTCTGACCTTAGAGAAATAGATAGAGAGAAGCTTTAACAAATAAATACTGCTTCCTTTGGTTTCTTTTGAATATAACAGACAATACTTTTATTTTTGGTGTTGTTGGACTTATTTCTATGTTTTGATGATGAGTGCTAGACTAGCTGTTATAGTGCAAAGGCAAAAAGATGTCTAGATCAAATGTATAGGTTTATTAGAGTTTGATTTATGAATAGGTTTGATCAAACAAGCATCAGAATGGTTTAGTGATTTATATCGCCAGACAAAGTCAAATATCGATAGGGTAGATAGGTCATGAGACTAGTCAGGAACTCGCCGAAGATCAAGGCGTGAGAGTGCTCAAACTCGATTCTGAAGGCTAAGGGATCAAACTTAGTAATTTAAGTCAAGGATATGAAATCGAATTTAGGCAAGTCTGTGATGACCTAAATCGATTCCATATACCTTGTGAAGAAGAAGGTCTAAGTTCCATAAGTTGGATGATGTTTGGAACTTGGTTATAATTTAAAAGGTGTAATCTAACTTCACAAATAAAAGTTAGATAATGTAAGTCGACTACATTGTATTTTATACACAAAGAAATTGCGATTCGGTAGATCGATAGGTATCTCAACAGATGATGAACTCGGCGATAAAATACCTCGGGTAATTCAAGATTACATTGGAAAATTACGGTGAAAATGACGACCAACTACCTCGACTTATCAAACAAATCAAGGGTGAGATTAAGCAGACGTTGGGATGATTCAGATTATTATCCATTGGATATAAGTCAAAGGTGGACAAAGCTGCGCTTGTCAAAAGGAATTACAGCGATTGTCGATCCCATGAATAGTGACTGAATGCAAATCATATGGGACAAAAACAAGGAACGGTTTTATTTGAATTTCAAATACAAGTCACATGCATTCTTGCCTATAAATAGAGGACTTTCAACTCAGAAACAACAGGATGAAAATTGATAAACTTTGAGAAGATATTTTACTGAGCTAAAAAACACCCTGCTGAACTTACTGAACTTAAAGCTACTGATCCAGAGAAATTCTTTAAGTGTTTTCTACATTCAAGCTATATCAAACATACACACTTGAAGACTGCAAGATGCTGATTATATCATCCTAATCAAGTGCTTTGCAATCGAATAATTAATTTGATTCATTCTTTATTTTATAAAGAACTCGTCAAGAAAAAGTGAAGCACAGTTGTGTGAAAGATCGTTGTTTGTGGTGGAGTGGTGAAGAGGAAATCCTACCCTTCAAGGACCAATTGAAGACTCAGGAGCAAAGCAATCCTACTGCTCCTGGCCGATTTGTGAAGCCATAGTTATTGGTGAAGGACAAGCAACTTAGGAATCTTTGTAACATCTACATCAAAGATCTCTAGTGAATTTCCACCAACATCACAGGAGAAGAGTGGGTGAGACAGGATTACACCACCGGAACCACTATAAAATTTGCCTACTTACTTTCAAAGATTTACATTCTCGCACTTAGTTTATTTTACACATCAACCTATTGAATCTAGCAATCGAAATCACACACTTGCACTCATGAGTATCTAATACTTAGTATCATATTTAACAACAAGTATTAAGGCTTAATTTTGATATAATTCCACGCACAAATTCAGCGAACTCAAGCTGTCATGAGACTCATCGCTTATCAAGAGTTATCGAGGTATCAAGCAGACTCATCAAGTATCAATTCTTTGAAGTTGCAGAATTTGTTAACTCCAAAAGTTTTAAGTGTTAAGTTTATTCACCCCTCTAAACTTAACCAAAGCCTTTCAAGGACCAACAATTGGTATCGGAGTCAGGCTTTCGCTCAAGAAATCCTACTTGTTGTGCTTGTGAAAATTCTTTGAAACTTTCTTTCAAGTTACTGATTTTCAAAGACTTGCATCATGGATAACACACAGTATGCTAGAACTATGCTGATGTGTTCTCTAGATAGATTGATGAGTATAAACGTCGAATACAGGCTTACCTTGCTGCAACTCATGATGAGATGATGGATGTACTGACTGATGGACCACTGGAGATTACCAAGGCAATAACAGTGGGTGATACAACTGAGTACATTCCTAAACCAAAAAGTGAATGGAATGCAGAAGACATAAAAAGAGCAAACCTCAACAATATTGCTATTGATATCATTTATAGAACTTTGGATAGCAATATGTACATGAAGGTTAAAGATTGGAAAACTGCAAAGGAACATTGGGACAAGATACAGTTGATTTGTGAAGGCACTGATGCAATAAAGAAGAATAAAATCAGTGTAGTCAAGAAGAGGTTTCAAAAGTTCAAGATGCTACCAAATGAAACCATTGAGCAAATGGAATCAAAATTTAATGCAATCCTGGATGAACTTACCATGCTGAGTGTAAGTTATTCAAAAGAAGAAATAAACACCAAAATCTTGGAGGCTCTACCTGCAAAAGATGTTTGGAAAATGAAGGTGATCGCAATGTAAGAAATGAGAAAATTGCATGAAGAAGACACGCTTCAAGTTGTTTTCAGATCTCAAGGCTTATGAATTTAGCAAAAAGCTTGTACCTGAGACTGAAAAAGAAGAGCCAAAAACCACTGCATTGGCTGCTTCACATCAAGAAGAAACATCTGGAGGACAAGATGATCTGATGGATGAGATGCAGGAACAGATTGCCCTCCTGAGCAAGAAAATCAGGATGATGAAGACTGAAAGGGCCCTTCAAGAAACTTCACAAAAGTCTCATCAAAGAAAGAAAGAAGAATCAAAGAAAGACAATGACTATCTCTGTGCTTTCATTGCAAGAAAACAGAGACACTTCAAACTGATCGTATCTGAGTTAAAACAAAGTAAGGAACTCCGATTATCTTTGCTTCAATTGCAAGAAGCCTGGACACTTTGGACTGATTGTCCGGACTCTCATCAAGACCAAGAGTCAACAAAGAAGACATGGCAAGAAGGCTATGGTTCTTTGAAGATGAATCAGGGTATGAAGTGGAATCAAAAGGAAATGAATCGGATGACACATCACTGAATTCTCGATATGGAAGATTATGCTTTGATGGCCAATATGGATGAAACGAGGAGGTATACAATCTGTGATCCATCAATACTCCCGCTGGAAGTGATTGTGAATCAACTTGTGGTTCAAATCCTAGAAATTTCGACAATAATGAGACTTTGGATGCCATCCTTAATCAATCGAGGATAATACAATCTGGTTATGAGATTGTGAAGGTGAAAAAGAAGCTCTTGAATTAGAAGTTGGAAGATTGAAAGCTGAATTAAGAGTTCTCAAAGGTAAGGGAAAAGGTGTTGGGTGAGTCGGTGTAAGCTCTTGATCATCCAAGTGACCTCGAATCATTTGAACCATCTTGCTCCACTCATCAGTATACAAGTCCGGAAAGCCTTATGGTGATAAAACAGGGCTTGGATTTGGAACTCAACAATCCAAAAAGAGTGGATCCAAAGAAGGTTATGAACCTAGCACCGTAATTGGTCCTAAGTTTGTACCAAAGACAAGATCCAACTCCAAGTAAGGTTTGAGGCATAAAACCTACCGAGAATACTTCAAGGAAGCAAGATCGAGAAGTCAAAGAAGTCAATGACTCCTTACAAAAAGAACAAATCTAAAGATAGGACTGCTGGACCTTCTAGACCTACTGATAGCAGACCTGCTACCAAGTCTGCTAGACCACAAAAAGGTAAAGGTCAGAAATATTCCAAAGATAAGAATCCCAAATCTAAAAATGTTAATCATTCAAGTGGATACTTATCTCGTGGGAAAGGTAGATTGTTCCCTACGATGATGATTGGAATATTCTCGCACTCGCCGATAGAAACAACCAAGATAACCATGTCGCTAGGGTAAAACCTAAGCAATGGAATCAAAGAAAGGACTGAGAAGAGGACTTATAAAAGGCCTCGGCAGGACCTCAAGCAGACTCCATACTACTGTAGGCATTCTAACAGACAAACAAACAAATGGTTATACTAATGCCTCTAACATCAAGAATCACTTTATAAACAAAGATTATAAACCAAAAGGCCGGAAAACATATGTGAATCCTACACAACTTATTGTTAGAACTTATGGATGTGTGGAATACATGTATGAACCAAAGTATGACACTTTTAGAGAAGACCTTATGGAAACTTACCAAAAGTCATGCTTACTACTGACCACTATGGACCCAAACAGGTTTGGGTACCTAAAATGCATTAACCTTGTTTTGTAGGGTGTCCGGTACTTTGACAAAGTGGATGTTCCGGATATATGACAAAGAATAAGCTTCATTTATCAAACTTTGTGGCAAAAGATGGTCCAAAGGTGAATTTTGGCAACAAGAATACACCTGGATACACAAGAGGATATGGCACACTTGTAAGAAATTGACTTACAATCAAGAATATTTCATATGTAGAAGGACTGGACTACAACTTGCTGAGCACTGGACAATTTTGTGACATGGGATACAAGGTCACTTTTGACAAAAACAACTGTATTGTCATTAGTGAAAGAGGTGATCAAGTTGTACTTGCTGGTAGAAGACAACAAAACATGTATGTTGTGGATTGGTCTCATCATAGCCTCGAAACCTACTGATTGTGCATACCAAGTCTGAACTCAATTGGTTATGGCACAAGAAGTTGAATCATTTAAATTTTGATGATATCAATCAGTTGGTTAAGAAAGAAGCGGTGATTGGTTTACCTGAGATCACATTCAAGAAGGATGCTATATGTGATGCATGTCAGCAGGGTAAACAGATAAAGTCAAGCTTCAAGTCAAAAACTAAACAATCAACTAATAGAGTGTTGGAGCTTATGCATATGGATCTTTTTGGACCAATAACTCCAACAAGTGTAACAGGAAATAAATACACCTTAGTGGTTGTGGATGATTATTCAAGGTACACTTGGGTGATATTTATGAACAAGAAAAGTGAAACACTCAAAAGCATGCCTAATCTTTTAAAGAGATTACAAAATGAGAAAAGTTTAACAGTAATAAAGATAAGATCAGATCAAGGTACTGAATTTCTCAACAAAGTTATAAGAGAATATTGTGAACAGAATGGTGTACTACATCAACTTGCTGCTGCTGGTACACCTCAGCAAAATGGGATTACTGAAAGAAGAAACATGACTTTAAAAGAAGCAGGAAGGACAATGATATGTGAAGCATTGCTACGAAAGATATTGGGTCAAGCATTAATACAAAGATGCTATACACAAAAGCAGAACATCATGAACAAGAATGCTGCTTGAAGACACCTTATGAGATTTGGAATGGGAGGAAACCAAACATATCCTATTTCCATCCATTTGGAAGCAAGTGTTTTATCCTAAATCACAAGGTTCATCGAAAACATTCCAACCAAAGTCCGATGAAGGATCTTCTTGGGATATTCTTGATCAACAAGGCATTGAGTCTTGAACAAGAGGTCACTGAAACATGAAGAAACAATCCATGTTGTGTTTGATGAACCTAAGTTCACTGGTATGGAAGATGAAGATTGTGAACTCACTTGAAAATCAACAAGTCACCGATCCAGTTGTGTTGAAGTTTTGGAAAGATTCAATGACTTAAAAGTTTCGATCACGCCCCTGCTGAACACCTTGGTAATATTATCGATGCAACAATCGAAAGTCGTTTCAAGGATCTGCTGAACCCCGTGTAGAAGAAAGCTACAGCAGACCCTCATCAAGATGAGGTTCCCGAAAATCAAAATAACCGTAATCCACAATGGTTAAGGAATCACCTACTTTGAACAAGTTATTGGCAATGTATGCTAAGAAGGTGTAAGGACTAGAAGACAACTGGAAGCTATGTTTACTTGTTTTCTATCTCAAATGGAACCTAAAGTTGTTGAAGAAGCTATTTCAGATCCAGATTGGATAATAGCTATGCAAGAAGAATTAAATGAATTTGAAAGAAATCAAGTTTGGACACTAGTTGAAAGGCCAAGTCATGCAAATATCATTGGTACTAAGTGGGTATACAGAAATAAACTTGATGAATCTGGTACCATTGTGAGGAATAAGGCCAGACTAGTTGCAAAAGGCTATTCTCAAGCAGAAGGAATAGATTTTGATGAAACTTATGCACCTGTTGCAAGATTGGAAGCTATCAGATTATTCTTGGCACATGCTGCATATAAGAACTTCAAGATATATCAAATGGATGTCAAAAGTGTATTTTTGAATGGTATTCTAGAGGAGGAAATGTACGTGACAAAGAACCTCCTGGATTTGAAGTTAAAGATCAAGAAGATAAAGTGTATAGACTCAACAAAGCACTTTATGGATTGAAACAAGCACCAAGAGCATGGTATGAGACTCTATCTCAATTCTTGGTGGACAATGGTTTTACAAAAAGACACCATTGACAAGACACTTTTCGAGAATCAGTGAAGGGAATAAGACCTGCTGATACAGATTTATGTGGATGACATAATATTTGGTTCGAAAATGATTTACTTTGTGAAAAGTTTGCAAATCTAATGAAAAGTAAATTCCAAATGAGTATGATGGAAGAGATGAACTACTTTTTGGGATTGCAAGTTAAACAGATGAAAGATGGAATCTTCATTCATCAAACCAAGTATACCAAGGAGGTCTTCAAGAAGTTTGGTATGGAAAATAAAGACTAAAATATCAACTCCAATGAGTACAAACATCGATTGGATGAAGATAAAGAAGGCAAAGATGTTGATCGGACTTTATATGAGAAGGATGATAGGCAATCTCTCATGCACCTTCTCGCCAGCAGAGACTGATATATCCTTTTCTTTGTAGGTGTTTGTGCAAGATTTCAATCAAAACCTAAAGAAAGTCATTTAGGTGCAGTCAAGAGAGTTCTCAAGTATCTAAAGGAGACTTTGGGAGTAGGGATATATGGTATTCCAAGGATGGAAGCTTCAAAGTTATATCCTACTCAGACTCGATTATCTTTGGATGCAAAATTGATAGAAAAAGCACTACAGAACTTGTCGGTTAATGGGAAGTAGATCTGGTCTCCTGGTTCGACAAGAAAGCAGAATTCAATATCAACTTCCACTGCTGAAGCTGAATATATAGCTGCTGGAAGTTGTTGTGCACAAGTGTTATGGCTAAGACAACAATTAAGGGATTATGGAATTGAAGAAAAGGAAATTCCAATCATGTGTGACAACACAAGTGCAATTGCAATCACAGAAAATCCTGTTTTGCACTCAAGAACCAAGCACATTGATGTGAGACATCATTTTATAAGAGATCATGTTGAAAAGAAAAATATGTGGTGGTTCTATATATCCCTACTGAAAATCAACTTGCTGATATTTTCACTAAACCACTTGATAGTGAAAGATTTGCCAAATTAATGGTGAACTTGGAATTATAAAAGTTGGTGATAATCAAAGAATGTACCGAATTCACCAAGGGATTAGTCTTTGCTATGTTGGGTGAGCTCACTTAGTGATTAGTCATTGGTATCAACAATTCCATGTACTTATGTTTGGACAATTGAGCAAATGAGGTTGCCAAGGGGATTGGTCTTTGTCATTTTGGGTGAGCTCACTTGACAGATCAGTCATTGGTATTAAACTTCATTTTGTATTATCAATTGAACAAAACAAGGAGAAATCAAGGATCAGTAGAGTCACTTTATCAGCAGCCTGCTGAAGACTCTTTATCGCCAGATCGCCGAGCCAACCTCTTGAGGACAACCTGCTTTGAATGGAACGTTACACAGTCAAAGTTATTAAAGTCAAAAAGCAGAATTGTCGGGATATTTATCCTATCCTTTATTACCATGGTTAACACGATCTAACGGTTACAAACGTTATGAAAGAGTAATGGGCCACGTGTCAAGACAGCATTTATTCAGATTAATCGTGGTCAGCATCAATGTACGTGCAATGACAGTTGCAACTACTCACTGGCTATATATTCAGACACTTACACAGTAGATTCTCTACTTGCATAATCTGCTTTATCACTGCAAATTTCACACTGTGTGAACACAGATTTATAATCTAGCTTCTTCATCTCATTCTTCTCATACAAATGGCAGAAAAGATTGATGTCCAGATTGAATCAAGCCAAAGTGTTAGAGGCTTTGTTGTGGATGCAAACAAAACAGAATTGGCCATTAATATTGGTAGGAGAATCAGGAGGTTTGCAGGATTGGAAAACAAACTCAATATCAGATTGGAAATAATATCATACACAAATGTTATTGATTTCTGGAAGAACATGGTTGTGGAAGAAGGAAGGCTCAAGCATTCAAGACAAACTGTGAATGCTTTGAGGAGATTGAAATTTCCTAGTCTCTCGAGGGAAGTGTTTGGATTTGAGGAAGTAGTGGATGGTCCAGTAAATCCTGAAGCAATGGGACTATCCAAGATGGATTTTGTTAATCAAATCAAGACAAATGCAGCCATCAAATCCATTCAGGCATCAATTGCGACATATATTGGGAATGAGCATGTCTCTTTGAGCAAGCTCATTGCAAAGAACATACTTGGACTAGTTGGCAGTATGGACACTCTATCTGGACCCAAGATAGAGTTGATGATGATTATTTGCAGGAGCATGAGATTTGATTGGGCTGGTTACTTCATTCATTACATGAAGAAGGTAGCCAAGGAAGAAAAATAGGGAAAAAGGAAATCCAAGGCCCCGCCTTAGGACTAATGGTTGAGACCTCTTTGAATCACTTGGAGGTTCGATATTGAACTCCGAGAAGATCAATCGCCTAGATACAAGAAGGAAATTGATTATGCTATTCCTGGTCTAGATGATGATGAAGAAGTTGCTGACCCTGCTGCTGATGATGATAGTAATGGAGATGATGGTAATGTTGGTGGTGAGCAGGTCCAGCAAACTAAGAAGAAATCTACCAAACCTGCTGCACCAAAGAAGACCACGGAGAAAAGAAAGGCTGTAGATACAAGGAAGATTACTGAGATCTTAAAGCCTAAGAAGACAAAGAAGCAAACAAACATTGATTGTTGTGTCTCACGAGGTCCAAATTGAATCGGAAGGTACTGACCCTGCTGTTGCTGCAAGAAGAACTGTTGTTGAGATTCTGAAGGAACAACAGAAGGAAGACAGTAGAAAGAGGAAGTCTACTGTGGTTGAAGAAGATGATGAACCACTTTCCAAGAGAAGAAAACAAATTATCCACAAAAAGAAACATGGAAAGGGGAAAGAATTGAAAACCTTGGAGGCACAAAGAATCCAAGAGGAAGCATCAGTAGAAGAGGAAGAAGAGGCTATTGAGGCTGAACCCTTGACTATCATCAAGCCTGTGGAAATTACAGACTCCTCACTAGAAGAGGTTGTTAAGTCTCACATGGTCGAAGCAGTTGTTGTTGAGCAACTGTTGGAGATATACTGAAGATTCTACATCGACCACGAGTCATTTTGTAGTATCTATCGAAGACCCACAACAAACCATCGAACTCGAACTCTTTGTGGTAGTTGAAGAATTGGTTGAAGACCCTACAATTGTTGCAAGAACTCAGGGGGAAGAGCAGTCTGTTGCTAACCCTGCTGATGAGCATGTAAGTCAGGTGGAACCAAGTGTTGTAGAGATGGAAGTAGTAGGCATAAATTTACCATCTCAAAGAACCTCATCGACTTCAAACATCTCATTGAAGAAACAATGAATTTACTTGTGGGAGCTTTTGGAGGTCGACAAGCTCATTGAACTGCCACTAGAAAGCCATCTATGCCATATGAGAAGGCATCTAAGAAGGACAAAGTAGATCCTAACTTCAAAAGGTGCAAAACTACTTTCAGTGGAAGTTTGGATTCTACAAGAGACAGAAACCAACTGCTGATCCAATGAGTGGATTTGAAGAATGGGCATTTGAGCGTTGGTGTGGACGGACTGTTGGATTTGTTAGACACTAGCATGCTGCAATCCAGGCTGATGGATCTTTTGGATGAAGGAAAGAAAAGTGGAGGAATTATGTTCAGAGATCCAAAGTACACACCAGACAGTGATTAATCAGACTCTGATGATGATTCCCCCATGTTTCATGGGGAGACCAGTGGAGTGGCTAAAGAAACAACAATTGAAGTTGCTGGTCAAGGAGCCATTGATGGCATGGAAGCTGAACCCACTGAGACTGGTAAGTCTGCTGAGGGCCAGCAGACTGGAGAGATGGATGAGGATCTACAGGATCTCACCATGGATGATCTGGAAGCATTGATCAATGAAGGAATTAATTTAAATGGTGGTAGGCTAGCTGATGAATCTTCTACATTCCATGTTGTAGAGCCTACTGCACAAACTGAACCTGAACAGAGTGAGGATTTGGATGAAGAGAAGGTCACTGACTTCAGTGAACCTAGTGCCAGCTCAGAAGAATCTATTGAATATCAAGATGGATTTGACTTTGAGGGCATTCTTACTAAAACTGCCATTATCCTGACCAAGATTGGTCATGCTGAAGGATTCCAAGTGGATAATGAGGCTATATTCAATCCACAAAGAGCTGAAGAGGAGGTACAGGTTCTTTGAGTTACAAACAAAGACTGGACACAAAGTTGGAACAGGAGAGTGCAGTGCTTTGAGTCTCAAACAAGACTGGACAAAGGTTGGAACCTAATTTGGGTTTGGAGGAAACCCCATTCTTTGAAGAGGTGTTGTAGTAGAGCCTACTAGAGACAAGACCCTTTGAAGGAAAGATGGTCGCCAGATTGCTTTGTTAATATGGATGAGCAAATTTCTTTGGACTATGACTTTAGTGATGAGGAGTTCCAAATGCCTGAAGAAGAGAATGTTAATATTGATCCACCACAGGCATTTGTACCTATTTTTGAAGAACCAGCCCTTGATCCTATCTTGGATGAATATCAAGGACCTAATCCTGCTGGATTAGATAGGAGTTGGGCAATGGTTGTGAGCAATCAGAGGCCACAGTACAATGTTGAGGAGCCTGCTGATGGAGCTACTGGTGGAAGAATGACTGGTGAGGTACCAGTAGAAGTATTGAATGAGTTGAGGACTGTCAGGAATGACATGCAACAATTAAGAACTCAACTTGATAGACAGGAACAAAGGTTTGAAGAGCTGATGAAAATGGTGAATGAAAACAGACAATCAATGATCTGATTACTTCAAATTTCACATCTACTCAAAATGCTGTCAATAATATGATGCTAGATGTGAGGGGAATCAAGCAAGGAAATACTTTGAAGGAAAGGTTTTGAAAGATCAATTTACATCCATTCATCAAAAACTTGACAAGCTTGCTGAAACCCCTAGACCTGCTGAGCCTTATTCGCACAACAATCTATTGTGCTTGATCCTAAACTTACTGAGAGGATAACCCTGCTGGAGCAAACAATGCAAGAAAGGATCACAGCAATTGATACCGTGAATCGAGATTATGGAAGGGCAATCGAATAATCTGGTTATCTCACAGAGAGTGTTCATGGCCTAATGTCCCGGTTTGTTGATGATGTCACTAAGGGGAAGATGGCCAAACAATTTGTAGTAAAAAGAGGTCGCAAGACTCTTTGCAAAGAAAAGATGGGAGGATGAGACTAATGCTTACAGACAACCTCGCACTGGCAGAGTTCAACTTATTGATGATCTCCTCGAGACAATACAAGAAAGAATACTATAATGTGAAGGAAACCTTATCATGACAAGGAAATCATGAAGGTCTAAACTCTTTCTTGGGATTGAAATTTTGGGAAGCAAGAGTCAAAGCCTTAAGGGAAACTTACAGAGGTGGAAGAGGTGGAAGAGGTGGAAGAAGTGGCAGAGGTGATAGGAACTTGCCTATCACAAAAGCAAAGGACTCACTTGATGAATTCAAGGAACTTTACATGAAGTTTGAATTCAGAGTGAATCAAATTAATCTTCTCCTCGCTGAAGCATGGAAATGGTGGAAAGAGGTCAATCCTACATTGATTTTACAATCGATTGAAAATGAATGGATGAGGATATGATAGAAGAAATCGGGCCTACCAAGAACAAGTGGAGAAGGCCGCATAAGAAAGAGAAAGAAGACAGAGATCAAAGATACTTTAATCGCATTATGTTTTTCTTTGATTTTAGATCAGAATACATTTGAACAAATGTTTATAATGAAAGATGACTATTTGTTTTGTTTTTGTTTTTATCTTTTGCTTTTTTGTTAGGTGAGGTAGTGGCATCATCACCAAAAAGGGTGAAATTGTTGGACTTATTTCTATGTTTTGATGATGAGTGCTAGACTATTTGTTATAGTGCAAAGGCAAAAGATGTCTAGATCAAATGTATAGGTTTATTAGAGTTTGATTTATGAATAGGTTTGATCAAACAAGAACTGTAATGGTCAGCTGATTTATATCAGCAGACAGGTCAAATATCAGTAGGGTAGATAGGTCAGTAGATCAGTCAGGAACCTGCTGAAGACTGAAGGCTGAGGGCTCAAACTTAGTTACAGAAGGCTAAGGGATCAAACTTAGTAATTTAAGTCAAGGATATGAAATCAGAATTTAGGCAAGTCTGTGATGACCTAAACTGATTCCATATACCTTATGAAGAATGTCTAAGTTCCGTAAGTTGGATGATGTTTGGAACTTGGTTATAATTTAAAAAGGTGTAATCTAACTTCACAAATAAAAGTTAGATAACAGAAGTCAGCTACATTGTATTTTATACACAAAGAAATTGCAATTCAAATAGATCGATAGGTATCTCACAGATTGATGAACTCGCCGATAAAATACCTCGGTAATTCAAGATTACATTGGAAGATTACGGTGAAAATGACGACCAACTACCTCGACTTATCAAACAAATCAAGAATTTGAGATTAAACAGACGTTGGGATGATTGATTATTATCCATTGGATATAAGTCAAAGGGTGGATGATTGCATTTGTAAAAAGGAATTCGACGATGTCGATCCTATGAATAGTGATGTAATGCAAATCGATGGGACAAAAACAAGGAACGGTTACATTTGAATTTCAAATACAAGTCACATGCATTCTTGCCTATAAATAGAGGAATTTCAACTCAGAAACAACAGGATGAAAATTGATAAAATTTGAGAAGATATTTTATCGTTAAAAAAACACCTCACGAACTTATGAACTTAAAGCTACTGATCCAGAGAAATTCTTCAAGTGTTTTCTACATTCAAGCTATATCAAGCATACACACTTGAAGACCGCAAGTCGCCGATTATATCATCCTAATCAAGTCTTTGAATCGAATCATTAATTTGATTCATTCTTTATTTTATAAAGAACTCGTGAAGACAGTGAAGCACAAGTTGTGTGAAAGATCGTTGTTTGTGGTGGAGTGGTGAAGAGGCAATCCTACCCTTCAAGGACCAGTTGAAGACTCGGGAGCAAAGCAATCCTACCTGCTCCCGAGCCAGATTTGTGAAGCCATAGTTATTGGTGAAGGACAAGCAACTTAGGAATCTTTGTAATGGCTACATCAAAGATCTCTAGTGAATTTCCTCCAACATCACAGAGAGAAGAGTGGATCTGACAGATTACACCACCACTGGAACCACTATAAAATTTGCCTACTTACTTTCAAAGATTTACATTTCGCACTTAGTTTATTTTACACATCAACCTATCGAATCTAGCAAATCGAAATCACACACTTGCACTAATGAGTATCTAATACTTAGTATCATATTTAACAACAAGTATTAAGGCTTAATTTTGATATAATTCACCGCACAAATTCAAGCAAACTCAACTGTCGGTGAGACTCATCGTTTATCAAAGAGTTATCGAGGTATCGCAGATCATCAAGTATCGCAGATCGCTAAAGTTGCAGAATTTGTTAACTCCAAAAGTTTTAAGTGTTAAGTTTTTTCACCCCCCCTCTAAACTTAACCAAAGCCTTTTCAAAGGACCAACAGGTGTGGTAATGATACATATTTCATAACGCGTTATCAGCACGAGTCTCTACCGGAGCCGAGTAAAGCATACAGAAGATTACTCGAAAAACGTTGACAGAGCGTGGAGGTAATCTTAGTCAATCTATTTTCGTTTGTTTATTTTATGGCTAATATATTGAGGCAAGAATTTGTACCACTAGATATTTCGGGAAGAAATTATCTATCGTGGACGATGGATGTTGAGATCCATCTGGAATCTATAGGGCTTGGCAATACTATTATTAAGGACAATGATGAGTCCAGCCAAAGTCGTGCCAAAGCCATGATCTTCCTTCGACATCATCTTGGAGATGGGTTGAAAAATGAATATCGTACGGTAAAAGATCCTTCTGAACTGTGGCATAATTTAAAGGATAGATTCAACCACTTGAAGTTGTTAGTTCATCCTGGTGCCAGATTTGGCTGGCTCAATTTGCGGCTACAAGATTTTAAAACCGTGACCGAGTTTAATTCAGTCATGTTTAAAATCACCTCTCAGTTAAAATTATATGGTGATAAAGTAACTGATGAGGATATGTTGGAGAAGACATATTCCACATTTCATATCTCGAATATGCTCCCGCAGCAGCAATGTTGAGAAAAAGGGTTCAAAAAATATTCCGAGCTTATAGCATGCCTCATTGTGGCAGAACAGAATAATCAACTTTTGTTGAAAAATCACGAGTCCTGACCGACTGGTGTTAGCCCATTCTCGGAAGTAAATGTGGCTCAGTCTTCAAAGTTTGATTGTGGTCGTGGCCGTGGAAGAGGCCGTGGACGAGGCCGTGGTCATGGACGTGGTCGTGGTAGATATATGCCATATCATAATGATGTCGATCATAGTAAGAAACAAAATGGTCCCTAGAAGATGGATCATAGGAAACGCAATGAAAAGAAAGTTAATGATGATAAATGCTTTCGTTGTGGAATGGAAGGTCATTGGTCCCATACCTATCGTACGGCGGATCACCTTGTCCGACTTTATCAAGGATCGTTGAAAAAACCAGTTGAAGATCGTGAGGCGAATCTTGTATACGGCGATCATCCTGAAGATGATGATACTTATGTCGATGTTAATGATGATGCTGATGATGATATGATGAAGTTGGATAATAGAATATAGACTTTCACCTTGATATTATCTTTACCTTCTTTCTAGTACTGTGTCCTATTTTTCTAACCAATTGAGTTATATAAGTTGTGTTACCAATACCTCTTCTACGTATATAGCATATATTTTATAACAAAGATAAAAATTCCAACATTTTACAATATTTTTTGAAAAAAATTCAAGCAACAATATGGAAAATGTTACCACATGGCTACTATTGGAGGATGCTCAATTTTCTCACCATACAAGTTTTTTTTGAGTTTGAAGATGAAGAGGCAGATGCTAGAGGGGGGAGGGGGTGGGTGGGTTTAAGGCGGATTGGTAGGATGGGCCCTTTGTCATTGGTCGATCAGACGCGACCAGCTGGTCAGGTGATTCCGGTTGGTCGGTCAGACGATATATATATGGGCATTGTTAATGGAACCACACCCAATATACCCGGGCACCACACCTGTGCACAACTCGACTTTACAGGGGTCGAAATAAGACATTTCGACTTTGCAGGGGTTGAAATAACACATTTCAACCCCTGTAAAGTTGAATTTTGCACAGGTGTGGTGCCCTAGTATATTGGGTGTGATGCTATTAACAATGCCCTATATATATATCTACCAAAGTGGCCACAATGATCGAGCAAGGGGGGACAACGGGACGGGGAAGGATACGGATATAGAAAGATATATAAAGTTACAATTAATAAGTATAAAAATTAAATAGAAAGTAAGAACATAAATAATAAACTGGAATTGTCGGTAATTACTGAAATTGTTTTACTATAATTAAAAAAAACAATTTCAGTAATTACCGACATATTTACTATTGATATATATATATATATATATATATAAAATAGTAATAATATATACTATAATCACGACTGAGAAGATAACTCAGTGGATTAGTTTTATAAACATAAAATAAAGACAAAAAAAAATTTAAAAAAAATAAAAAAATAACAAAAATAAAAATAACAATAAAAGTAACAACTTGATTAAGGACCAGTTGGACGGAACAGTATTAAATGATCGTGAGAACCCCCAATCTTGTTGAAAGAGTTACCACAGATCTCACGCAACAGTTAGTAGTCCGTTAACGGAAACAACTGTTCATTCGTCGGAGCAATGTTTATCTCATGCGGTAGTCCGCGTAGTGATATACATGTATGACTATTGAAAGATGTCCGGCAAACAGAAAAAGAAAATAAAAAGGTGGTGCTATAATCGCAGCCACATGTGTATTAGATGATAGTAATTAGGTAAATAAGCTACCTTTATAGAAGAATAGTTGATTTGAAACTTTGACTATCGGTTGCCGGAAAACACCGCTCACCGGAGTTGTTATACAAGTTCCAGGTGGAACCAAACTTCAAAACAAGTCCAAGTTGGACTTAACTTCAAACTTAAAGATCAAAGTTCAAGTTGAATCTAATTTCTTTATAGTATATAAGAAAGATCTATCAAGAACATTACAAAGATTATAGTAATGAAAGAAGAAATTTGGAAGTAGAAAAGAGTTGGAGGTTTTCTTCAAATAAAACTTTCTTTCTTTCTCTAGCTTTCTCTCTCTATTTTGCCTCCTTCTGAATGAGCTCCCAAGCTATGCTTATATAGGCAATTGGGTGCCAGATAAGTCCAAATATGAAGAGTAATCGAATCTTGCTTTTTACTGTTTGAACAGTAAAAGTCATGATATAGTGGACAACATGGGTCCCATGTATCTTTTACATATCATCAGTAGTAACTTTTGTTTTAGTGAATTCTTTTTACCAATGTTAAAAGATTTTTTTTATCTAATTAAATCCTTCCCGGTTTTCGTTCCTTTGGAAAAGAGTCTGTTTCCTCTTTTATGAAGTCTTTTGTCTGATACCAATTCACCAGGTCTGTGAACTTGGTTTGTACATTGTACGGAATACATATATTTTGATTCTTTTCCTCATCTTCCTGTATATATATTTTGTAGATGTGATTTTGATATATTAATTTGTGACGTAACCATGAGAGTGTGAAATGGTGCTTTTCCCAAAGATTGAAGGCGATGGTTTTACTCCTCCATCTATCTAGCTGTAGTCTTCTTGGATAATTGCATTTTATCCTATATTCAAACTCTCCATTGTACCAGTTTCGTGTGTCAAGGTTGACATGATATTTTTCTAGAAATATGATATGTTTTGCAGGTTCGAAGATATGATCTATCCATTCTGGAGATTTTGATTCGGTTTGCCACAGCGCAACATTGAACTGAGCTGGAGGAGGATTGTTGTGATAATATTTGAAAATCATTGATTATTTTGCTTAAACTTATTCCCCAGACAGCAGTCAGATATTGTAATAGGTTGGAAGAGAATAAAATCGATCAATCCAAAGTCTAGGAGAGTTTGTATAGTTATTCTTTCTCCTTTGAATATAGTTCCATCTTGGTTGTGTGTATTAAATTGCTCTAAGTCAATTGCACACTTGTTTATTTTGTAATCTAGCGTGCAAATGTTGAATGGTCATTGTATACACTCTGGGCTGTGGAATTTCCTTGTCCTACTATTGTAGTATTCTTGTTGTATGAAGATTCCTTTAATACATATTTTCTTTTGTAAGGCGAGATCACGAAATTCATGTATATTTTCTTCCTTTGCTTCGAAGTTTTGTCGTGCAATGTTGAAGATATGTTTCCTTATTGTAACTGGTAATCCGAGTATTTGTGAATGAGGATGAAAGAATGTTTTTATTGGATCTAGAGGTGCTGATCCGTAGTTTTTTGGAGGGGTTATAACAAGTCTATTTTTGAGATCACATATCTTTTTTTGTAGCTTATAATAGTATAATTGGAGGGAACTTTTCTCAAAACTCACAAGTGGCATATCGGACAAGTCATTGATCTCAGTTGTAATGACTTCTTCAATATAGAAATTGGCTCTATGTTTTTTAAATGCCAATTTTTTAGCTGGTTCTAATGTATGAAATCCATAGAAGACAGGATCAAAAACATTAATTGATTTTTTCACAGGTGACCATGTTTTATATATTCCAAGGGTTTTACCCCTCAATACCACAAAGTATTTAAAGTTACTTTTGGTGATAAAGTATTCCTTAAGATCATGTAGACATATCATATGTCTATCTTTATCATCCTTGCTTTGATTAAGATGGTCGAGCATGTTTTGATGATCTTTTGTTAATATATTGCCTTTTGTGCTTCTATATTTGCTTCCATGCTTGAAAACTTTGAAGACTGGTTTCATTTGTAATGAATTTTGCTCTTTAGCCAAAAGTTCTGGCTGAGAAGCTTTATTATTGTCAAGACTTTGTATCATAGGCTTGAAAAAATTATCTTTTGTGGGTGTTTCAAGAAAATTAAAATTTATAGTTTTGCTTCCAATATTAAAATAAACAGAGTTTTCTTCGACTGTGTATGGTGTTATTAGTGCAATAAATGGTGTACCAAAAATTACTTTGTGATTCATATTTTTGATAAGGACGAAAGATGTTTTTAGCAAAAACCCATCTTTAGATATTGATGCCTCAACCTTTGAATCAATTTGTAATTTAGAATTATTAGCAGTAGATAGTTGGTCAATGGTCTTTTGTCGAGAATTTTTAGGTACTAGATCTGGTTGTATGCAATTAAGATCTGCCCATGTATCAAATAACGCAATTGTTTCTGTTGGAAATAAAATTTACGTTTTGATGATGATTCATCACTTATTTAGTTATTATTCTTAGACCCATTGATGAAATGTCATAACTAGCTGTTATAGTGCAAAGCAAAAAGATGTCTAGAGATCAATGTATATGATTTAATAGAGTCTGATATTTGTATAAGTTAATCAGACAAGCATTGTAATCGTTCTAGGATCAGGACTGAAAAACTGAGTATTTGAAGGAAACTGAGATTAACAAGATAACCGACTTAAGAGCACACCAACAGAAACTCAAGAAGGTAAGTTCACTGAGGGACACAGACTCAGTTGGCATATCTATAGGACTGAATAACTGAGGGTTCAAACTCAGTTATTGAAGATTGAAGAACTGAGGGTTCAAACTTAGTTTATGAAGACTAAGTCGAGACTGTAAAGTTAGACTTCAGGCAAGATTGTGATGACCTGAACTGATTTTATAGATCTTGTATGAAGACCTAAGAATCATAAGAACAATGATATCTTAGATGATTAATTTGAATGGTGTACTCTGATTTAAATCAAATATAATAAGATGAAGAATATAGTACAGAGATTTTGAAGAAGAGTAAAAACTCAGTTAATGCTCTTAAAAACTGACAACTGACTAAGTTGTGAGAAATCGATTTTTAATCAAGACAAGAGAAATCAAGGAGATTATGGATCATTTGTAAATCAAGAAATTTTATTGGTCTATAAAGTGTCCTTTCTGACACTGACATAGAAAAGAGAAGCAGGACCACTAACGGATATAAGGATTCAAATTCAGATAATCCAACCGTTAGAATGACCCCTATAAATAGGCTACTTCTACAACAAGAAGAAACACGGAATTCTAAGAATCAATCTAGTCAAGAAAGATCAAATTAAGGGGGAAAACAAATCAAAAATATTTCCTGCTAAGCCTTTCATTGAAAGATCAAGATTTCTTCAGGTGTTCATAAGATTTCAAAGAAAGATCAAGATCTATCATTTGAAGAAAAGAGAGCCGTGCATATTTGTTATATCTAAAGAAGAAAGCTCAAATCACAATTGAATCATAGTTATTGATTCAAGTCTCAACTTTGATTTATCAAAGGTTTAGACTGTGAAACGCCAAGAAGGTGTGAAGGACAGTTGAGTGCAGTCAGGGAGACTGTGTTTGTGATGAGCTGGTGAAGAGGCAAGACAACCCTCCAAGGACCAGTGTATTCAAACAATTGAAGAGCAGCCATTCTACCCGTTCTACAAGTGTTTAGATAGTGAAGCTAGGGATTAGTCAATGACTATCAGTTTAGGACTTTTTGTAACAAAGCCACCTCAAAGAAGTTCTAGTGGAATTTTCCTCCGCATCACAGTGGAAGAGAGGACTGACATGATTACACCACCTGGAACCTCTATAAATCTTGTTTCACTTACCTTACGCATGTACATACTGTTATTTATTTATTTACTACATTTTTATTCATCTAGTACATTCATTTAGCATTCACAGAACTGAGTCAGCACCCAAACTGATAACACTATTTTAAAAAGGCTTATTTAATCCGTTGCCGGTTAACTCGACTAAGGTTAATTCAGTTTTGACTTATACTCGGTTAAGTTAGCTTAACTCCGCACAAGTTTCAGTTGAACTCAATCTGGAATTAGATTCAGTTTTTGGGTGAGCTTTTGGTGACAAGTTTATTCACCCCCCTCTAAACTTGTGTTAGCCTTTCTAAGGGACCAACAATTGGTATCAAAGCAAATCTTCTATTTTGAAAAGATCTCCGATTGAGTGTTTATTCAGTTTGTTTGAGCTAATTGGACATCAGTTGTAAAAGCATATAGTTGAAACTTAATGGATACATATAAAATTAGAAGTTGGCTCAATTATCCCCTGACTAATTATTTGCAGAATGTTGTATCTAATTTTCAGGATCAAGTATTTGAGAGTTTCAGTACTACAAGCTCACATACAAAACCAAAACCTCATTTTAGTAATGATGTGGACATCGATTTCAACGCGTATAATGATGAATCCAGAGGAGTTCCATCACTAAGTGATCTCTCAGAAGAAACAGAAAAGGAGTTGATGCAAGTAGTTGATTACATAGAAGATCTAATTGAACAACAAAAGTATGGAAAGTCAAACATTGAAACATCAACAAACAATCAAGAAAAGATGATTGAGAATTCACTGGGGAATCATCCCCCACAAACAAAGAAGACAAGATTGAAAATCTATCCATAAGTTTTGGAGGAAATGATCTTAATGAAAGTGATGAAGAAATCATATTTTTCGGAAATGACCTAGCAAGCAACATTGCTGGATTGGAGAATGGAAAACAGATAACTGAAGATGAAGTAGAGGAAACTGAGAATTTATCTGTAGAACAACATGAGGCAAGTACTTCTACACTCAACGCTCACATTGCCAATCATAGAAAAAAAGATTTCAATGAAACCTTGGACATACTCATAAAGGAATTGGAGGAAATTCAAAAGAATAATGAGAATGTCAAAAAGAAAAAAGATTTATTGAAAACTGAAGTTCTAAGATTGACTGCTGAGATCAATCTTATCAAGGCTAATAACAGAACTAAGGAGAATTGCTCATCTGATGAACTGACAGAAGTAATAAATATCACAGAATCATCAGTTGATCCAATTCCCAAAGTTCAATTCAAACCTGGAAAACCATTTGGAGACAAAACTGGTTTAGGGTTTGATAGTCAACAATATTCTAAGTTCAGACCTAGTACAGCTACTCCTAAGTTTGTAGCTGCACAACAGTTGAGAACTCAGAAAACTGATAAAATTATTAGAACTGATAATTACTCAGCTCAGTCTCAATTCAAAACTGACAAAACTGTAAAATCAGTCAGTAGCAAACAACAAACTGGAAGATTTTATAGAAAATACCAGAGAACTGAAAAAGGCAAAACTGATCAGAGAACATTCAAGTCATATTCACAAAAGAATGAAAAAAATTCATGGAATAATAGATTCAAAAGGAAAGGGAGACTCTTTCCTACTGATGAAGACTGGAATGGATCTATGACTACCCAGTTTCACAAAAATTCTAATAAAAAGACGCTTGAGTCAAGAAAGCAGAGTTTTGTGAAAACTGAACATACTCAGCTGAAAAATCGAGAGAGGTATAAGCATATAAAAACTAATCATATAGGACCCCAAACATATATGGGTACCAAAAATCTCTCATTTGGTTTTGCAAGAGAAAATCATAAACTGAGAACTGGAAAGGTGTAATTCATAAAACTGAGTTGTGCTCACAACTGAGTTTTTGAATTCACTACAGGTTCTAGATAAGGACAAGCTGAACAGTTACAGCTGGAGATACACTGCACCTACCGTATTTACTAAGACATGCTACAGATGTGACCTACTTCAATCTCAACCGTCCATCTTTTCTACTCATCGTTCGTTTCGCAATCTCAACGTTTCTTGATAAGACGTTTTGAATCCCACTCAGATTTTTCAACCACCTTTTCTACCACTCATAAATACCATTTGTTTCTCCCCATTTATACTTTGCATTCAGTTTTTGCAATCATCTTTTGAAATTCTTTCTCTCAAGAATCTCGATCTAAATCAATTTTCTGGAAGTAATGGCCTTCGTTCGTGTTGAACCTGGAATGATCATAACACTTGATCAGTTTATTGCTAAACACACTGATCAGACCCTAGCCAAAGAAATTGCTACAAAAATTCGAGAAATCAAGGGTTTGGAACAAGTGTTCAACATTAATCTGCAAAGTGTTTGTCTAGATAGCATTGGAGATTTTTATGAATTCGGAAAGACATCTATTGAAGGAGAAGATGTACATACTATCACAACCACTATTAATGGAAAGGAAATCCAATTTACTGAAGATCTGTTAGCAGATATATTCGGCTTCGTCAAATCTGGAGGCTCAACAGCTGTCAAATTAAGTAAAGAACAGAAAGATAAATTATGGAAAGTTATCGCCATAAATCTACATTCCCCAGTATTGCAGACTGGAAGCACAAGCCTACTCAAGCCTGAATTTAATTTACTTACCAAAATGCTATCAAATTACGTGATTAGAAACGCAGGAAACTTTAGCAATCTGTCTGGTACCAAATTGGATCTACTGTATGTCATTTGGTTTAAAGAAGATTTTAACTGGCAAAGATACATTCTAGATCAACTAATGGCACAATCCCTTGATGTACCCAAGAAGAAGACATATGTAAAGAAATGCAGATTTTATCATAAGAAGACTCTTGCAATTTTAGTTCAAAGAATTCTTGACCACTTCAAAATTGTAAAGAAGAAGGAGACTGCAATTGTAGACGGGAAAATTGCAATCACGAAAGAAAAATCTGGAAAAAGGAAAGCAGAGGGTTCTGTAGTTGAACCAAAGAAGAAGAATAAAAGATCCTCTAAGAAAATTGTAACTACAGCTGAAGCTTTGGAACATCTTGAAGAACTAAGAGAAAGATAGAGAAAACTTGAAGAAGACTCAGCCATACCACTTACTGAGAAAGTAGTAGAGGCTTCACCAGCAAATTCCGCCACTTCAGTTGCTGAAAGCTCAGCAAAGAGAGCCAGAACTGAAGAAACATCTACCAAAGAAGTTCAAACCGAGGAATTCCTTACTGAGAAAGAAACCTCAGTTAGAGAAGAAGTCGTCCCCACACTGACATAGATTGTTTTACAGAAGGAAGCTGACACTCAGGGGGAACAGACCCTGAGAGTTGAAGTTGATGATGAAGATACTGACAGTGAGGAAAGACTGATTGATTTAGAGACAATGGCCATGCTCAAGCTACTCTCCAAATCAAGATCCACACCTCAAAAATCGGCATCCAGGGCTGAATATGAAGAATCACTTAAAGACTTTGAAGCCTCTCCACCTGGAGAAAAATGTCTTCTTTGGCGAAGTCAAGACTGCACAAGTCATCACTTTGGATGAACTTGTCGATAAAGAAGAAACTGTTGTTGAAACTGAGAAAGATCAGGTTGTTGAACCAACACCAGAAAAGGAACCAGTAGCTGAACTGGAACTTGGATCATTTGTAGAACTAGTTGCTGAATTAGTTGCTACAAAAGGCAATTTGGAAACTGACACAACCATCTCAGCTCCTATGACTGGAACTGAAATCAGCGTTATTCCAGTTGTCGTTGTTGGGGAGATTTTGCATCATTAAAACAAAAGAAAATTTATAAACCTATACTACCATGCAAAACTACCTCCTAACCGGCCGAATACCGGGTAGTTGCTAGTAAAGTTGGATAAGTACGGGTATCGATCCTCAGGGAATTGGGCTGTCGAATCTAACTTATTAATTCCTTAAATTGCTACGCATGAAAACAAATAAAAACGATAAAATAAACTGGACATAAGATTATCAATCCAAAGCCAGGAGGGATAAGAGCGAAAATCTAAACTAGAACAAATAATAAAAACCTAAACTAAGGATACATGGGATCAAACATCATACAAACCAAGTGATTTCAATCCTAGTTCATCTCATGATTTTAATTCAAATTGTGGTTTCACCTTTACACGAGATACAAATCCCTAATTCCTTAGTGAATTTAATCTCAAGCTATGGATTCCTAATTCCTTAGTGAGTCCAATTTATCAATCTCTCATCTTCCGAATGTTGAGATCGATTTACCAAACAAAACTCGGTGTAGATTCAGGTTAACTCTCGTATTTTAGAATCTAACAACCTAGATAATTAACCAATTAATTTGTCACATAATTAATGATTAAAGATCCTATCTTTCTATGGTGATCTAGTCTACGCAACTTCCGTATGTTGTAAACGTATCAATAGCAAACTGATCTCTCGATCTAATTCACATCATAGCATCAATCATAGAACGATACAAAATAAATTAAAGATCATAAAAAACGAATAAGGACTGAATAAATTAAATAAATAAACTCACGTAGTTTGGTACATGATTGAATCCATGAATCGAAAACGGAAGAAAAAAACTACATCTAATCTAACCCGGATCACCCGAGCACAAGGCTCGGGTGACCGGCCTTGAAGCCTCCCAGAAAAGCTGCTTCTTTGCTGTGGTATGCGGCTGAATGTAAATAATGAATTATGGATAAAATCTAGGGTTATGACATGCGGCTATATATAAGGGTAGTATGTCGGCTGGGATGAATTCTTTTTTAATTAGGGTTTTTGCATGCGGCTGAAACAATTACTAATGTCGGCTGGAGTATGACGGTGTTCGGACGGACGTCTAACTTCATGGACGCTGGTTTAGAGATTGAACTCAAACTTCTAAAATTCATATCTTGAGTTGTAGACCTCCAAAAATTATGATCTGAATGTCATAATTAAGCTCTCGGAAAACTCTACAACTTTCATTAAGGACTCTTCTTCAAAAAACGCCTTTTTGACTAGCCCGTCGTATTCCGAGTATATTTCGGGATTTTCCACTAGTTTCAGCAACAGCATCCAAACTTGTAACGCTCATATCTCGGGCCTCATAAGTCGGAATGAAGTGATTCAAAATCCTGTAGAATCCTCTCTTCAAGCCCTACAAATCTTCTCTTGAGGTCGAGAGTCAAATCAGTGCATATCATATCAAGAACTGCATCAGAAGTTCGGCTGCTTGAAAGCTTTATTCCAAGCTTTATCTCCATCTTCCTTCCATTTCACTTCTCTTCCATGCAAAACCTCATCATTTAATCCTCTTGCATGCCAAAATATGTATCTATAACATAGGAAAATACACCAAAGCGTAACACAATCCCAAAATAACATAAAATCCCAATTTAAGCACATAAATCGTTACATTTTGCAATTCAACTATTAAAAACACCATTCGCTCAATATTTCAATATAAAGCTCGATTTCTATGAGAAACATACGAATATGGAGAGAATTGATATAAAATATATCCTTATAAAACGTACAAAATCACCCTTAACAACTCCCCCACACTTAAACCTTGCTCATCCCGAGCAAAACAAAACAAGATAAAGGCTCGGAAAGAATATAAACATCTCAACACATATACCGTATAGTCAATAAATTAGAAGTTCACCCGTGTGTGTGTGCATAGCCATAGAAAACTTCCACTAAACCCAAACTTGAGGAACTCAAAGTAAAACTAGCTAATACCCCCTCATAGACTAGTAATAAGTGACACTCATAAGGTGCACCCTACAAACGTGACATATCCCGAGAAGAATGATCGAATGAATCTAGGGCCTTTCTGAAATACTCAGAGGATAATCCCTACAGCATATCTGTCAGTTTATACTAGGGATAAGATAGACGATAACTTAGTCTTGTATACATTTCATAACACTTCATTTGTTGATTTAACTTTTTCACTTTTAAACGCACATTAGGATAAGCTATTGCCCTCATAGTAGAATAGGACATTTCGAGATAATCCCCTACCTTACTCAAATCATAAGGCAGCTTTTCCTAACTGTCGTGAGCTCCTAGTCATCATAGTGGAATAGGACATACGTGGTACACCCTACCTCACCCAAATCATCGACTAGCTTTCGACACACCCATACTATTCAACTATTAACTCAACTTTTTCTTAACAACATTAGTTACGTGTTACTTATCACATTCAAACTTCTAGATATTCACAGTATCTCATACTTTGGATCTAAATACAACTATCATAAATCTCATGATATGAACATTAGCACTAAGCACATGACTTATAAGGAATCAAACATCACTAATCAAAAGGGGTATAACTTTATAAATAGCTCATCATTTACTATGGCTTGTGAAAAATAAATCTTGGTGAAACATCTAACTTATGGAACATATGGCATAAAGCATCGATGAATATAACAAACCGAACAACAACACGCATTGCTCACTCGAGACAAAACAAAAATTTTGAAAATTTGACTCATTTAGCTTAGCATAGAAATAATATCATGTAAGCAAATGTGTAGATACATATAGCTTATTCCCCCCCCACACTTAAATGACAACATGTCCTCATGTTGTGCAAAAATAAAAAGAAACAGAAAACTTAGCTGATTCGTTGTTCGAAAGGGAGCTATTCTGGAAGTGGGTCGTCCTCACCTGTGAATGCTCAACGAATCCGAGAGATCGTGGACCATCCACCGGAAAACTGGCTTCATCTAAAAGCGCACAATTGCTAATGCAAACACCCTGCACACTTGACAAACATGAAATACCTCGGGAATAGGGGAGAAATATAACAACAGGAGAGTGAAAGAGAAGATATAAGCACAGGATAGAATAGCTCAGATGGAAAAATTACCAACCAGGTAAAACACAGGACATCTAAGCGTAAGCCACAGAAGCTTATAAAGTTCATCAATAAAATGTGAGCGACGGAAACCGACAGTAACTCACAATAAAGCACATATGAATAATAGTAGGCTAGGTGAAATCTAAATGGATAAAAATTACAATGCAACCTACGTGATATGCAATACTAAAATAATGATGGCATATGGAAAACCAACAGTAACCATCATAAAAAAAAACGAGGGAGTATTACGGAAACCAACAGTTAACTACGCTCAAGAAAAATAAAAGAAAATAGAGAAACAATGCAACTAGATGATATGCAGCTAAATGATATGCATCTATATGATATGCAAAAAGAAAATAAAATAAAAGAAAGAAAACTAGCCCACTCATTTGCAACATGACATGTATAAAATAAACGTCTACCAAATAATGACAGGTTACGATAAACGACAGTGCTGTTCATTACATGCAGTGTAGATGCGCTTTAAGACTCGTCAAAAGTGATAGACTTATGGAAACCAACAGTCATCTATCTAAACAGGTATAACTCATATGGAGAAAGGACGTAGCATACGGAAAACCGACAGTAGCTACCCATATGAACTATAAAAACAAAGGAAGCACGTAAGTCTTAAAAGCTTAAAAGATTCATCGGAGCGGTATGTAGCATACGGGAACCGACATTAGCTACTAATTAACCATAAGAACGCTTATAGCTTACGAGAACCGATGAAATACTATAACATGCCTAGATGAATCATAAATAAGGAATTGATCAATTATCTAACATGGATTCATAGATGGAAAGGTACAAACATATAAGTTCAGGGCATCTATGTAAAAATCAATTAGCCACAGAAGCTCGAATGAAAAATCCACATCAAATAAAAGCATTAAAATAAAATCAAGAAAAACGTAACCTGGATCGAACCCGGACGAACGCTCAAAGGAAATCTCAAAGATCGACGGGCGTTTCCACTTTGCAGACGCTAAATCGCTTTGAAAACCGACCGGACGGCCGTTTAGAATTACAGACGCCCGCCTCGATTCTTCAAATCGAGCAGATTGAAACTTTCGACGAACGGACGCCCATCCAACCAGACGCCGTTACCTGGTGATGTTAGTAGTGCTGGACGGGCGTTCACTTACGTGAACGCTCGTTCATCATCGAATTTGCAATAAAACAAACAGAAAAACACGAAACCCTAATTATCCTAAACAAAATCATCACAAGCAAATGACCTTATCACATTAAAGCACTGAGAGGTCGATTAGATAACACAAACATGTAATTCACGTGTCATAAATCGAGTAAAAAAACTTTTGCACATTCTTAACCCAACGGTTATCGAAACACGGCAAAAAAAAAAAACCTCAATTTATTCAACGCTACTTTTATTGAAAAACAAAAACAAAAAAACACGTAACGAAATAGAAAAATTAATTCAATTAGATTCAACAAAACACCGATTCCCCGGCAACGGCGCCACTTTTGTTGGGGAGATTTTGCATCATTAAAACAAAAGAAAATTTATAAACCTATACTACCATGCAAAACTACCTCATAACCGGCCGAATACCGGGTAGTTGCTAGTAAAGTTGGATAAGTACGGGTATCGATCCTCAGGGAATTGGGCTGTCGAATCTAACTTATTAATTCCTTAAATTGCTACGCACGAAAACAAATAAAAACGATAAAATAAATTGGACATGGGATTATCAATCCAAAGCCAGGAGGGATGAGAGCGAAAATCTAAACTAGAACAAATAATAAAAACCTAAACTAAGGATACATGGGATCAAACATCATACAAACCAAGTGATTTCAATCCTAGTTCATCTCATGATTTTAATTCAAATTGTGGTTTCACCTTTACACGAGATACAAATCCCTAATTCCTTAGTGAATTTAATCTCAAGCTATGGATTCCTAATTCCTTAGTGAGTCCAATTTATCAATCTCTCATCTTCCGAATGTTGAGATCGATTTACCAAACAAAACTCGTGTAGATTCAGTTAACTCTCGTATTTTAGAATCTAACAACCTAGATAATTAACCAATTAATTTTTCACATAATTAATGATTAAAGATCCTATATTTCTATGGTGATCTAGTCTCACGCAACTTCCGTATGTTGTAAACGTATCAATAGCAAATCGATCTCTCGATCTAATTCACATCATAGCATCAAAATCAAGAACGATACAAAATAAATTAAAGATCATAAAAAACGAATAAGGACTGAATAAATTAAATAAATAAACTCACGTAGTTTGGTACATGATTGAATCCATGAATCGAAAACGGAAGAAAAAACTACATCTAATCTAACCCGGATCACCCGAGCACAAGGCTCGGGTGACCGCTATAGCCTCCGAGAGAAAAGTCTTTGCTTTGCTTTGTGGTACGCGGGTTGAATGTAAATAATGAATTATGGATAAAATCTAGGAGTTATCACATGCGGCTATATATAAGGGTAGTATGTCGGTGGGATGAATTCTTTTTAATTAGGGTTTTGCATGCGGTGAAACAATTACTAATGTAATTTGGAGTATGACGGTGTTCGGATGGACGCCTAACTTCATGGACGCCTGTTTTAGAGATTGAACTCAAACTTCTAAAATTCATATCTTGAGTTGTAGACCTCCAAAAATTATGATCCGAATGTCATAATTAAGCTCTCGGAAAACTCTACAACTTTCATTAAGGACTCTTCTTCAAAAAACGCCTTTTTGACTAGCCCGTCGTATTCCGAGTATATTTCGGGATTTTCCACTAGTTTCAGCAACAGCATCCAAACTTGTAACGCTCATATCTCGGGCCTCATAAGTCGGAATGAAGTGATTCAAAATCCTGTAGAATCCTCTCTTCAAGCCCTACAAATCTTCTCTTGAGGTCGAGAGTCAAATCAGTGCATATCATATCAAGAACTGCATCGGAAGTTCGGCTGCTTGAAAGCTTTATTCCAAGCTTTATCTCCATCTTCCTTCCATTTCACTTCTCTTCCATGCAAAACCTCATCATTTAATCCTCTTGCATGCCAAAATATGTATCTATAACATAGGAAAATACACCAAAGCGTAACACAATCCCAAAATAACATAAAATCCCAATTTAAGCACATAAATCGTTACATTTTGCAATTCAACTATTAAAAACACCATTCGCTCAATATTTCAATATAAAGCTCGATTTCTATGAGAAACATACGAATATGGAGAGAATTGATATAAAATATATCCTTATAAAACGTACAAAATCACCCTTAACAGTCGTTGAAGTGGAAACCAGCAAAACTGATCAGCTTACAACTGAAGAAACTGAAAGAATCGCGAATCCTGTGGAATCTAATCTGGAGATTCCAAAAGAAACTGAATCAATCTTATCTCCACCTGAATCATCCACTAACGTTGCAGAACTGATAGTAGCTGACTGCAAGAGGTTACATGCTTATCAAAACTGGAAATTCAGCTCTATATCAGATCAAAGAAGTCAGTTAGCAGAGATAGAAATTACAGAGAAATGGGTGTTTGATCTTTACAACATCACCCACTTGTCTCAACTGATCAACACTGATGAATTCTTGAATACTGGATATTCGTTGATCAGAGAAAGTCATTGGAAGGGAACTACAGTAGGAGGAAGTTCGAAGAAAGACGAAAATGATGATGATGATGATTCTCAGGGAGATCCCAACTTACAGAAGGGGTTCCTGCCCCTTCACAGGAGAAAGAAAAAGCAAAAGATGTTGTTGAAGCAGGATCATCTGAAGGAAGTTCAGATGATAGTGAAGAGACTGAAACTGAATCTGACGGTCAATCTGAAGAACAAAAAAAAGAAGTTCATCATTCCCATACTGGCTATCAGTCCCCAACTGACCAAACTATTCATAAGATAGCATAGGTTGAATATGTCATACCGATAAAAATTCGATGAGGATTTCAATATCGAATTATCACCCGACTAAAGATCTTGATTAGTCAAGACTGGAGGAAAAAGAAAAAATCTGAGGAAAGAAGGAGTGCAGCAGATTACAAAGAGAAACTCATGCATTGTTTCTCCTCTTAAAGAAGCTAAAGTGGATGAAGCCGAGGCCGATAAAGTTGGAGAAAAAGTCGGGCGGCATACCGTCTCAAAGTTGACATTATCAAATTTTATCACAATGAATCGATTCAAATTCAAAAGGATGACATCAGTTTATTTGGAAAAATGTTAAAATCTCCTAAAGAAAGCAAAACTGAAAGGAGTAACATGGAGAAGAGATTGGATACTGTCAGAGACAAGTGTCAGGACACCTTGATTGAAATTCGTAAAATAACCATTGAATCTGAAGCAAGAAAAACTGAGACCCAAGAAAGATGGGAAGGCGTTCTCAACAATGTAGTAGATAGACTGATCTTACTAGAGAATGCATCAAAGGACTCAGTTGTAGCCCAAACCATATTGGCATCCAATCAACAAAATCTCAACTCCTACATTAAGAGTTTGATCAATAGGAATGATGTCAATAAGGGGGAAAGTTTAGACCTATTAAAAGTCAATGCACTTGATATGCCAAAAGTTCTGGAAAGTATTGATGACAAATTGGTTGAACTGAAGGAAGCAAGATGAGAGTTTACCGATGAAGAAATAGAACTAATTGCAAAATTTTCTGAACCAACTGAGACAAGGATTGGTCTATATTCTCGTCTCTACAACATTTTCAATAGCTTACCCTTAAGAGAAGGAGAGACAAGAGAACAATCCCTATCAACTTTTCTGAACATGCAAAAAGTGATGATGCATTTCTGGCACAAATTGAACAAATGGGAGAGAAATGGCACTCTAGAGAAAGCTTCAGATAAAGTTGAGAAAGAGGAACTCGAGTTTGTTCAAGAATTGCCGAAGACCAAAGACAAGTGAAAAATCGAGACAAATTGTGTTTGTGTTTCTTTGACTTTTCAAGAGCAAGTTTTTCAAGAAACACAATATGACCAACTCATGGAACATCTATGCAAGTATTCATGGAATTGAAAGCACAAAAACTAATGAAGCCATGAAGGAATATACTGAAAGATATGACATTGAAGCTGTCAAGTAAAAGGAAGAGAAGCTGGCACTTAGTTTCTTTTCATGTATTGTATTTTAATATTCAGTATTTAACTCAATATCCTTAATAAAATATCAGTTTCTCAGTTCTTTTTGTTTGTTTTGTGTTTATCTTTTTGCATTACTTTTGAGGAGGGTATTGACATCATCAAAAAAGGGGAAATTGTTGGAAATAAAATTTGCGTTTTGATGATGATTCATCACTTATTTAGTTATTATTCTTAGAACCCATTGATGAAATGTCATAATTAGCTGTTATAGTGCCAAGCAAAATGATGTCTAGAGATCAATGTATAGGATTTAATAAAGTCTGATATTTGTATAAGTTAATCAGACAAGCATTGTAATAGTTCTTGGATCAGGACTGAAAAACTGAGTATTTGAAGGAAACTGAGATTAACAAGATAACCGACTTAAGAGCACACCAATGTAAATCAAGAAGGTAATTTTCTTTGAGGACACAGACTCGCTTGGCTTATCTAGAGGATCAAGAGGCGAGGGTTCAAACTCAGTTTATGAAGACTAAGTCGAGATCAGAAAGTTAGACTTCAGGCAAGATTGTGATGACCTGAACTGATTTTATAGATCTTGTATGAAGACCTAAGAATTATAAGGACAATGATATCTTAGATGATTAATTTGAATGGTGTACTCTGATTTAAATCAAATATAATTAGATGAAGAATATAGTACTGAGATTTTGAAGAAGAGTAAAAAAACTCAGTTAATGCTTTTAAAACTGACAACTGACTAAGTTGTGAGAAATCAGTTTTTAACTGAAGACAAGAGAAACTAAAGGATATTATGACCGTTGCAAATAAAGCAATTTTCTTGGTCTATAAAGTGTCCTTTCTGACATTCACATACAAAAGGAAAGCAGGACCACTAACGGCTATAAGGATTCAAATTTAGATAATCCAACCGTTAGAATGACCCCTATAAATAGATCACTTCTACAAAAAGAAGAAACACGGAATTCTAAGAATCAGTCTAGTCAAGAAAGATCAAATTAAGGGGGAAAACAAAAATTCCTGCTAAGCATTTCATTGAAAGATCAAGATTTCTTCAAGTGTTCATAAGATTTCAAAGAAAGATCAAGATCTATCATTTGAAGAAAAGAGAGCCTTGCATATTTGTTATAACTAAAGAAGAAAGCTCAAATCACAATTGAATCATAGTTATTGATTCAAGTCTCAACTTTGATTTTATCAAAGGTTTAGACTATGAAACACCAAGAAAGTGTGAAGAAGGGAGGTTGAGTGCGATCAGAGACTGTGTTTGTGATGAGCTGGTGAAGAGGCAAGACAACCCTCCAAGGACCAGTGTATTCAAACAATTGAAGAGCATCCATTCTACCTGTTCTACAAGTGTTTAGATAGTGAAGCTAGGGATTAGTCAAGGACTATCAGTTTAGAACTTTTTGTAACTGGGCCACCTCAAAGAAGTTCTAGTGGAATTTTCCTCCGAATCACAGGGGAAGAGAGGACTGACAGGATTACACCACTTGGAACCTCTATAATCTTGTTTCACTTACCTTATGCATGTACATACTATTATTTATTTATTTACTACATTATCGTTTTATTCATCTAGTACATTCATTTAGCATTCACAGAACTGAGTCAGCACCCAAACCGATAACACTATTTTAAAAGGCTTAATTAATCCGCTGCCGGTAAACTCGACTAAGGTTAAGTCAGTTTTGACTTATACTCAGTTAAGTTAGCTTAACTCCACACAAGTTTCAGTTGAATTCAATCTGGAATCAGATTCAGTTTTTGGGTGAGCTTTTGGTGACAAGTTTATTCACCCCCCCTCTAAACTTGTGTTAGCCTTTCCAAGGGACCAACTGTTTCGATATGGAAATCCTTAGAGAAATATATTTTGATTTTCATTAAATATTTTTTTGATGTAATTTCTTTAAGGATGAACAAGAAGTTTTCTGAATTTTTTTCAATTTCAGGATCGTCTTCCTTATCAGATAGATTTCTATTATCGTTATTTAAGGAAAATTTTTGATATCTTCAATCTCTTGTTTTCGATAATCCCACAAATCTTTTAATTCAGTTTTAATTTCCATTATTTGTTCTTGGAGTTCATTGAGTGTAATATCATTTTTGGGTTTTGTCCTAAGGATGTCTGTTAAGTCGTAAGGTTTTCTTGGACTAACATAACCTATTGTCATTTTTTCTTATGGGATATAGGATTTTTTTCAAGGTAGATTTGTTGAAGGTTAGGATCACTTAGATTTTTTAAAACATCAATTTGGAATTCTTGGTCCTTGGTAAGAACATTAATATGTTCCCCACAGTTATAGGCATTACGACTTGTATTATCGTATTGACACGTTTCCTCATTATCGAAGGAAGAATCCGTCTCAGACAAGTCATTGAGTAGCACTGATAACTTATTTGCTACCTCTTCCTCTATCTTTAACTCTTGTAGTTTTCTATTAAGCCTACAGTAGTTTGCAATATGCCATTTTTATGAAATTTATAACATTCAATATCTCTGTACCATGGTTTGGCATCTTGTCTTGTTTTCTATCTTGGTGTTTCTAGTGATAATCCCCTTTAGGCTTTTGAGGCTTCCAAATCGGGTATCTTTTTGTCTTTGAAATGCCCTTTGGATTGTTTGTTGCTACAATCCCCTTTACATTTCGAAACAGGATTTTGTGGATCCATATCAAATTGTGTGCAAAATGTTCCTAGTTCTTGTTTAGTTTGTTTTAGCTCCCATTTTAGGTGTTTTTGAAGTTTTAAGTCGTGTAATATTTTGAATCCTTGTTGCTGGGTTAAACAAACTAATTGTCCGTAAGTGAACTTATCATAGGGAATTATTTGTTTACACAATTTTCTCTTATCTTATTTCTGACCTTTTCTCCAAGGAGTGTTGGTAATCCGGCTACGAATTTTTCCTTCCAAAAGGCTTTGTTGGAGTCTTCTCTAAGCATTACTCTTGTTAGGAAGGTATTTTTGTAATATTGGGAATCACTTAGTTTTCTACACCTGAGGTTTGATTGTAATTCCGCATTTTTATGCCTTATGTGAGATGGATCTCCTATGAAATGTACAGAAATTGCAAGGATAAGGGTGTCAATAGCATTTTGCTCCGCAAATCCTCTAGAATTAATGTAGATTTCTCCTCTGTCAATAGTTTTTACAAAATTGAGAATTCCATCTTGGTTTGTTGGGGTTAGGTAAAAATCCCACCAGCATTTTAGTTGTCCCGAAAACCCTAATATAATTGTTTCTGCTATGGTTTTATCAGATACATTTATATAGTGTTTTCTAAATGTATTAGCATACATAGTCATTTGTTAAAGTATGGCAAGTATCTCATATTCTGATTTTCCATTTATGTTCCAATCATAAATATAATCACTGCTAAACTGTGGTTGTGATATTGGTTTGACAGTGTTTAGATCTGGAACAGAATCCCTTTCAATCTTATTGATCAAACTTTCTCCTTCCTGGAACTGTTCTATTGTTTTATCAGAATCTGAACTGGAATCATGGTCTACGGTATTTATCATTTTATTTGAAGATATTTCAATTGTGTCTGGAACCATAGTAGTGTGACTATGTTTAGTCATAGCCTCATTATATAGTTTCTCTTTAATCTTATTAATAGTTTCCAGATATTCACAATGATTATCATTGAATTCTTTTCTACCTTCTTTAGATATCTGGAATGGTTTGAAGACAGGGTCTTGGTGTCTATTGGTAGAAATTGTAATAATTGACTGGTTTTGAACAAGATCTTCAATCTTGTCAAGATGTCTTCCTACTATTTTGAGATGGATGTTGGTATAATTAAGTTGTTTGACTATACTCCTCCCCTCCTTATCACTTGGATCTATAGGGTTATTAATAGGTATAGCTTCAACTTGTTCTTTGTCCGTTCGTAAGATTATTCCTTGTAAATGAGGGTGAATGGACGAGACCTTTATAGATTTATCTAAGGTTTCCCATTCTACAATTCTTTTTTTCTCAGATACTGGATTAACAGTATTATTGAAAGGATAATCAATGGAATTTTTAGAACAACTTATTTTAAACCAATTGAAGAACAATATATTGACTTTATGTTTCATCACAAAATCATAAAATTGTTCTTGAATATATTGTCTTGTTTCTAAGAAATTTTTTAAGAACCATAATCTTTTGATGCGGTTATGTTTAGGAACAAAATCATTATGAAAGAACTTCTTTGTCGATCTTGAACTTCTTTTCTTGTACATTTAAATATTTCCCAATGTTTTCTGATATAGAGGAATAAGAGGGAGTAGTGGGAGTATTACTAAGATCATCATTAGATGTATAAATTGGTGTAGGTAGTTTATTAAAATAATCAACTTTCCTATTATGGGAGTTTGATATAACGGAGGTTGATTTCCTATGCTTGATTGCGTGTTTGGTTGGGAAATTTTCTTGTAGATTAAGATTATCTTGGTCAGGGATGATTTCAGGATATCTATGGCTTTGAGATTTTGTGAAAGAGATACCAACTCTTACATCTTCATATTCCGTAACATAACTAAGTTGATTGTTTGGCCTTAAGTTTGTATTAGAAGGTAGACTGGCTTCTCCTTCAAGGAACCACTCATCAGGAATAGTTATGTCTTTCCATTAAATAGTTCTAGGAATATTAGCATTTGCGCGAGAGAAGTCTGTTTGTAACTGTAGGATGTAATATCGCCGGATGGATCATAAATCCACCCGATTACGCAGCGGAAAGTACAAAATCTAGATCTAACAACCAAAATACATGAATAAATAGATCTAATGCTACGAGGGGGTTAGATTGCTTACCGGTTTATTGTGAATAAACGTCTAGAACAATCTTCAATCGAATCCGAGCTAGTTGAGATCCTAGTTGAGAAGCCAAAGTCTTCCAACGTGTATCTCCAAGCAACACCAAGTGGATGGTGATTCAAGCCGCTTGACCTCCTCGATATGCTACCTTAGAAAACCTGAAGTTTTCTAAAACTCGAACCCAAGTACTTAAGGCCGAAAATTCTAAGCCTTAGTACTTCCTCAATTTCGAAAATTGTGTTGTGATTATTGGCTTGGGAGAACTCTCTTTATATAGGAGAGTAATCCTTGTCCTTCAAGGATTAATTAATTAATACAAAATCAATCATATTAATCATTTTTCTTTAAAAGATAAATCCAAAATATTCCTAAATTAATAAGGATATATAAAAGATTTTCTTTTCCAATTATTTAACAAATAAATAATTTAATCATATGTCTTATTATTTATTAAGAAAACTAAATCCTCAACAAATAATAAAAAAAATATGCGCCCCAAACCCTAGGACAAAAGGGCTTCACGCATTTTTTATCATCTTGGGCCGAGTCCACGAAAAATTTATTTTCCATTTATTTAATTGTCTAGTCCAACTAAACAATTAATCCACATATCAATTAAATAGTCCAATCCAACTATTTAATTAAAATTGAGGTGAAATGACGAGAAAACCTATATGCCATATTAGGAGCCACGTCGGGGACGAAGAACCCATATTCAGTAGCTACAATAAATTAAATAAAATTATTCGTCAGACCGAACAATTATATTCAATCTATTAATTCCGGGATTACACCACCATAAACCCGAAACTGAACTCTGCCAAATATAGATAACTTACACTCAACCATAAGTTGATAAGCGTCCACTGATATAATCATTACATACGGATAAATCCTGTTAAGGGTGAGAATCTATGAATTTTAAGGATATATTTTACGATGTTTTTCCCTCTATATTGTATAATTTGCATAATAAATGGTCTTTATATTAAAATATTGAGAAAACGGTATTTTTGACGGCTTAGTCGCAATATCAATATATTTATGTGATTTCATGGTTAAATTATGATTATTTGAATATTATTACAGTTTGCGATGTTTTCCATGTGTTATAGGTATAATTATTGTGCTCAAATGATGATCAAAAGGATAAAAATTCGAGCTAAGCGTTTTAAGGGAAGAGATAATGATCAAGTGAAAGAGGAAAAAGAGATAAACATGTGAAAATCGCATGTGACTCAACCCGAACGGGCGCTCACAAAATCAAACGAGCGCTCGAGGGTCGATTTCAATCTGTAGTCTTGAGACGCTTGATGGACGAGCGGTCACTTGGCGCTCGAGCTTTATGGACGGGCGTCGGAAGAGTGGACGAGCGTCCGGATTGCCGACTTACTGCCACCGCCTCTGATTTCTATAAATTGCAGCGTGTTTCACATCCATGATATAGATTTCGAACCCTAAATTTCTAGGGGCGGCTTTGGCTGCGATTTTACACCTTTTATTCCCAGTTTTATGCAACTTTAAATTCGATCAAAGTAGGCTAGTTTTATGTTATTTTCCTGCTTTTCTGGGTTGCTGAGGATGCTCAGAGGCTAGAACCTCCTTCAAACGAGAATTGTGAAGCCATCAGCATTGAATTGATCTATTTCTTTCGACTTTTACTGTGAGTATTTACTACGGTTGTTTCTTATCTATGCATATTCTTGTTTTAATGCAATTATATTGGAAGATATGTTGTATGTTTGATATGTTATTGTTTGATGGAAATCTTGAATAGCATAGATCACCATAGATAAGAATAGTTCATTAGATTTACATTAACGGAAGTTAGTAAGTCTAAAAACTAGATCGTTTACGTAAAAGTTGACACCTTTGATCTTTTTAACGTGTTAATTTAGCATTGGAAGATACTAGGTTAATAGATGGATTGCCTAAGGAATTAGGAATTCATGTTTAGGTAAGGTGAATCACAACCTAAGTAAATACCACGTAAAATCGAGATAATAGATCAATGCATGTTGATAGGTGGATCAATCCTCGTTTGTCTCTTATAAACTTGATTTACAATCCTCATAGCTTAGTTTAGATTAGTTAATTTACTTTCCTGCACTTTTAGTTTATTTTTATCGCTTTCAATCTTTCCTAGCATTGGATTAATCTCCTCTGTCTAGTTATTTTCTGCATATTTGTTTAGCTAGTTATTCGTTAGGTTAGTAATCGTGGCAATAGTTAGTTAAAGACAAAAGCTAGGGTTAACATTCGTCTAGTTCCCCGTAAGATCGACCCGGCATAGCCTCTTTACTACGATCCTTGCACTTGAGGTTAACCGGTTTATTACTTGTGTTTTGTATTGACAAAATCCGGGACAAGTTTTTGGCGCCGTTGCCGGGGAACCGGACGGTTGCCTAGTTTTTGTTCTAGTTTTTATTTTGCTTTCAATTCCTGTTTTTAGGTTAGATATTTTCAATTTTTGTTTGTGGTTAGTAGCTTAGTTGTTTTTGTTCAATTGTCTGTCGTTTTAATTGTGTTTTTGCTAGTAGTTAACATAAAATCTTTGCTCCTAATTTATCCTCTATTTTCTGGTTACCACGCTCTGTTTTTCCTATTCGTTTCTGCCTAGTTGGACGAGCGTCCGTCTTACCAGACGCCCGTCCAGTTCTTGCTTTAGTCGGACGAGCGTTTAGTTTACTGGACGCCCGTCCTTTGAAAATTCCTCAATCCTGAATCAGATTCTGACCTACAGACGAGCGTTCACACTTCTGGACACCCGTCCATCCTGAAAACTGGTCAGACGCTCGTCCATAACTTTGGACGTCCGTCCGTTCATCTTTTCCTTCTATCAACTTCTTCTTTCCTTTTCTTTTCCCTAGGTTTTGATCTTAGATTAGATTATAAGTCTTTAGTTTAAGTCGTTAGTTTCCTAGTTTATAGTTCTCTTTCTCTCCTTCTTTCTTTCTTGCTCAACAAACTTGACCTTGGATCTCGGTGTATGCAAACTCGTAGTCAGAAGGGACCACTAATCTACTCCCCTGACCCCGAGCGGACCATAGTCCGACCCAATAGGCGGAAACTTCGGTTCGACGAAGGAAACACTCTAGATCAAGAATTTGAGCATTATCTTTCGAGAGAAATCGAAAGAATAGTAATAATGGCAATGAAGATAGACGGACGTTGGTCGACTATGCCATGCCTGGCACACCACCATCAACCCCGACGATTGTTATGCCAGCCATTCATCGCTCAAACTTTCGAGCTAAAGCCATGACTTATTCAGATGATGCAAAGATGCATCGATTTTTCACGGCTATCAACTGAGAACCCCACACTCACCTACACACATTTCTACACATATGCGGTACTACCCGTATCCAAGGTGTAAGTGAGGACGCAATCAAGCTCAAACTTTTCCCATTTTCCTTGGGGAAGCGCCAGAGTGGTATCACTCTCTCCCCTCGGAATCCATTACGACCTGGGCCGGACTTGAAAGAGAATTTTTGAGTCAATATTTCCCTCCATCAAAGACGGCCCAGTATTTGAATGAAATCTTCACCTTCCGTCAGCAGGAAAATGAGTCTTTCTTTGATTGCTGGAAAAGGTTCAAGTCCTCCTCCGAAAATGTCCCCACCATGGCTTGCCGATGCAAAGGCAAGTCAATACATTCTTTAGCGGATTGACCGAGCTCACTAAGGGCATGGTCAATAGTTCATCTCGGGCGGGGCGTTTTTGAAGAAGACTCCAGACGAAGGATGGGCATTGTTCAAGACATTGCCAAATATAACTATGCTCCATCCTATCAAGCTATTCAGCACCTCCTCCGCCTCCCAAGGTCGAAGAAGTGACTATGCAGACCGATTGCCATGTTGCAAAAGCAAATGGCTAACTCTCAACTAACCACATCCCAAATCTGTTCCTAATCTGGTAATCGACTCTTTCGTTCCACAGTAACTCTCAGTTTCAGTATTGCGAAAAATTCTTTGTCAACCTGGGCACATGTCCCGCCAGTTGTCAATTTCAATCCCCCGCTGCTCATCAAGTCAACGCTGTTCATAATAATGGACAGTATAATCCAATCACATGCCAAGTATGTGATGATCCGGGGCACACTACTCGTTTCTGTCCCATGATTGGACAAAATGCGGAAGTGAATGCTTTTTCTGGCCAGTCTAATCCTAGGTTCAATAACCAATTCTCTGGCCAGAATAATGCTCAAAATCGTGCTTTCGCCGTAATCCGAGTTTCAATCAGAATCCAAACTCGAACTTCAATTCTAACCCGAACTTCAATAGAAACCCTGGTTTTGGTTCGAGCCAAACCTCTAATTTTTCCAATCAAACACAAAGGTTTAATCAGAATTGGCCCTCCATTTCCAATTATCAGAATCGGCCCAGCCAGCCACAAAATCAAAATTTTTCCAATTCTCAAGGCCCTCGAATTCCAATGACCTCAAGGTGAATGGAACTCATTCAAAGAGAGCAAAACAAGAACATTCAGCTCCTGATGAGTACCAATAAGAACCTTGAAAGACAGATAGGGCAGCTGGCTGAGCAGTTAGCATCAAGACCCCTTGGGCATCTGCCCAGTTTTACCGAGAAAAATCCTAAGGGCGGTCATGTTGCTCAGGCCGATTTAACCAGCAGCCAATGTACTGACCTCGTACCAACAATGCATTATGGACAAGAGGAGGCCAGTACAATGAGTTTAAGAAGCGGTACACAGCTGAGTGGCCCCCCTGGCTTTCAGGGAAACCACTAGCCCCTCCTGCCATTGATAAGGCAGGAGGGGAAGTTGAGCACCCATCATCCCCTTGGCTGCAAGCAAATCCTCAGGTGGCTGTTCCCCTGGGGACTGAACAAGTTGGAAATCCTCAAGTGGCTGATCCCTTGAGGACTGAAAAAGGAAAAGAAGGTCAGGTGGCTGATCCACGACTACGAAAGCTTCAAAAGACGGTTCGGTGGAAGGATTTGGAAGACAAAGTCACGGCCGCATCCTCAAAGAGAGTCTTTTCCGAGAGTGATCTGAAGAAGCTTCCGTTTCCACCGAGGAAGAGCAACATTCCATTGGTTGAAGACAAAAAGTATGAGAAGGTGCTAAACCTTCTGAAAAATACTCAGGTAAATCTGCCATTATCCGAGGTCTTGGTCGAGATGCCTAAGTATACAAAGTTCATCAAGGATGTTGTATCTTCCAAGAAGAAGTTAGCAGGAATGGATCAAGCAGGTTGGTCGAGTGTTCTCTGGTCAATAATGAAAGCTTACCAATCAAGAGAAGCGACCTAGGAAAATTTGTGCTCACATTACAGATGGGAGGTCTAATCTTCCCAAATTCCTTATGTGACCTGGGCGCATCTATCAGCTTGATGCCATTGTCTGTGTGCAAGCAGCTGGGTTTACAAAGTCTTCTAGAACCCACGACCATGAATTTGCGGTTCACGATAGATCGTCTAAGAAAGCTTGGGAATCCTAAAAGGACGTATTAGTTCAAATAGATAGGTTTACCTTTCAGCTTGATCTGCACGTCTTAGATATTGAGAAAAGTGAAAATGTCCCTTGGAAGACCTTTCCTATCTACAGCTAGAGCCCTTATCGATTGTGATGGTGGGCATGTGACCATTCGAGTTGGTGACCAGGAGGTGAGTTATAGTGTTTCCAAATCTATCAATGTACCGTCTGGATCTCCAACCGGCTTTTCCATTGAGGAGACCTTTGATGATTTTGATGACTTCATGGATAAGCAAGTCATAGCTTTAGAATCAGAATATGAGCGACTAATTGATAATCTGAATAATCATGGTGTGGTCAATCTAGGTCGATTAGCAATTGAATTTGAGGATGAGCTAAGAGAAGAAGCCTTGGCGATGGGACCACTAAGTAAGCTCGGCCGATGTTGAGTTGAAGAGTGGCGATCTTAAATCAAGTCTAGAGGATCCTCCCGTAGATTTGCACTGAAGCCGCTGCTCAAACATCTTAAGTATGTGTTTTTAAGAGAAGGTGACAAGCTTCCTTTGATCATCTCTGCCAAGCTATCTCGTATAGAAGAGCTTAAATTGTTAAACGTCTTGCGCAAAAATGAAAAAGCCTTTGGATGGCGGGGTGGGAGATATCCGAGGATATCTCCCGACATCTCAGTATGCACAAAATCAAAGGCGAGGACGGTGCAAAACAAGTTAGACAAACCTCAGGAGAAGGCTCAACCCTCATATGCAAGAGGTAGTCAAGAAGGAAATTATCAAGCTTCTAGATATGGGTATCATATACGCCATTGCAGACAGTGAGTGGGTATCCCCAACTCAGGTAGTTCCCAAGAAAGGTGGAATTACCATTGAGAAGAATGAGAAGGGAGAGGAGATAGCATTGAGACTTGTCACTGGTTACAGAGTCTGCATCGATTATCGGAAGCTCAATGAGGTCACACTGAAAGATCATTTTCCCCTTCCATTCATTGACCAGATGCTTGAGCGTCTGGCGGGGCACGCATTCTACTGCTTCCTGGATGGATATTCAGGATACTTCCAGATACCAATCGATCCTGTTGACCAAGAGAAGACCACTTTCACCGCTTCTTATGGTACATTCGCCACAAAGCGGATGCCATTTGGTCTCTGTAATGCCCCGGCCACCTTCCAAAGGTGTATGATGGCAATCTTTGACGGGCTAGTTGAAAAGTGCATGTAGATTTTTATGGATGATTTCTCGGTCTTTGGTCAATCTTTCGGTGATTGCCTAGATAATCTTGATCAGGTGTTGTCAAGATGTGTGGAAAAGGACTTAGTGATTAATTGGGAAAAATGCCATTTCATGGTAGATGAAGGCATAGTCCTTGGCCACAAAGTGTCAGCCAAAGGTATAGAAGTAGATAGAGCCAAGGTAGAAGCCATTGAGAAGATGAGTTATCCTAAGAATGTACGCGAAGTCAGAGGTTTCCTCGGACATGTCGGTTTCTATAGGAGATTCATCCAAGATTTCTCAAGGTAGCCAAGCCCTATATCTACTCGCTCAAGGAAGACGTTGAGTTCAATTTCGATGATATTTGAAGCACGCTGCGTTTGAGGAGCTCAAAAAATCGTCGATTTTCGCTCCAATTCTTATTTCACCGATGGAACTTACCCTTTGAGCTTATGTGCGATGCATCCAACTATTTGTTGCAGTGCGAGATTAGGGCAAAAGCTTAATGGAAAGTTCCGACCTATCTATTATGCCGGTCACACATCGAATCCTTCTCAAGTTAACTACACGACCCTTTGAAAGGAATTATTAGCCGTAGTCTTTGCTATGGATAAGTTTTCGTAGTTACTTGCTAGGTGCTCAAGTGATTATGTGGGTCGATCACGCCGCTTGCGTTATCTCATGACCAAAAGGAAGCTAAACGCTATCTATGCGTTGGATACCGACCTCCAAGAATTTGACGTTCAAATCAAAGATAAGAAGGCAAAGTGAGAACGTAGTGGCGGATCATGTTTCTAGGATGATAAGTGAGGAAAAGGGTGATCCTCGAAGATATAGATCTTTACTTTCCTCTAGAAAACATCATGTTGATAGACGGTTGTCCTCCGATGTTCCATGGTATTCTTCCATTGTGAACTACCTTCATGCCCGTTACCTTGATCCTCGAAATGTCTTATCAAGAGAAGAAGAAGTTCTTCTACGATATGAAATATTTCGTTTGGGATGAACCTTATCTGTTTAAGATCTGCAAAGATGGTTTGCTTAGGAGGTGCGTTCACGAATCCGAGCAACGTGAGATTATCGAGCAATGCCATAGTGGACCCACAGGTGGTCACTTTGGTCCCTGGAATACCGTTGCTAAAATCTTCCAGTCCGGGTTCTATTGGCCTACGATCTTTAAGGATACAGAAGCCTTCTGTAAAGCTTGCGATAGATGTCAAAGAACCGGAACTCGACAAGGCGTTTTGACATGCCCTTGAAACCCATCTTAGAGTGCGAAGTCTTTGATGTATGGGGCATCGATTTTATGGGACCATTCCCATCATCGTATGGGTAACAAATACATCTTAGTCTGTGTAGATTATGTTTTGAAATGGGTGGAGGCAGAGCTACTCCTCACAATGATCATAAACGGTCATGAAGTTCCTTAAGAAGAACATTTTTGTGAGATTTGGTTGTCCGAGAGCCTTGATTAGTGACGAAGGGACGCATTTTTGCAATCGACCTCTAGAAAAGTTCTAGAAAAGTATGGTGTTCGCCATAAGATAGGCACACCATATCATCCGATGACTAGTGGTCGAAAGTTGAACGTAGCAACCAAAGAATTAAAAGATCCTGGAGAAAAGCGTGAGCAGTCATCGCAAGGACTCGAGTCCAAGTTGGATGATGTATTATGGGCTTATAGGACCGCCTATAAAACTCCTATGGTTACATCTCCATATCAAATGGTCTACGGAAACCATGTCATTTGCCTGTCGAGCTCGAGCATAGGGCTTATTGGGCCACAAAGTTTTTAAACTTTGATTCCCAAACTTGTGGGGCGATCGATTAAAGCGATTACATGAGTGGACGAGTTCGGACTTCAGGCATATGAGAGTGCCAGGATCAAAGAAAGATAAGATGAAACTACTCCATGATGCGAAAATTAAGAAGCGAGAATTTGAGTCGGCGAACAAATTTCTCTCTACAATTCTAGGTTACATTTGTTTCTGGAAAGTTGCGGACACGTTGGTCCGGCCCCTTCGAGATTCTCCAAATCATTCCTGGAGGCGTTCTAGAACTTCGTGGTTATAGCGGCGACCCGTTTCGAGTCAATGGTCAAAGGTGCAAGCACTATATCGGTGAACCTAAAGAGAAACCTTTGATTGTTAAATTTCTCGATATTCTCGGATGTGGTGTTACTCGAGTCGAAGAATTTAACGAGTTATCACCCGACTTGTTCTCCGAGGATGACGGTAGTGATCCTTCTGAAGAAGTTCTAGCAGGTAGTGCTGATATGGAAGAGTTTTAAAGGGAGCGACAGCTGAAGCGTCATCAAAGGGCTCAGAGAATGAAGAGGTCACCCATGGGGAAGTTCAAGCGTATGTGGAGGGCTATTAAAAATTTTCCCCCATGTGTGAGATGCTGTTTCTGCAGCCACACTGCTGATCATAGCTTACACGAGGTAGTGGCTGGCAGAAAAGTCAAATGGCTCGATCCAGTGAACTTAAAGCGTGTCGAGCTAACGACATTAACCAAAAAGCGCTACTAGAGGCATCCTAGATATCCCTTATTATATTAGCTAGGTTCTGTTCACGCTATGAGTGTTTTATTTCTTTAAGTTTTAGTTTGATTAAGTTTTAGCTGACTAAGTTCTTCTATTTATATCTGTCAGTTAGTGTGTTTTTAGATATGGATTACGGAGTTCTTCCTGAGGAGTTCCCCCTCATTAGTCGGATCCCGCTGATCACAGTAGATGATGGACCGGGAGGCACTATAGTTCTTCATGTAGATTTTGACATTAGCACTCAGGTTAAGACCATCACGTACGTTATCATAGTTCCACCTTGTTCGGGAGGCGGCGATTTCACGACTGAGGAGTTGCAGGAGGCCATAGGACGTCCTTACACGATCCTTAATGATCCTATGCTGACGGATTTGGCACTAGTGCTGCGGGCTGAGCATTTCAGAGGTGTTGAGGTAGCTGGTGAAGATTGGTGTTTGCAGGATGAGTACGACTTTCCTCCGGCTATCGACATGCTTCGGCGTCTCATTCGCTTAGTGGATTGGGACGAGATCTACGCAGATTAGTGATTTCTTAGTTAGTTTTGCTTTCGTCGAGCCCCGACGTAAAACGGAAGCGCTAGGTGGGAGGCAACCCACTGCTTTATTTGTGTTTGTTTTATGTTCAAGTCTTTTAAGTTCGTTGCGTTTCCGTGTTGTACTTTTGAATTTGAGATTATCGATAATAAAAGTTTTGCATTTAGTTTTTTTTTATGATAGTTTTTATATAAAAAAAAAAGACAATTTTGTATTTTTCCTGACTGGACGTCCGTTCATGAATATGAACGCCCGTCCGGACTACTGTTTTCATGGACGTTCGTCCAATATAGTGGACGCCCGTCTAACAAACTCCCTCCTATCCTGTATTCAAATATGCCCTTTGGACGAGCGTCTGAATTTATGGACGCCCGTCCAGTTTGTGCAGTTGTTAGTGAACGCCCGTCCGTCGGAATGGACGAGCGTCCATTATGAGCCTATATATATATGTTCTGGACACGACCCTTCATTTATTCTGCAATTTCAACCGCGAACCCGACTTTCCCACTTCTCCAAACCTAAAATCCTTATTTCTGAACCAAATTGAGCGATTCCAGTTTCATTAGCACGCTCTGCGCACCCTCTTTTCATTTCCATTACCCAAATTCTCCAACAACCAACAGAATTTCAAGAATCAGAGATTCTTCGGTGCGGCCATTTTGACAAAAGTTGGCATTTTGGTGGCCAATCTTGGTGGTTCTGGGCTTCTAATCTGTTCAATCATCATCCTCTCATAGCATTGGGTAAGTCTATAGCAACTTTTCTCGTTTCCGTTCAAGTTTTTGTGAGTTCGATCTTCGGCTCGACTCATTTTCTTGAATATGCACTCATACTGTTCTATTTTCTGTTTGTTGCCCTTTTCCTCCCCGAATTCTGGTTGTGATGATGATGTGGTGCGTTTGTGGTGGTTGTTGGTGGTATGCTTTGTTTGAAATCCCGATTTGGACGATAAACGGGTAACCATTTTTGTGAATGGTTTAGTTTAGTTATAAGTCCGACAATGTGCGTAAGAAGGAAATTGTGAAGCGTTATGGTAAAGGTTTGGCTAGGAGAGCGGTAAGCGTAAGGCGTCTGAGTTTGATCCATCCCAATTGGACCCTAACAGAGGCGTAGTCTTTAGAGATCACCCCCCCGAACATCTCAACCGGGTGGAACCAATTTACGGGATGATTCTTCCTCCAACTCGAGCATCGAGGATGATGATCTTTGTTCCTCGAGTAGGATGTCTCGAGGTAACCGTGGTGAGGAGTCCTCTAGGGCCAAGCCATCTAGAGTTGAGGGTGGAGAGGAGGATGTTGTGCATAATGAACCTGAACCGAGGGCACCCCCTAAGAAAAAGTCCCAAAGGTGTTATTCCGCTTCGATGCCTCGTCGGTTTGTGAATCCTTCCGCACATGAATCCTACACCAAGCATTACTCGACCAGAGTCTTATTTTTGACCGAGAGGTGAAAGTGTCTCAAGTTGATCCTTCTTTCGCTCGGATGTTCAAAACTAGGAAGTGGTCGTACGACAAAGATTCCATCTGCTCCTGTCAATGACTCTATTGTCCGAGAGTTCTATGCCAACTTTTTCGAGGCGGACTTAGATAAAAAGTGCGTTATGGTGCGAGGTGTTAAGGTCCTTTTTTCGCCGAGGTCATAAATGCGTAAATACAATTTACCGGCTTTTGAGGGTTTAGATTATAAAGAGGAAATTGTAAGGAGGCAACGTGAGGATGGTCGTGACCCGATGGAGGAGTTGAGATTACGGGTTTGTCCGGATGTGGCTTGGACAATGAGACCCAATGGCCAAAGGAAGGAGTTAGTCACAACGACATGGGACCGAGGATTGGAGAGTCCAAAGGCCGTTTTATTCAGAGTCGCTTGATCCCGAAGAATAATCTTACGCATTTCCATATCAGTGATCTTGGGATGTTATATGCTTTGACGTTCGGGTTGAATGTAGATGTGGGGCAGGCCTTATTCGATGAGATTTCCATGAACCAGAAGGTGTACACCCGGAGTTTGATAGTACCTCATTTGATACATCAGTTGTGTCTGGATGCTGGGGTTGCTGAGTATACATCAGACCACAAGACGAAGAGCTACCCCCCTATTCGTAGAGAGAAGGCTGTTCCCGTTTCTGAGCCTGGTTCCACCTCGACACCGCCTCGAGCTTCGGTTCTTTCTGGATTATCTTCTTCCGAGATTACTCGGCATAGTATGGCTCATAGTTTGAGGGCAATGTTGAGTGATATTCGGGATGGCCAAGATAATATCTTGTCGGTTTTGGAATGTATAGTTGATGGACGGCAACCGAGAGATCGGAGGGTATTCAATGCGAGTAATATGGATTATGTCTTCTCCGAGCAGATAGAGCGGGTGATAGCTGAGGTGGTTAAGATGGAGGAGAAGCCCGAGTCGGATGATGAGGAAAGTCCAGTGGATCCGAGGACTGCGAGAGTTCCTACTGATAGCGGTGGGCCGCCCCCATCGCCGCCTCTGTTCCTGCATCGCATCTCTGTTCTTGTCCCTTCTTCGATCCCTTCCGGTGATAATACTCCGACTCCGGGGGTGCCTTGAGTTTTTATTTTTATGTATCTATTTTTCTGGTCGTTGTTGCACTTTTTGATACATTTCATTCGATTTGGCTGTACCTACACATTTTGCTACTTTCTGGTTTCTCGTTTTTGTGACTTTTGTTGGCATGTTTATCGATGCTCTTTTCTTTTTCTTCCGCTTTGATTTATTATCTCTACTGCCGTATTATACCCCGTTTTCCCCCGAGTTTTCTGTTTCTCGAATTTTGCAGCGATAGTTTTTGTCGAGATCCGATTGAGTTGGTTTTGGGACATTTTTCCGCGCTTTTTGCGAGCGTTGGCCTTTTCATGCTCCAGCCTGACCAACGGCTCGGTTTTCTACGCGAATTCAGCTAAGTTCTTATCTTTTTAAATTTCTGCACAACATGAGGGCATGTTGAATTTTTAAGTGTGGGGAGGATAGTTCGATTTGTACTATGCATATAAGTTGTTAGAATGTTTTATTATGCAAAATGGCGTAATTTTTCAAAACTTTCCGACACTTTTGTCTTTGTTTGGTCCCGAGTAGGCAATTCAAATTGAAGTTCGTTGTATTTATTTTTATAGTCATCTATTCGATATTTCATATGTTTGGTAAGTTAGTTGTTTCACCTGCCACTACTTTTCACGAGCCATAGTGACGATGAGCTATTTTATAAAGCTATACCCCCGTTTTGGATTAGTGATTTTTGATTTTCTTATAAGTCATGTACTTAGTGCTACGTATATATCTTGAGATTTATGATAGCTTGTATTCAGTTCCGAGTATGTTATACTGTGAATATCTGAAGGTTTGAATGTGATAAGTAACACGGGGCTAATGTCAATTAAAAGGATAAGTTAATAGTTGATTAAAAGGGTGTGTCGTAAAGCTAGTCGATGATTTGAGTGAGGTAGGGTATACCACGTATGTCCTATTCCACCATGATGACCAAGAGCTCACGGCGCTTAGGAAAAGTCGCCTTATGATTCGAGAGCACGGTAGGGATTATCTCGAAATGTCCTATTCTCGCTATGAGGGCAATAGCTTCTTCTAATGTGTGTTAAAAAAGTGAATGAATTCAATCAACTTAAGATATGTTATGAAATGAATGAGACTAAGTTATCGCTCTATCTTATCCCCAGTATAAACCTGAAAGATATGATGTAGGGATTATCCTCTGAGTATTTCAGAAAGGCCCTGGATTCATTCAATCATTCTTTTCGGGATATGTCACGTTTGTAGGGTACACCTTATGAGTGTCACTTATTACTAGTCTACGAGGGGGTACTAGCTAGTTTTACTTTGAGTTTTTCAAGTTTGGATTTAGTGGAAGTTTTCTATGGCTCAAGACACCACACATCGGTGAACCTCTAAGTTATTGAATGTATGCGTTATATTTGTTTAGATGCCCGTTTTCCTTTCTCGAGCCTAATTTTCGTTTTGTTTTGCTCGGGACGAGCAAAAGCTAAGTGTGGGGGAGTTGTTAAGGGTGAGAATCTATGAATTTTAAGGATATATTTTACGATGTTTTTCCCTCTATATTGTATAATTTGCATAATAAATGGTCTTTATATTAAAATATTGAGAAAACGGTATTTTTGACGGCTTAGTCGCAATATCAATATATTTATGTGATTTCATGGTTAAATTATGATTATTTGAATATTATTACAGTTTGCGATGTTTTCCATGTGTTATAGGTATAATTATTGTGCTCAAATGATGATCAAAAGGATTAAAATTCGAGCTAAGCGTTTTAAGGGAAGAGATAATGATCAAGTGAAAGAGGAAAAAGAGATAAACATGTGAAAATCGCATGTGACTCAACCTGAACGGGCGTTCACAAAATCAAACGAGCGTTCGGAGGGTCGATTTCAATACAGAGTCTTCAGACGCTTGATGGACGAGCGGTCACTTGGCGTCCGAGCTTTATGGACGGGCGTCCGGAAGAGTGGACGAGCGTCCGGATTGCCGACTTACTGCCACCGCCTCTGATTTCTATAAATAGCAGCGTGTTTCACATCCATGATATAGATTTCGAACCCTAAATTTCTAGGGGCGGCTTTGGCTGCGATTTTACACCTTTTATTCCCAGTTTTATGCAACTTTAAATTCGATCAAAGTAGGCTAGTTTTATGTTATTTTCCTCGCTCGGGTTGTCGAGGATGCTCGAGAGGCTAGAACCTCCTTCAAACGAGAATTGTGAAGCCATCAAGCATTGAATTGATCTATTTCTTTCGACTTTTTTCTTGTGAGTATTTACTACGGTTGTTTCTTATCTATGCATATTCTTGTTTTAATGCAATTATATTGGAAGATATGTTGTATGTTTGATATGTTATTGTTTGATGGAAATCTTGAATAGCATAGATCACCATAGATAAGAATAGTTCATTAGATTTACATTAACGGAAGTTAGTAAGTCTAAAAACTAGATCGTTAACGTAAAAGTTGACACCTTTGATCTTTTTAACGTGTTAATTTAGCATTGGAAGATACTAGGTTAATAGATGGATTGCCTAAGGAATTAGGAATTCATGTTTAGGTAAGGTGAATCACAACCTAAGTAAATACCACGTAAAATCGAGATAATAGATCAATGCATGTTGATAGGTGGATCAATCCTCGTTTGTCTCTTATAAACTTGATTTACAATCCTCATAGCTTAGTTTAGATTAGTTAATTTACTTTCCTGCACTTTTAGTTTATTTTTATCGCTTTCAATCTTTCCTAGCATTGGATTAATCTCATCTGTCTAGTTATTTTCTGCATATTTGTTTAGCTAGTTATTCGTTAGGTTAGTAATCGTGGCAATAGTTAGTTAAAGACAAAAGCTAGGGTTAACATTCGTCTAGTTCCCCGTAAGATCGACCCGGCATAGCCTCTTTACTACGATCCTTGCACTTGAAGTTAACCGGTTTATTACTTGTGTTTTGTATTGACAAAATCCGGGACAAATCCTCCATAGACTGTTCATTTCGAGTCGGGATATTTCCGTTAACCCTTCTCGAAACATATTATCCTTATTTACCATTAACCCCCTAGTGATCAATTAGTTCACATACCGGACTAGTAGCTAATTAGTCTAAAATGAACTCCCGGGATCGATCATTTTCTTAGGGCTAACAAATAAGGGAACTGTTTGTCTACTTCCCGAGGGAAGGAATGAATTCCATATCTATGATAGCACAGACTACTCACTCATCCTAGAATAGAGCCAACGAGAAGTGTTGGACCACATACTACGAGGTGATCCTTACTTACACATCAAACTCTACCCTAGTCTAAGCAGTTGTCTGTGATCACCTCAGGATTGAGATTAATCCATAAATGATCATCTTGTGATTCGTTAAGACTTCTCGATCACGGAATTATATCGAGAACTCAAATCAAATCGGTCCAGTCCTATATGATTATCATCATATATAAATGCCCCACTAGGTACCTTATTACCGACAGTCCGGATGGGACTGTCACACCGTAAAGTGTTCTGGGCGCATTATTAGCATATTAATCATGAGACCTGTACTCAGATTAATCAACGCTACGGACTAAGTTAATTTTAAGTACATCTCACTAACTCAATCCTCTTGTGTATAGCCATACATTGAGTTATGCGATTACATAAACGAGGTACTTAGGGTTTTCAGTAGTGTCTTAATTATAAGCATACATGCATATAATTAGATGAATTATTAATTCTGTCCTTAAACAGTTAGATAATTATCTTTCGGGCACTACACCTAACAATCTCCCACTTGCACGAAAGGCAAGTGGATTAATTGTTTTAGAGCACACCCTCTATATCTATATCTACAACATTCTCCCACTTGGTCAAAACAAGTGAGACGTATCCTCAAACTGCACCTCCAAGAACATCTTAGTAATTCATCCTTCCAAGCATGACCAGAGTGTGCCGCTGTAGGGTAGGTCAGTGACCCGGCGCGTACTTAGAATCCGAATACCATGTGACTTGGCACATAGATCAGGTAGGTTGGCGTCTGGAGTCAATCTTTGGGATCGAAACGTCACCTTTCCATCTAATCCGGTGGTACGATTTCAATATGCCTTTGATTCAAAACTGAGGACGAAATCGACTTAACGATCATCCTTAATCTGACCTAAAGTCAGGATCAGTGTCATCACTTATATTCTAGTTTGCACTTGAATACACTAGCATATTATTCCTCATTCTCCTGAAGAGACTTGAGGATTCACTAAACATCCCATTTAGTATTCATCTGCAGGTTTAGATAACCATTCTTGAGAGGTAGGGTAGACTACATCGTTGAATGTTGCATATATGCAAGAATATCTTATCTAGGTGAATGGATGGGATTTCCAATGATCGATTCTTGAGAATTTGAGCGAATCCTTTAGAATGAATCCCAATGGCATGTCAGACTCTGACTTCAGATAACACACCCATGTTGTTTCGAACTGTTTTAGTGTTACCATTCACAAACACTAATCTACATACTACTTTACTAATATTGATGCCCAGTCTACGAAAGACTTATCAACATTCTGGTCAAGTCCACATATTAAATTATATGACTTTGAAATGACCTAGAGGTTTTCTTTAATCCCCAAAGGATATAAGCTATGGCAGGCATCCTACCAAAGGTTCTTTCTGAATAAATTGAGATACCGTTAGTCTCACAAAAAGGTCTGAGGGAATCACCCCTATTTTCTGCTTTGTAACGAATCCACCATTTGTTCTTAGCTAAAACCCTTCTGTTCTGAATGAATTCAGATTCTGTTGTTCGGTAAGGAAGTCTTAAGGAATCACCCCTATTTCCCCCTTTCTAACGAAATCAAGCAAGACTGAGTGGTAAGAGAGATCACGGTCTGGTTAACTCTCTACCTTTTAGGGAATCACCCTTAAATGACTCAGCTGTGTTAAAGTTAAAATTTCCTATTCATTCGACTCTTCTTCGTGTAGTTCCAATTACTCCCATTGGGCCTGAGATACTCAAGTGGTTCTATAAGAGTTTCAACAGAACTGGAGTACTAAACTCCATTCACAGGGTTATGACTTTTAAACCAACCTCTATGATCAGGATCCTATACAGCTGATGTATAACATTTATATGATAAAAATTACGATATTTTATATATTTTATCAACTCTTTCTATATAAAATATAAGAAATTATAACGATAATCTTATGTAATATCAATAGTTATGAATAAGTCTAAAATAATATAAAAATCTAGTAAAAGTAATAAAAAGTTATAAATTTTGTACCGGTTTTGTAACCGTAGTGTCGTGTCAGATTTACGTGGGTATTTTTGGTGTTTTATTGCAGATTTTTAGCTAAACCAAAACCCCGAGTGACGACACTTTTTGAAGTTTAAACATGTCTTTTGAAGGAAGTAAGGAAGTGCCATGAGATTAAAAATTCAAGTGGATCAACGGTTCGTGGTACCATTATCGAATTATATTTTCGACGAACAAATGGCCCATCAAAAAGGCATTTTCTGAAGAAGAGTCCTTCATGAAAGTTATAGATATTTTAAATAGCTTTCCAATGCTTCTTGAATTATGTTATTTGTAGATCCAGAGCTCAAGTTATGATTTTATCAAGTTTCAGATCAAGATTTGGAAAAATGCTACCCGGATCAATCCGGATTAACCCCGGATCGATCCGGCTTATCTGATAAGGAAACATAATGATGATTAATATGTGGTTATGCAGAGGATAAGCCTGGAGGATAATTTATTTTATTCCCGGATCGATCCGGCTTCTTCTCGGATCGATTCGGCTTGACCCAAATTTCCTATAAATACAGCATTCATGCAGACAGCCAAAGGGTACCAATATATATATACTAGCTTATATATATATCTTCTAATCTCTAAAAATTAGTAGTAGTAATGTATATATTAGTAGGCATTATGCCATAAATAATGTAGAAGCCGTAGTATCGTTGTAATACTTGGACGGTTATCGGGAGTTCGATGTTGAAGAAGTTGTTGTAATTTCCGGAGAATACGGCCTCTAAATCAGCAGTTGTAACCTGGTAATATTCTAAAGTTTTATGTTTGTTGTTTTTATAATGTTAGTAGGCTAAATCTATAACTAGTCAAGATATGTAATTGAAATATTTCGATCTTTTTGGTAAAATGAATGATGACTATAACTAAAATTGATTAAAATTGAATTTGATGAATCTTTTTCTACTTGAAATGTATTGAAAATATTCGTGTTGACGTAATTAACCAATATGAATCGCACCACAACCTAATGACGAACTAAACGGTGAAGTTAGGATATGAGAAAAAGGTAGAAAAACCGGAGGGTAAAAATGGCCGAGTGAAAATGTGACAACGGAATCCTATTTCCTACCCGGGGGTAGAATTGTTTTATCTTTTGAAAAAAGAAACACTTCTTGAAATTATCTGTACTCGAGATCTAATTACGTTAATTCACCCGTTCTGATCAAGATCCTTAACATTGACCGCATGACAAAACGGAGTACCCAATCTTTTGGATGACATTGGACAGTTGATGAGACATATGACGCTTTCAGATGCGCTCGTGTGAGAAAAGGCTGTTGAGTCGAGGAGTGCACCGTTTCACATATTCAATTGGACCTAATAAAAAGGAAGAACATGCACATCCATTAAACTAAAAAGATTGAATAATTCAATTACATATATCTTGTCTAGTTCTATAATAATTATTAGTATTTAATATATATATATATATATATATATATATATTACTATTTATGTATTACTATATATATTTATGTATTTATATATATTATATTAGTTCAGTTTTAATTTATGCATTTATTTTCTGTTTATTGGGATAGTAGTGACTCGTATGATAAACCTGCAATTTAGATCGAGTTAATAATAGCTGTTTGGTGTTTAACCACACTTAAAATAATTACCACGTTCCCTGAGGATTCGACACCTGACTCACCATACTAGCACTACAATTTGACCCGGTACACTGCCGGTAAGGATTGTAATAGTCTAGAAATAGTCCGTCAGCTTTCTGGCGCCGTTTCCGGGGAACACGTCGCTAATTTTTCTTTGTGTCTATAGTTACTACTTGTATCAGCTCAAAATTCTCGAGGATAAGTCAACACTTTTTCTTTTCTCATTTCTATTTTATTTTTCGTTGGTATCTACCTTCTTTTAGTTACAATTTTCTTCTTCTACCAAAGTCGAGTATTTTCTTTTTTCGATAGTTGATGACTAGAAGTGGTAAGGCCCCACTCACTCCTTATAAGCCTGACATAAACAATTACGAAATGCAGCTAAGAGTAGAGAGAAAATGTGGTCATACTAGTCAGGGAAATCCTGACGAATCATCATCAAATCGAGAAACGAGAATGGCCGAAACCAGTGATGAAACACCTGAACAAGGACTAGATCATGCTCAAGGGCATGGACAACACCCTATTAACCCTAATAATAATCAAAATCCTAATAATAGGAATAATCAGAATCGGAACCAGAATAATCGTAATAACCCACCAAACCCGAGACCTATCTGTGATCAGACCATAAGAAGGAACCACACTAATAATACCATTCTTTTACCCAATGAAGGAGCGAACAATTTCGAAATTAAATCTCATCTTTTTGGTTTAATTGACACAAGAGCCCAATTTCTAGGAGAAGATGATGAAGATCCACATCATCATCTCTATCTTTTCGAAGAATTATGCAATACAGCCAAAAGTCAAGGTGCTCATCGTGAGTTAACGAGAATGTCTATGTTTCCTTTTTCTCTAAAAAGACGAGCATGAGATTGGTTTATGTCTCTTCCACATCACTCACTGACCAGTTGGGAGGATATTCAAACCGAATTTTTGAAACAATATTTCACTCCTGGACGAAATTTGGAATTAAAAGTCGAAGTTGCTAACTTTAGACAAGGATCTGAAGAAACACTTGGGAATGCCTGGGAGAGATTTAAAAAACAGTTAAGAGCTTGTCCCGACCATGGCTATTCCTTAGATATGCAAATCCAACTTTTTTGTCGTAAATTACGAAAAGACTCACGTGCGGATGTAGATCATGCTTGTGGTGGTTCTTTAATGATGTGTGAAGCACAAACAGTTTACGATGCTATAGAAAAGATTTCCAAAAATAACAGAATGTGGGAAACCGGTTCTAGCACCAGAAAAGTAGCTTTTGCAGGAGAATGTACATCTAATACAGAAGTTCTAGCACATTTGGAGAATTTGAGTAGGAAATTTGATGGCCTACAATCTAACAAAAACCTAAGTTCAGAAAATAGTACACCCACTGAATACTCAAATCAGGATAATATGCCATTAGGGATTGAAGAACCAATAGGATATTCGAGAGAGGAGGTAAGTTTTCTTCAGCAGCATAGGAATTTGAACAATGCATATTCAAACTCGTTTAATGCTATTAGAAGAGACCATCCAACTTTTCGATGGTCTGAAAACCCTAGTAAGCAAGGACAACCGCCATATCCAGTTCCATATAGGAATTTGTCTAATAATCAAGTTTATCAAGGAGATACCTCTAATCAGAATTTACAATCATTACCCAGATCCTATCCTCAACACACCACTCAGAGTATACCAGTAACTCAAAGTTCAACTCAGCCTGCAGAAGGGGTTGAAAAATGGGAGAAACTAATGGAAAATATGATGGGTGTGGTGTCTACTCAAGCTAAAAATATGGAAACAATGATGACTTCTATAGGTACAGTCACTAAAGATATGAGTACAATAAAAACATCTATGAGTGGCCATGATACCAGAATGAGGACGATAAAAGCCTCATTAAGAAATATGGAAGATCATTTGAGTAGGGAAGGTGAACGTAAAAACAGTAGACCACCAGGAGGATTACCAAGTAACACTGAAAGAAATCCGAGAGAGGTAAATGTCAGTAGCTACGTAAGTAGAAAACTCGTGGTAGTAATGGAGTAGAAAACTTGGAAATAATGAAGTGAAGATGATTTAGATGGTAAGAATAATGAAACTAAAGATGGACATGAATTCACTCGATGAGGAAGAAGAAATTATAGAAAATTTCTTGAAAAGAAATAGAAGTATGGAACCTGAAAATGAAGGTGAGAAATGGGTAAAAATCCCGAGGATTCTGAAAGATCCATTGGATAAAGATTTAAGAAATTTATTCAAGGAACATGTTAAAGTAAATGATACTGAAAACAAGAATGACAAACAGGAAGAGTTGAAAAAATCTGAAGTAGAGATTGATTCAGGGAGCGTTTTAAAGAAAAAATTTCAAGATCATGATACATGGCAACCAAGTAACGCTCAAATATTTAAGGAGAAAGGAAAAGAGAAAATGACTTCGGGATCAAAGGTTATAGATTTAGAATCTTTACCTTACCCACCTAAAGATCAAATTAAAAAAATAAAAACTGATAAGAAGTATGCTCGTTTCCTTGATACTTTTCGTCATCTTCATGTTAATATCCCTGTTATCGAAGCTCTAGTTAATATGCCTGCCTATGGAAAGTTTCTGAAAGATATTCTATCAAACAAGAAAAGTTAGAAGAATATGAGAATATTTGCCTCAATGAAGAATGTTTACGCAATTTCTGAAGATAAATTACCACCCGAGATGAAAGATCCTGGTAGTTTTACAATTCCTTGTGAAATTGGAGGGTTTTTGTTTAAAAAAGTACTATGTGATCTTGGAGCAAGTATTAATCTCTTGTCTTATAAGGATTATAAGAAACTAGGCATAGGAAAACTTACGAATACCGAAATGACTCTTCAAATGGCGACAGATCGCTTAAATACCCTAAAGGAATTATCGAGGATGTATTGGTTAAGATAGATAAATTCTACTTCCCAAAGAGATTTTGTAGTCATGGAAATGGAAGAAGGATATTGGCGCCACTTATTCTAGGTCGTCCATTCCTAGCTACTGGGAAGAACGTTAATCGATGTCCAAAAAGAGAATTAATACCGAGAGTTAACGAAGATACAGATTGCTTTCAATATATTCAAATCTATGAAACATCCATACAGATCACGTAATCATGTTCTTTTATAGAGGATATTCACAATGTCTATGATATTCAATTACCAAACTTATGAAGACAAATTAGAAGAATGCCTAGCATTGTCTATCTATAAAGAGAATAAGAAGGACATGAAATGAAAGAGATAATCCTTTATCTAAATAAAGGAAGTTTTAGTCCTAAACCACCATGGCATCAAGATCTGGAATTAGAATGGAAGGTCCGGTTCTAAAACCTTCGATAGAAGATCCACCCCAAGAATCTAGAGTTGAAACCACTTCCTTTGAATCTTAAGTATGCTTTTCTTGAAACTAATAATCTATTACCGGTTATTATTTCGTCAACCTTAACTGAGCTACAAGAAGACCAATTACTTAGAATGTTGAAAAAGCATAAGAAAGCATTTGGTTGGACAGTAGCTGATATTCAAGGAATTAGCCCTAAGATTTGCGTTCATAAAATTATTCTAAAGGAGGACGCTAAACCTTGTATTCAGCCACAACGCCGCCTCAATCCAAATTTGCAGCTAATTGTTAAGAAAGAGGTTATCAAACTATTAAAAATATGGATAATCTTTCCTATATCTGATAGTGAATGGGTAAGTCCAACTCAAGTGGTACCAAAGAAAGAAGGTTTCTGAAGAGGAAAATGATAAAATGAATAGATTCCGACAAGAGAAATTACCGGATATCGAATGTGCATTGATTTTTGAAAACTTAACGATCATACTAAGAAAGATCATCATCCACTTCCATTCATAGTGCAAATGTTGGAACGCTTAAGTGGACATAAGTATTCTTGTTTCTTAGATGGTTATTCGGGATATTTACAAATATTCATTGCAAAGCAGAGATATAGAAAAGAGCTACTTTCACTTGTCCGTATGGAACCTTCGCTTATAAAAGAATGCCGTTTGGTTTATGTAATGCACCAGCTACATTTTGTAGATGTATGATGGCTATATTTTTTCGACATGGTCGAGAAGTTTTTAGAAATTTTTATGGACGACTTTAGTGTGTATACGGAGATTCCTTCAATGAATGTTTATCACACTTAGACGAGTGTTACAATATTTGTGAAGATACCAATTTAGTTTTAAATCGGGAAAAATGTCACTTAATGGTATCAAAAGGAATTGTTTAGGACATATAATCTCTCAAGTAGGTATCGAAGTTGATAAAGGTAATGTCGAGGTAATCGAAAAGTTACCTCCACCAGCTTAATTTAAGAACTCTAAGAGGATTTCTTGGACATGCGAGTTTTTATAGAAGATTCTTGCAGATTTCTCAAAAATAGCAAAGCCTCTAAGTCATTTGCTTGAAAAGGAAGTACCTTTTAACTTTGATAGTAAATGTATGGAAGCCTTCAGGACCACTAAAAGCGAGGTTAACTCATCGCACGGTGCTAGTAGCACCGCATTTGAGTTTGCCGTTTGAAATTATGTGTGATGCGAGTGATTTTATTTGTAGGAGCTGTTTTAGGTCAAAGATATAACAAAGTACTCAAAGCAATTTACTATGCATCTCACACATTAAACGCAGCTCAACATAATTACGCAACTACAGAAAAAGAACTGTTGGCTGTAATTTTTGCCTTAGATAAGTTTAGATCATATATTGTTGGATCTAAGGTTATTATCTATACTGAGACCATTCAAATTTACAAGTACTTATTAAGTAAGAAAGATGCTAAACCACGTCTTCTTAGATGGATTCTCTTACTTCAAGAATTTGATATTGAAATTAAAGATAAAAAGGGAAGTGAAAATGTAGTAGCAGATCATCTAAGTAGAATGGAAAATGAAGAAAAGGGAATTGAAATACAAGATTCATTTCCGATGAACATCATTTAGAATCGATACTCCTTCACCATGCAATTATTAAAGAACGTAATTCCTTCTAAGGAAATGTCACCTTGGATTGGAGATATCGTTAACTACTTTACTGTGATTATATTCCGTCTCATTGGACTTGGCAATAGAAAAGAAATTCTTTACGACTTAAAATTTTATTATGGGAAGAACCGGACCTTTTCCGTAAATGTTCGGATGGGATAATCGTAAAATGTGTGCACGATAATGAGATTTTAAGTATTTTATCGTTTTGCCATGATCGTGAGGGGGAGGTCACCATGGAGGATGGAAAACCGCTTTTAAAGTTTTACAATGTGGTTTTTATTGGCCTACACTATATAGAGATACATATAAATATGCGAAATCTTGTGAATCATGCCAAAAATGGGGAAATATATCGAAAAAACATTAAATGCCTCCTCAACCGATTTTAGAGTGTGAATTGTTTGATGTTTGGGGTATAGATTTCATGGGACCTTTCCTATATCTTTGGAAAAGATTTATTCTTGTAATGGTAGATTATGTTTCAAAATGGGTAGAAAGTTTCAAGCTCTTCCAACTAATGATACCAAAGTTGTCATAAGATTCCTTAAAAGAAATATATTTACTAGGTATGGCATTCCGAGGGCTATCATTAGTGATAGAGGTTCACACTTTTGCAATAGACCATTTACCAAGATAATCGAAAAATATGGTGTAAAACATAAGTTTGGCACACCCTATCATCCATGAGACGGTGGTCGTGTAGAGGTGTCTAATAGAGAAATTAAAAGAATTGTAGAAAAGACAGGTGAACTCAAATCGTAAAATCAAGCAGAGAACCGGATGATGCATTATGGGCATACTGAGCGCACCTTTAAAACACCAATTGGTTGTTCCCCTTACAAACTAGTTTTTGGTAAATCTTGTCATCTCCCAGTTGAATTAGAACACCGGGCCTTTTGGCTATTTGATTTTTGAATTTCGATCCTAAGGCTGTCGGTGATCATAGATTACTTGATTAATGTAACTAGAAGAATTTCGTCTTGATGCTTATGAAAACTTTCGAATCTACAAAGAACGCACGTAAATCTTTCCACGATAAGAGAATCTATAGTCGTGAGTTCCATGTAGGTGATCGAGTGTTATTGTACAATTCACGTTTAAAGTTATTTCCAGGTAAGCTTAAATCAAGATGGACAGGTCCATTTAGAGTAACAAGGGTTTACAAATCTGGAGCTGTTGAACTAACTGATGAAAATACAACATTTATAGCCAATGGCCACAAGGTAAAGCTATTTGTGGAGGGTGAATGGATCTCATTAAAAAAGGAAGTAATGTTGCTAATCGATCCTCCGAAAAACTAAAAAAGCAGGAAAACTAAGTTCAGCCGAATCCCAGGTGCTATCTTTCTTTACTTTACTTTTCTGTGTTTTATATGTTTAAACTAGTTTAGTCCTTTACCGGACAGACGTAAAAGAACTGGATGCCTTTTTTAGATAGATTAGGAGTTTTTGTTTTACTTTTGAAGTTAGGTCTTGATAAAGATGTCGCGTTTACAATAGAAGCTTTAGTTTTTGAGAAAAACAAGCAATTATTGAGAGAGATCGATTGAAAGAAGTATGTAATGGAAAATCGAGAAGTTCGATAAAGAGAAGGGCAAAGTTTTTAATGCGATGCGTAACTGTGGAAAAAGTGAGCATAATGGGAATTGTGGAGAAAGCACAACCAAATCTCGGGATGAGTGTTTGAATGTTGTTAAGAAGGAACGATTAGGTGGTTATCCGAAAATCGATGGATGTCAAAGAGAAAATTCAAACGCCTCATTCCTCAAAGTTAGGTTGATAGAACGTTATATCGTAACTCCTGGAAGATTTAGAAATAGCGGAATTAGGACCCCTATAAGTTTTAATGTTTTATTTTATTTAAAAAAACTTATATAACTTTTAAAAAATTTATGTAGAGGATCTTTATGAAATTATTTAAAGTTTCATAATTTTTTATTTTTTTTTTATAAAAAGTTTTATTTAAAAGTTTTAATTTTATAAAATTAATAGAAGTATTATTAAGGTTTTATAAAAAGTTTTATTAAGTTTTAGTAAGTTTTATAAAAATAAAAATAAAAATTAGTCGGATCGATCCGACATAAACCCGGATCGATCCGGGACCCCAAAAACCTAAATAGAACGGGTTTTCCCCTTCTTCTTTCTCTTCCAATTTTTTTTTCTTCAAACAGCCGCCCCACACCCCTTTCCCCCTCGAATTTTTTTCTTCAAAATCATTACCTAGAATCACCCTCACACCACCCCACTCCTTATTTTCTTCTCATTTTCCTCTCTTCTCTTCAATCTTTCATTCAAATTTGAAAAAATTTCAAGGAAAAGCTTCAACTTTCACTCCGGCGACATTCATCTTTTCCGGCCAACTCTTCAACCTTTTTAGCACTATAAGGTAACAATGTAGTAATTTATTTCGTTAATTTCGTTTTTTATGTAACTTTTTATTTATTTTCAACTGTTTTGTTACTCATTTGTGTAGTGTTGTTTTGTTTTGTTTTGTTTTGTTGTTGTTTTTAAATTATTGTGTCGTTATCATAGAATGGCCGAATCATCTAAAGCCGCTAAAAACGTAAGCCAAATATCCCAATCGAAATCCTGGTCATAGAAACAAGGCCATTAACACCTGAAGAATTGGCCGTTAGTTTTCAGAGAACCGCGTCTAGAGCAGCTAAAAGTGCGTTAAGGAATAAGTTTGGAAAATGTTTAGTTGCGATAGAAAGGGGTTTAGATTTTAATAATTTGGGAAAGGAAGTGAAAGCAATTTTTGAAAGTAGACAATGGATGGAGTTAGCCGCTTTAAGAGAAGGTGAAGTTAACACGACCTTGGTTTCTGAGTTTTATTCTCTGTTAGCAACACATAATGCAACAGAAGATGGTGAGTTAGCTTCAGAACCTTAAGAACCAAGGCGAGTGCCGTTTACTCCTCATATTATAAATGCTATATATGGTATTCCGATGTACGTGAAGATGAGGATTATTATACGTTGTGGAATCTTGATGAACTGCAGATTTTGACCATATAGTCTTAATGACCCGAGTAACGAGTTAGATCCTACAGCTAGATGGCATGAAAATAGATTTTCATACGGAAAGTGTATAAGGGATATGAAAGCCATTAAGCGTTTTATTAGTTCGACTCTTTACCCTTCTCGTCATTTGACATCTTTTGGTAAAGAGGATCTTTGTATTGCATGGGCTATGGTCAATGGTATAGCTATGGATGTAGGCAAGGTCATGTATAGACGGGCCAAGGAATTTGTCACGACTGCTAAACCAGGCAGTCATATGCCTTTTCCTTGTTTTATTTCTTCATTATGTCGACAAATAGGTGTTCTGAGCTACCTAATGATAATCTGATTATGGGTGATGAAACATTCATATAGTTCTAGTTTGCCCACTCACCAAGGGAAAAATAGATTTTATGAACCCAAACCGCCGCCGACCTCAAACTTATTCCACTGTTTCCCAACCCACCACTGCTCCTCCATCATCAAGTCAAACACAATCTCAGCTTCCAAATACCATCACTTATGACATGTTTCAATCCTTATCCTATGATGTTCATCGTGCCAATGCCAATATGGCTATCTATGCGGAAAGGAATAGGCAATGGTCTGAAGATTTAAGGCAAGGCATGCGAGGTTTATATCAGATGAATATACTTTAGAACCCTGCCTACGCCGAAATGGATATTCCGCATTGTCAATCTGAGCCATATACCTTGCCCGAAATAATTCCACCACTGCCACCTCAATCAAACTTCCAACCAGTGTCACATTCTTTTGGAAATCAAACTAGTGGTATAGGTGATTTTTCGACAGGTACCACGGCGGTAGCTACATCTAGTTGGGGAGGATTTGGAGCATTTGCCCACACCACGACGAGCTGGGGAGGAACTTTTGCTGATATCACGACAGGGATGAGTTCTATGGGATTCGATAGTTCGGTTAGGATATCGACGCCTTTTCAAGAACCATTGTATGAGTCGACTCAAGATCCTGCTAGTTCTCAGTCCATGCCGAGCTCGAGCTTTGTCGAGATGGGAGATGATGAGGAGTGATTTGAAACATTTTATGATATGTTGAAACTTAAACAGTTTATTTTCGAACAACTAGTTTTTGATCTTTATTTTATATTAGTTTCGTATGATTTTATTTTACGCACCGTGTAGTAAATTTTGTCGTTATCAATATTCTACAAAAACAAAAAAAATAAAATAAGAAACAAAAGTTTTTAAGCGAAAATTTCACAAACTAGAAAAATTCTGGGCATTTTCAAGCCAAAAACAACTCTGTTAGGGAATAGTAGTTCCCGGATCGATCCGACCTGATCCCGGATCGATCCGGTGTTAGTATGCCGACCTAACATGCATTTTAATCTGATAGGCCGGATCGATCCGGCCCTTTCTCGGATCGATCCGGGAAGCCCAATAAATGCCAAAACAAAGATCTTTTCTACTTTTGCACGATGTGTATGTTTCTATATAAGGAAATATCAGCCAGCTTAAAAACTTGCTCATTTCTTACTCATCTCTTCTTCACTACTCTGTATAAGTTTTTTTTAATTATGTCTAATCACTCGACTTCCTCCGTTAATAGTTACGAACCACTGACTCCAGATGCTGTGGTTCCCGTTTCTCAATCCTCTTCTTTCCATAATAATATCCCAAGAAGTGTGAATTTTGTTAATTCTCCTATACTGATGGAGAAGGGATTAAACACGAAAAAATTAGATCAATGGGGTTGAAATTTAATCCGAGGCTGTGGTTGGAGAAAGTTGGTTAGGCATCCCCGAGGTAGAATCAACATTTCTGTTGTTCGAGATTTTTACGCATCTCTATCTGACGTCACGACGGTAGCCGCAACTCATCTTGTTACTGTTCGGGGTATCGTTATAACCTTTTCTTCAGTCGTTGTTAATCAAAATTTTGAAATCCCGCCATGTAGCTTTGTTCCAAACCCACATTTCGAGTTTCAATGGGAGCTCGGAAATGCCTATAATTTTTTCAATCGCACTGCCGAAGCATTCCAGTATGTGTTTCCACTTTTTGACCATGACTATGATTCTGAAGAGAGTTTGAGAATGTGATAAACACAAGAGTAAACTTCAACTTAGTTTATTCATTGATATGAGATGTGTATAAATAGATACAATTGAGAGAGACTAGCAAGCTAGCTTCATGCCACTTGAGTATGTAGATGTGGGCGGCAAGCATGCAAAAGTAAAAGTAAAAGCTATGTCTATGACATAAAGTAAACTAGCTATGTCTATGACATAAAGTAAACTAGAGTTTGACATAATAATTGTTTATATGTATCACAATTAATATGTCTTTTATAATTAAATAAAGTGTACAAAATATTCTCAGACGAACTCCCGAGGTCGCTGGGCACCTCTTGAACTTCAATGATCTCAAGTAATGTTGTAAATGTTGTAATATTTCCACACCCCCTCAAACTCGGGTCAGATATGTTGATGCAGCCAAGTTTGCTACTAAGTCTCACTTGAACATAAGAGGTGGAATAGCCTTGGTAAGAATATCGACATTACGATCTGCTTTGAGGAACATCTTGGAGTTGAATAATCTTGGCATCAATCTTTTCCTTCGTAGTAATCACAATGTCCACATGCTTGGTTTTATCATGATGGATGGGATCTTCACCATGCATAAGGTGAATTATTATCACAAACAGAGTGTGATAGTTGTTTGAGGAGGTTGCCGAAGTTCGCCAAGACTTTTTAGCCATAGAGCTTCACAAATGCCAAGTACAAGTGCCCCTGAGTTCACCTTCCAAGACTACTTCTTGACACAAGAGGTTGTTTCTTGCTTCTCCAAGTAAACTGTGTTCCCCATACATATGAGCAATAGCCTGTGGTAGATCGTCTGTCAATGTGACATCAAACCCAATCAAGATCGGTGTAGACCTTGATTGATCTATCGGTAGACTTGGTGAAGTGAGGCCTTGGCAGGAGTGGACTTTAAATATCTCAAGATCCTATTCACAAAGATCCCAATGTTGCTCAAGAGAGGCGGTGCATGAACCGACCGACCAGACTAACCCCATATGCAATATCAGGCCTTGTGTGAGAAAGGTAGATGAGTTTACCTACAAGCCTTTGATATTGTTCTTTTTCGACAAAGAATGTCACCATGTAGTAGGTGTTACTGGATCTACTGGGGATACAAAGAGTTTGCATCTCAAAGATGCCGCTTCTTCTTGAGAGTCCAGGACATACTTCCTTTGGGAGACCGAAATGCCATTGGTGTTTCTAGCTACTTCCATACCAAGAAAGTACTTGAGGTAGCCTAGATCTTTAACTTGGAACACCTTTGCCAAGAGAGTCTTCAAGTTCGGATCTCTCAGAGAGTCATCCCGAGAAGGATGATATCATCAACATATACAATTAGAATGGACCTCCTCCGGTTGGTTGTCTTGACAAACATGGTGTGATCAGAGTTGCATTGATGATATCCAGCAGCCTTTAACTACTGAGAGTGAGTTTTCCAAACCATGCCCTTGGTGATTGCTTCGTGCCATATAGAGATTTCCTCGGTTTGCACACCTTGCCTTGAGTATGAGGATTAATAAAACCAGGGGGCTGGTCCATATAAACCTCCTCGGTGAGGTCCCCATTTAGAAAGGCATTTTTGATGTCCAATTGGTGAAGAGGCCACTCAAGTTGGACAACTAGGGAAATCAAGACTCGACACGGTGTTGAGCTTTGCTACTTGGTGCAAAAGTTTCCTTATAGTCAATGCCATAGGTTTGAGTGAATCCCCTTGCTACCAATCCGGCTTTATACTTGTCAATTTTACCATCGGCATTGTATTTGATAGTGAATAACCATCTGCGCAGCCTTTGTTTTCTTGCCTTTGGGAAGAGTTGTGAGGTCCCAAGTATGATTATCCGTAAGAGCGATCATCTCTGTTTTAACAAAGCAGACCTTCCACTTATCATTTTGAAGGGCCTCCGAATATTTCTAGGGATAGAGTGAGAGTCCAGTCCTGTGTAAACATGGCAAAGACAGGAGACAACTGATCATAAGATAAATAAGTATGAATAGAATGATCGGTGCATGATCTTTTCCTTTCCTTAGAGCAATAGGTCCGTCATCCACTTTGAGAGGCTCACGAGAGTCAATAAGCTGAGGTCCAGCAGACTCTGGTTCAGTAGGTTGCCGAGGTTCAGTTCAAAGAGCTCTGGGTCGCCAGATGCCGAGGGTCGAGAATGTGAGTGTCCGCAGGATGCTGAAGGTTATGAGTCTGCTGAGGGTTAGGACTCTGCTGAGGGTAAATGGTTTGCTGAGGGAACAGACTTAGTTCAATCTCAATCAGGTTTCCATCAGTGACTAGCTCAGTAGGTTTGCTGTAATATGGAGTCCTTTCAATGAATTTCACATCCATAGAATTGTAAAATTTCTTTTCAGTAGGAGAGTAACACTTGTAACCTTTCCTGTCCTGTGCATATCCAAGGAAAATGCACTTATGTGCTTTAGGATCAAGTTTACTTCTGTGTTGAGCATGAATATAAACAAACATAGTACAACCAAAGATCTTTGGAGGCAATTGGGTAATAAGATGAGAGCGAGAGTGTGTGGTCGGCAGGTTTTGAGAGGAGTTTTGAAACCTAACACTCTACTGGGAAGTCTGTTGATTAAATATGTTGCAATCAATAAAGCTTCACCCCACATGTATTTAGGAACATGTGTAGTGAACATGATTGATCCGGCCATTTCCAAAGAAATGCCTGTTCTTTCTTTCAAAGAACCCCATTTTGTTGAGGTGTTTCCACACAACTACCGATATGAACAATTCCTCTGCTTGTCAAGAAGTTACCGAGGTTAGACTCATAGTATTCCGAGCATTATCGCCTTTAAGATCTTGATCTTAGTATCAAATTGGGTGGAGACCATGTGATAAAATTCTTGGAAGATAGGTCCAACTTCGATTTGTCTTTCATTAAGAAATGACCAAGTGTTTCGTATGATCATCAATGAAGGTTACAAACCACCTTTTCCCTGTTATACTTTTCACTCTTGAGGGTCCCCATACATCACCGTGTGAATTAGGGTGAAAGGGAAGAGGGCATGTGAGGTAACTTAGCATACACAGATTTGGTGAGTTTAGCAAATTGACAAATATCACATTGAAGATCATTAAGATTACATCCTTTAAACAATTCAGGGATTAAAGACTTTAAATAACCAAAACTTGGATGTCCTAGTCTATAATGCCATAACATGATATTGTCTAGGTTTTGAGTGCAGGCTGCTGAGGCAGATTCTGTCTTCAGTCTTCTGTCTTCAAGCAGGTTGATCACAAACTTGATCTGAAAGGTGGTTTAGCTTGCCCAATCACTTCTCGAGAAGAAAGATCTGGAATGTGCACCGATTCTTATTAAAAACAACGGTCCAATTCAGATCTTTAGTGAGTTTCTCGACGAGATATAAGGTTACTGATCTAACTTTGGAACAAACAGACATTCTGTAGATATACCTACGATTAGTAAGTTTAACCTTCCCAACACCTTTGCATAAGAAAGCAGAACCATCGCTAGCCTTAATTTTGTGAATTTGGTTGCATGGCATATATTGGGTAATAAGGTTTTATTACGGTCATATGGGAAGAAGCTCCAGAATCAACAATCCAAGTCTCATTACTAAGAGGTGAGTAAAATATACCTGTTTTAGCATGAGTGGCCATTTCAGTAGGGGAGCTACCTTCCTGATGCTGAGCAATAAAGGCTTTAAAGGCAGCAAACTGAGCATTCAGCTTACTGTCATTCTCCTCTTCACTGACAAGTTTGCCTTGACTTTCCCTGGTTGGTTTTGAGGTTTTAGAGGGGTAGGTTTGCCATGTAGCTTCCAACAATTGTCCTTGGTGTGATTTGTGCGCTTGCGGTGATCACGTAACAGCTTTCCAAACTTTCTCAAGTAGGCTTCTGTAAGTCTCATTAACCTTCAAAGCAGGCAAGTACCTTGAGTAGGTTGTCACAGGGGTTCAAAGCGACATCACTTTCCTCCTCGCTTTCCTCATGTTTGACCTCAGCAAACATGGATTTGAGATTTGGAAGAGGTTTAGTAGCAAGAATTCTACCTCTAACATCATCAAGAGTAGGATTCAATCCAGTAAGGAATTTGAAAACTCTCTTTTTCTCGATAATGTCTTTAAATAGTGCAAAGATCTTTAACATCATTCCAGGGTGAGTTTCCAACATATCTAGGTGTTGCCATGCCTTAGATAGTTGATTAAAGTATTGAGTTCTGAGACATATCCCCTTGTCTGCAATTTTGAATCTGAGCTTGAGTTCATAGACTTGAGATGTATTGTCCTTTTTTGAGTAAAAGTCTCGGCATTGTCCTGCATTTCCTTAGCGATGTCATACATCATGAAGTTCTCATCGATCTCTTTTGTCATAGACCTCGTGAGGATGGTCATGACTTGGTTATTTTTTGTGTCCCATGCTTCAAACTTGGGGTCGGATTTGATGAGTAGGGGTGTTTGGAACTGCACAGATATCCCATCTTGCCCTGGCCGGAGATATACATTTTCATAGACCTTGACCATAGCAAGTAATTGTTACCATCAAGTTTATGATTTGTAAAGAAGAGTGTTCGATTATCGATCATCACGAGGCATTGTGAGTCTCATGAAGAAGATGAAACTTCGAGATAATGTTGACATTTTTCGAAAAAAAAGAACCGAGTTTTGCAAATGGATTTTAGAACTCATGAAGGCTCGATACCATGAAGAGAGTTTGAGAATGTGATAAACACAAGAGTAAACTTCAACTTAGTTTATTCATTGATATGAGAGGTGTATAAATAGATACAATTGAGAGAGACTAGCAAGCTAGCTTGGGCGGCCACTTGAGTATGTAGATGTGGGCGGCAAGCATGCAAAAGTAAAAGTAAAAGCTATGTCTATGACATAAAGTAAACTAGCTATGTCTATGACATAAAGTAAACTAGAGTTTGACATATTAATTGTTTATATGTATCATAATTAATATGTCTTTTATAATTAAATAAAGTGTAAAAAAATATTCTCAGACGAACTCCTCGAGGTGCTGGGCACTCTTTGAACTTCAATGATCATCAAGTAATGTTGTAAATGCTGTAATATTTCCACAGATTCATCCACTTTGGCTTTACCCCCTCATCTGAGGGCATGGAAACACTTTATTAACTCCCGAATCTATCCCACTAGTGACTTTTCTGGGGTTACTGACGACGAGATGCTTCTTTTGTATGCAATAACTGTTGGAGCATATGTGGACTGGGGAATTTTAATATACAAGACGGCAATTAATTTCGCGGTGGAAAGACGTAGTAGAGGAAGGCCGATGCCTTTTTCTTGGCTTATATCCAGACTGTGTATTCATTTGAATGGAGTCCCTGAGGTTGCTACGGACGAGATTTATCCTTCTCGTGATTCTCAAATGGGACTGCTTCCGGTTGATACTCCCGGTTGCTCATCTACAGTTTGATATGTTGTGGATGGAGTGAGTTTTTTTATAGTTGTTGGTATATTATAATTTGGTTGGTATTAAGAGGTTTAATTTAGTGTTTTCTTAATTAGTAGCTTAGTATTATGTTTAATTAAGTCTCTATAAGTTTGTAATAGTTTTTATTATGTTTAATATATATGTTGTTTGCTTATTTCAATCATAGTAATATATGTTAGTAATATCATTTAAAAAAAAACATATAAAATTTTAATTTTTTCGAACCTAATTTTTTATTACTCACTGAACATCGAGACGATGCCACTTCGTAAGTGGAGAGTAGAGTTAGGTTAGTAAATAAAAATTAAAATTTCTTATATAAATTTATACTTAATTGCTTAATACTTAGTTTAATTTTTCTTGAATAAATTTAAGTAGATAATATATAATTAATATGAATAAAAATAATATAAATTGGTAAGAATAGATTTTTAATTAAGTAAAGTAAATTAGATATATTATAATTATATTATATATGTCAGTTTTAGATTTTTATAAGATTTTAAGTATATGTAACTATACATAAATATCATCGAGTATTTTTTTTATGAAATTTAGCAAATATACTTATATCTATAATGAAATGTTAGAATAATTTTCTTTTCAAAACGAAATATGAATATGGAATCGGACTAGGAATGACGATTTTGGCATAACTTTGATCAGCTATAGCCAAATAGCCTACCTGAATAAAATTTCCGATTTTTGTCCCCACCTCAGCCAAATAGAGTGACCAGACCTCACTCGAAATAGCCATTTGTGATTAAACCAATTATAACCGACCCTTAGCCTATTTTGGTCTACATTTCCTAAAAATTCCCACTAGTTTGTACGTACTTAAGAAAGGAGATGATGACATAAAAGCTAAGTATCGATGCAAAAGAATGGTATATGCTGAGATTGGAAAAGTTAGATAGGTATTAATATATTCGATCTCACCTCATGACGCTTGCAAGATAGTCGATTTTGGCAATGAGTTCGGGTATGTTAGTATTCTATAAAAATAAAAAATAAAAAAAGAGAGAAAATCTGAAAAATAGGTGAAATAATATTAGGATGTTATTAATCGAGATATTTTTGATCAAAAATATGAAGGTGTAAGTACGTACGACTTGCTTCTTTCTCTTTTGATTTCCTTTTCTATCCTTTCGATTAACCAACACCCTGAGCCTGAAACGTTATAAGCCATTTTGCCAACTACTTGACTTAGTCCTTGATTCCAAATATTTCATATAAGTTGAGATAGGAGAATAATTCTAGAATTTTAATTATATTTATTAAGTAAATTATGTAGACTTTCATTTAAATAATATTTGATAAATAATTTATCTAAGTTATATACACTTTTTATCTTGTTAATTTCTAAGAAAGATATAATTAATATATTTATAATATTGAAATGATATTTTACTGACTTGAAATTTAATCTACCAAGTATATCATTTTTATTGTAATTTTTAAATATTACCGCTTATTTTGCTCGAGGACGATCAAAAAGCTAAGTGGGGAGTAGTTGATGTATAACATTTATATGATAAAAATTACGATATTTTATATATTTTATCAACTCTTTCTATATAAAATATAAGAAATTATAACGATAATCTTATGTAATATCAATAGTTATGAATAAGTCTAAAATAATATGAAAATCTAGTAAAAGTAATAAAAAGTTATAATTTTGTACCGGTTTTGTAACCGGGGTGTCGTGTCAGATTTACGTGGGTATTTTTGGTGTTTTATTGCAGATTTTTAGCTAAACCAAAACCCCGAGTGACGACACTTTTTGAAGTTTAAACATGTCTTTTGAAGGAAGTAAGGAAGTGCCATGAGATTAAAAATTCAAGTGGATCAACGGTTCGTGGTACCATTATCGAATTATATTTTCGACGAACAAATGGCCCATCAAAAAGGCATTTTCTGAAGAAGAGTCCTTCATGAAAGTTATAGATCTTTTAAAGAGTTTTCCAACGCTTCTTGAATTATGTCATTTGGAGATCCAGAGCTCAAGTTATGATTTTATCAAGTTTCAGATCAAGATTTGGAAAAATGCTACCCGGATCAATCCGGATTAACCCCGGATCGATCCGGCTTATCTGATAAGGAAACATAATGATGATTAATATGTGGTTATGCAGAGGATAAGCCTGGGGGATAATTTATTTTATTCCCGGATCGATCCGGCTTCTCTCGGATCGATCCGGCTTGACCCAAATTTCCTATAAATACGACATTCATGCAGACAATGATTAAAGTGGTACCAATATATATATACTAGCTTATATATATATCTTCTAATCTCTAAAAATTAGTAGTAGTAATGTATATATTAGTAGGCATTATGCCATAAATAATGTAGAAGCAGTAGTATCGTTGTAATACTTGGACGTTTATCGGGAGTTCGATGTTGAAGAAGTTGTTGTAATTTCCGGAGAATACGGCCTCTAAATCAACAGTTGTAACCTGGTAATATTCTAAAGTTTTATGTTTGTTTTTTTTATAATGTTAGTAGGCTAAATCTATAACTAGTCAAGATATGTAATTGAAATATTTCGATCTTTTTGGTAAAATGAATGATGACTATAACTAAAATTGATTAAAATTGAATTTGATGAATCTTTTTCTACTTGAAATGTATTGAAAATATTCGTGTTGACGTAATTAACCAATATGAATCGCACCATAACCTAATGACGAACTAAACGGTGAAGTTAGGATATGAGAAAAAGGTAGAAAAACCGGAGGGTAAAAATGGCCGAGTGAAAACGTGACAACGGAATCCTATTTACTACCCGGGGGTAGAATTGTTTTATCTTTTGAAAAGAGAAACACTTCTTGAAATTATCTCGTACTCGAGATCTAATTACGTTAATTCACCCGTTCGATCAAGATCCTTAACATTGACCGCATGACAAAACGGAGTACCCAATCTTTTGGATGACATTGGACGATTGATGAGACATATAGCGATTTCATACGCCGTGTGAGTGGAACTGCTGAGTTTGAGGAGTGCACCGTTTCACATATTCAATTGGACCTAATAAAAAGGAAGAACGAGCACATCCATTAAACTAAAAGATTGAATAATTCAATTACATATATCTTGGCTAGTTCTATAATAATTATTAGTATTTAATATATTGGTATATATATATATATATATATATATATATATATATATATATATATATATATATTATTATTTATGTATTACTATATATATTTATGTATTTATATATATTATATTAGTTCAGTTGTAATTTATGCATTTATTTTCTGTTTATTAGGATAGTAGTGACTCGTATGATAAACCTGCGATTTAGATCGAGTTAATAATAGCTGTTTGGTGTTTAACCACACTTAAAAGAATTACCACGTTCCCTGAGGATTCGACACCTGACTCACCATACTAGCACTACAATTTGACCCGGTACACTGCCGGTAAGGATTGTAATAGTCTAGAAATAGTCCGTCAACAGCCCACAAAGGACTATAGGTAATCAATCTTCCCTATAGACGGTAAGGTCCTGCAATGGGTAATGGACAAACCATACTCCCACTGCGTTCGGGGTGGATTGATATACTGATCTAGTTTAGTAGTTTATATTAGTGCTATCACCAACTGCCGGTGTTGGATGTGGACTGAACAAATCAGTTAGTAACATCTTGAGTACAAATACTTCAAGATCTAAGGTTGCTATTTATAGACTCTATCAGACCGAGTTTGACAGTATAACCGTCATTCTCTAATTTTACGAGTTTTATAATCAACCTTTACTCAATGAATCAAGATATTTCACGATCTGAACGTGTACGCAAAATTTCCAGTCCTATCTTCAAGCACTAAGTTCTAAATGTCTATATTTGCGGAAGTGGGGTGAACCGAATTCACTCTGTATCCACAAATGCGTAGGCTTCTTCTAGATAGACTTCTCGGTTTCACATGATAATGTAAGCCGTTATTTTGCAACCAATATCTTAAATGAGTTCAACAGTGTATTGTAGCACATCAATAACTATATAAGGCAAATTTATAGTATATCCTTAGTGAAAACATTCCACTGGGAGGCAGGCCGAGCATCAGTCCTGGAGACTATACAATAACCTATTTCTGAGTATGGAATACTCTATCTATGGTGAAATCAGAGATTTCCTCCAAATATTTTGGATAAACTTACCGGAGTCTCGAAATAGTTGTCAGACAAGATGTCACTACTTCAAAAGCTCCCACTAGCTTGTACCTTTCATATGACCCCGAAGGTTGTTATGAACAAGCTATGTAACTTCTTTGAATCTATTACCCATTCCCGATTGTAAGGAAACTTAGTCATTGTTCTTTTGAGACAGTGTTCCTTTGACTGGGAGATATGAATCACCCTAAGCCAGTCTTCAGATCTTGTCTTTATCGAACATACACTAATTAATAGAATAAAAAGAAGCGTTTATCTAAATATGGAAACCATTTGCGTTTATATATTTTAAGATGTGTTCCTAATACCTTTTCAGCAATGCTTAGTGGTTCTGACTTTATCAAACAAAAGTCCGAGTCTTGGGTTCGTGCTACGAATGTTATATTCATTGTCAATAAGACAAATAAATTATCCCATTGAAAATGAATACGTTCGTTCTAACGAATCTGAAACCATAAAATGAATTTTTCGTGATACTCAAAAATTGAATCCGAGATTCATTTCCTTATATCACTCCTACTAGTCTATCGAAATAAGCGCCCATTGTCTATTTTATTTATCGTTTAATGCAAAGCTACCTGGTTCTTCCAAAGAACTTTGGCTTTCGAGAAAATTGCTAAGGATGCAATGGTCAGTGATCCGAAATCACTTTCCTTATCCTCTAATTTCCAATTAATTTTCGGTTTAGCCTTAAAACTACTTAGTTTAGATGACTAACACGTATAAACGTTCTTTCCCATTCTCGACTTTCCTTAGATGGAAACAGTCTTGAACTAGCAGTTCGTTTGAGTAGACACTACTCTTGAACTGTGGGATGTTCAGTGTTACTTGCTTGGACTATCGATTTTTCTATTCGTCAAATCATAAGACCAAAGCTCCCATTAGTTTATCGGTTCCAAATATCGTCTAACTAGAAACACTTTGTTCGAATGGTTTGAGAGATCATAATAAAGCTTCCACTAGTTTATCGGTTCCAAATACGGTCTAACTAGCAACACTTTGTATTTATGATTTTTCAAAGATTAGAAAATCCCCCAGAACTAAGCTCATACTATTTTATCAGTTCCAAATACTGTCTAAATAGCAATGCTTTATTCTTGTTTTTCCGATAAATGGAGAAACTCCTGTGCAGTCTATTACACATTTCTAATGATTCAAAAAACAACAAATCATAAGGCTAAGGCTCCCACTGGTTTATCGGTTCCAAATACCGTCTAACTAGCAACGCCTTATGTATATGATTTTCCAATTTTTCAATTTAGAAATTTGTTGTGTAATTACACTTTTAAAATTCATTAAATGAATTTGTCTGATAGTCCCATATCATCTTTTAAACTAAGTATGGTCGTCTCTCGTTCAACACGAGTGACACCCATGACATACCTATACTATGTCACTTAAGTTTTTAAAGGCTCAAGGGAAAAACCTCTTTTGAAAAATTGACTGCATTTATTGATAATTACAACGTACTTGTTACTCTCCACATTTTTAATGAAGTCCTTTTACTAACAGTTTAGTAGCCTAGAGATTTAGTTTGTAAATAAAATGACAGAAAATTAAATTCAAAAAGTAAATTTTCACTACTAGACTTTTATTTTAGGAATAATAAACTTATTTAAAGTCTATCCTACCATTCCAAGGATTTAACCTCGCATTGTACCGCCGCCTTTTGGGTCGGTATCAGCACGATGACGGTTAAACTGAGACAATCTCTCTCAATGATTAAGCTTCGAGAATCGAACATCCCACGGGAATCAGACATCCCGGTCTTTAATCATTGATTACCTTCCTTTTTATAGGCTAGATATTTCGAAAATATCCATAAAGAGTGTGACCTACTATATCAGATCTCAAAGTAAGCCCCGAGTATGCCGCCTTTAAGGTCGGACAGTGACCTAACGAGTACCCGAAGTCCTATCCTTTCGGAGACCAAGCCTTGAATTTTGATAGGGGTGAACACCATCCTTAGGGGGCCGGAATCAAAGCGGCACGAGGCGTCACCCTACTCTCACGTGCTTGCATCTATAGTAGAGGCTATGGGGTTGGCTGTCACCTTCCCCGCTCCCACTCAATATTTTGAAAAAGTGGTGGGTTTACTAATTACGGTTTCGGTCTTGACAATAAGAAACAATAAATCAAAGTACTCGAGCAGGGTCGGTTATAGAGCACGCCTACGCCGTCTTATTCGTTGGAACATATGTGATGATTCGGATCGATCCGGCAAGAGAAGCCCGTTTAGCCCGAAGGCTTATCGGCTATGCTAAATCTTGTCGAACCACCGTAACGCATATCATCACGCGCGGAGGGAGTCGATTGAGCCGAAGCTCGGTTGAACTCACCCAACCATGGTTAGACCATTTCCGAACACATGTACTAAGATTTTCCGATTTATAAATTGTCAACCAAAGCGTAATCTCGTTTCTGTTTAAGGTAGGTTCACCGAAAACTCAATGATTTATCTAAGTGGGATTCACCGAGAATCCATCACTAAAATCGTAACGATTGACAAAACCCGGTTCCTCGGTTTTAATAATTAGTTACTTAATTAATTAACTACCACATATTAATTAAAAAAGCTTTTTAACTACTTATAGGAGTTATACATGCCTAATTTATTCGAAATAAACTAGCTGCATGTATGCATTGGAGTGGAATCATGATATGATGCATGTCATGGCAATTTTCATGTTTCTATCACATAATTTCGATCTTACACGAAAAAATAAACAGAAAAATTTAACATCGAGGTGGATCGTTGGTACCCCCGTATCTAACCTATTAAAAAAAACACAAACCCTAACTTGGGTTTACTATTTTCTAATCTGCTGCTACTGCGTTTTATCGATGATCGGACATCCAAACGAACCTTGATAGTCACGAAACTTTATGGACCCATATTCAGTAGCTACAATAAATTAAATAAAATTATTCGTCAGACCGAACAATTATATTCAATCTATTAATTCCGGGATTACACCACCATAAACCCGAAACCTAACTCTGCCGAATATAGATAACTTACACTCAACCATAAGTTGATAAGCGTCCACTGATATAATCATTACATACGGATAAATCCTCTATAGACTGTTCATTTCGAGTCGGGATATTTCCGTAAACCCTTCTCGAAACATATTATCCTTATTTACCATTAACCCCCCTAGTGATCAATTAGTTCACATACCGGACTAGTAGCTAATTAGACTAACATGAACTCCCGGGATCGATAATTTTCTTAGGGATAAAAAATAAGGGAACTGTCTGTCTACTTCCCGAGGGAAGGAATGGATTCCATATATGTGATAGCACAAACTACTCACTCATCCCAGAATAGAGCCAACGAGAAGTGTTGGACCACATACTACGAGGTGATCCTTACTAACACATCAAACTCAACCCTAGTCTAAGCAGTTGTCTGTGATCACCTCAGGATTGAGATTAATCCATAAATGATCATCTTGTGATTCGATAAGACCTCTCGATCACGGAATTATATCGAGAACTCAAATCAAATCGGTCCAGCCGTATATGATTATCATCATATATAAATGCCCCACTAGGTACCTTATTACCGACAGTCCGGATGAGACTGTCACACCGTAAAGTGTTCTGGGAGCATTATTAGCATATTAATCATGAGACCCGTACTCAGATTAATCAACGCTACGGACTAAGTTAATTTTAAGTACATCTCACTAACTCAATCCTCTTGTGTATAGCCATACACTGAGTTATGCGATTACATAAACGAGGTACTTAGGGTTTTCAGTAGTGTCTTAATTATAAGCATACATGCATATAATAAGATGAATTATTAATTTTGTCCTAAAACAATTAGATAATTGTCTTTCGGTCACTACACCTAATGATAAAAAAAAAGTGATCCTTTTGGACATGTATTTCTTGCTCTGGTTGCAAAAAGTTGTCATCATAGTCTTGTAGTAGACTCTATAGATGATTGCAATAGGTATAGATCCTTCAAGCATTCTATAATTATGAGTCTTTATTTGCAAGACTAGGATTTTCAGAATATTTTTGTCTGAGAGTGATACTGATAAGTTTGGAAAGCAATTAAATGATATAGGTCATGTACAAAGACTGGACTCAATTGAACTGAGAAGGGAATCTTCATAGCCTGTATGCCTAGCATCCCTATGCATGACAATAATAGAAGTATTTAAGCCTTCTTTTGTGAGGCGTTTAATTCCAACCTGAACTAAACCAATATTTATATACCCATACTTCCGTTCCCTATGTTTTTGTATAGTTTTGGGAGTAAGTAGGCAAATAGTTTCAGAGGGGTTTTGTATTTGTATATCCCTTCCTTCTGTTTTAATAGTATAGTCAGATATTATAGGACACCAGGGTTTGTAGATATGTTTCTTACTTACCTTAGGAATTTTCCAATTATCAATTGACTCATTAAAATCTTCTATAACATATTCTTCATTGTTTATTATCTTAGTTGAACGATTACTGAGACGTAATTGATGCGAGAATCATTTAAGTAGAGAGCAGTGGTGTGAATCCATTTATGCTTCCCAACCTATTATATGGGGCTTGTATTCTTACTATGGTCCCTGAACAAAATAAGGATAAACTACCTTCACATGAGGACTTACTACACCTTCTGTACCGTTCGGGGCCTAGGGCCCAAGTATTATGTCATAATTACTGTTATGACAGATACTCTCATATATGTCGGTACCCTTTGGGCCTAGGGCCCAAGTATTGTGTCATATTTACTGTTATGCCCTTATTTTTATTTTGGACATTAGAAATGTGTTAAATGTGTAGAATATGTTATTAGACACGTGGGAAATATGATTAGACATGTGAGAAATGTGATTAGTTGACTTTCCTTTTATGTCACATTGTAGTAGTATTTAAAGGATTGAGAGTATGTAATCTTTCATAACTAATCATATCAATAAAATACTTTACTATTTAGAATTTTACATGGTATCAGAGCCATGTCCTCCTAGAATCTTTCAATAATTTGCAGCAGCAGTGATGAACTACAAGGCTGCCATGACTGGTGAAAGAACACCCACCTCTTCGGGTGCAATGTCGTGGATATGAGAAGCTTTTCCGCATATTCTAGAGCAGCCAACAGTAGCAAACTACCCTCTTACGGAGATTGTTCATCCAGCCAAGTGGTTCACCGGAAAAATTACCTTGAGTGGGCCCAAACTATGAAGCTGACCATCGATGGAAAAGGTAAATTAGGGTTCCTCACCGGCGATGCAAAAGAACCAAAGGCTGATGATCCACGGTTACAAACCTGGAAATCAGAAGATTCAATGGTGATGGCTTGGTTGATTAGTTCAATAGAACTGGCCATCCCTCGAACCCACATGTTCTTACCTAGCTCTATGAATATATGGCTTGTAGTGTGGGATCAAAACAAGACTTAGGGCTATGAAGCAATGCTTGAAGGATGTGACGACGTATTACAATGAGATAGTGGCGTTAAGGCATAAACCTGACATGTGCCATGAAGGTGTGTGGAGTTGTGTGGATGACAGCAAAAATTCCGAACGTGAGGAAAACGAGAGGGTTTGTTCATTCTTGGTTGGTCTCAATTCCGAGCTTGATGAGGTCCAAGGCCGAATCTTAGGCCGAAACCCCTTACCTCCCCCACATGAAGTTTTTTCTGAGATAAGGCGAGATGAATCCAGAAAACGTGTGATGACTAAGAAGGTTCATAGGGAACCCGAGTCTTCTGCCTTGGCCGTGGGAAAGTATGATGGTAACATAAAAAATTCTAAGGAGAAATGAAGATGCAAACACTGCAAAAAATCAGACATACTCGGGATACATGCTGAGATTTACATGGGAAGCCAGCATGGAGGTCAAGGAATGCAGGAGGACAACCAAGTGGTTCAGGAAAAACAAATATGGTCTCATCTGATCAAACTCAACCTTCTCAAACCGGAGTGGTTCATTTCTCTAATAATTCCTAATTCAACTTTTTTTTATGGCCCAATCAAGTACACATTCCATCCTTCCGAGAAATGAACCAAACAAATTGTTGGATAATAGATTCTAGAGTAACATATCATATGACTGGTGTTTCAGAACTATTTTCTAGTTATTTTCCTTGTTATGGAAACCAAAAAGTGAGATTAGCGGATGGATCAAATTCTATAATTGCTGGAATATGATCAATTTGTATCTCTCCGACCATTGTCTTAAAAAATGTCATGCATGTTCCCAAACTATCCTGTAATATTCTATTTGTTTACAAGTTCACCTATGATGATGGGTGTACAACTAATTTCTCTATGGATGATTGTGTATTTCCGGATATGGAATTGAAGAAGACGATTGGCAAGTCTTAGAGGACAGAGGACTATATGTACTTCACCATGATCCAACTACTGTGACAGGCCCAACCAATAGAAGTTGTTACAAGTTTGTTTTATCTCAAATATAGATGACATATGTCTCTGGTATAACAGATTAGGTCATCCTATCTTGTCTATTTAAAGAAACTTTTTTCTAAGTTATTTATGAACAAAAATTTGGGTGTGTTTCATTGTTATGTTTGTAAAATTTCCAAACAAGTCAGAAAGTCATATCCACCTCAACCATATAAGCCCACAGACCATTCACTATGATTCATAGTGACGTTTGGGGATCACCAAGGATAAAGACCATGAATGGGAAGAGGTGGTTTGTGACTTTTATTGATGACCGTGCTAGGTTATCTTGTGTGTATATTTTTAAGGAAAAATCTGAGACTGAGTCTGTGTTTAAATCTTTCTTTAATAGGATTAAAACTCAATTTGATACAAGCATTAAAATTTTAAAGTGATAAAGGGATAGAATTTTTTTAACAAGTGGTTAGAAGGGTTTTTTTTTTTTATTCAGAATGGGATTTGTTGGACTTATTTTAAGTTTTAATGATGAGTGCCAGACTAGCTGTTATAGAGCAAAGGCAAAAAGATATCTAGATCAAATGTATTGGTTATTAGAATTCGATCTTTGTACAAGTTTGATCAAACAAGCATTGTAATTTGGTCAGCTGACTTAATCAGCAGACCTGTCTAGGTCAGTAAGGTAACTAGGTCAGTAGACTAGTTAGGAACCTGCTGAAGACTGAAGGCTGAGGGGTCAAACTCAGTTATTGAAGGCTAAGGGATCAAACTTAGTACTTAAAGTCAAGGATATGAAATCAGAATTCAGGGAAGTCTGTGATGACCAAAACTGATTACGTATACCTTGTGTACAAGGTCTAAGTTCTATGTGTTAAGTGGTGATTAGAACTTAGTTATATTCAAAATGGTGTACCCTAACTTCATAAGAAAAAGTTAGATGAAAACCAGTCAGCTGAAGTGTTGTTAAAAACACAACAGACTTTAGCCAGCTGACAGATATGTACATCATCGGACTAAAATAAGTCAAATATCTGCTGAGTATAAATCTCGATTTAATCAAAGGTTACATTGGAAGATTACAAGCATAAGGATGGATTACAAGCCTTGATATTGTCAACAAATCAATGGCCAAGATGAAAAGAACGTTGGAAAGATTCAGAGGATTAACCAATGGATATAAGTCAAAGGGTGGACGGATGGCGACCAAAAGCAAGCGGCAGTGTTAGCCCTATGATGAGCAGACGTAAATCAAGTCAAGATGGAGACAAATCTAAGCGGCTATGTTTGAAATTCAAACATAAGTCACAGGATTCTCACCTATAAATAGAAGACTCCTGATTCAGAAACAAGTGATGAAAAGTAATAATCTACTACAAGCTATCAAATTTCTTATCAAGAAAATCACCCTACTGACTTCACTGATCTTAAAGCTACTGATCCAGGAAACTCTTCAAGTGTAACCGGCCATCAAGTTACATCAAGTTCACACACTTGAAGACATCAAGCTGCTGATCATTTCATCCTGATCAAGTTGTTGACAACTGAATCATTTACTTGATTCAACCTTTCTTTTACAAGAAACCTGCTGAAGACAGATAAGCACTTAGTTGTCAAGGACTGTTGTTTGTGGTGGAGCTAGTGAATAGGCAATCCTACCCTTCAGGGACCAGTGGAATACTTTGGAGCAGCAATCCTACCTGTTTCAAATATTCAGTTTGTGAAGCCATAGTCATTGGTGAAAGACAGACATTTTAGGGATTTTATTAACTGCAACCTCAAAGATCTCTAGTGAATTTCCTCCAACATCACAGGAGAGGAGTGGACTGACAGTATTACACCACCTGGAACCACTATAAAAATTGCCTACTTACTTTATGCATTTACTTTATGCATTTAGTATACTGATCACATCAACTTACTGAAACTAGCAACTGAATCACACACTTACACTACTGAGTATCTAATACTTAGTATCATATTTCTAACAACAAGTAACAAGGCTTAATTTGAATATATTCCGCTGCAACAAATCCAGTAATATCTATTTTCAAAGAGACTATTGAGTGGTCGATGAACATCGAAAGCAAATGACTCATCGACATTCTTTGAGTTTGTCAACTCCAAAAAGTTTTAAGTGTTAAGTCTATTCACCCCCTCTAAACTTAACCAAAACCTTTACAAGGGACCAACAATTGGTATCGGAGCAGTGCTTCTGTTCTAAAGTGATCCTACTTGTTGTGCTTGTGAAAATACTTTGAAAACTTTTTCAAGTTTCTGATTTTCAAAACCTTGCATCATGTATAACAACCAGTATGATAGAACCATGTTGATGTTCTCCTTAGATCGTTTTGATGAGTATAAACATCGTATGCAGGCTTATCTAACTGCAACACATAATGAGATGATGGATGTGCTGACTGATGGACCACTGGAGATCACTAAGGCCATAACCGTGGGCAGTGAAACTCAGTATGTTCCAAACCCAAAAAGTGAGTGGGGTGCTGAAGATAGAAAAAGAGCAAACCTTAACAATATTGCTATTGATATCATATACAGAACCTTGGATAGCAATATGTACATGAAAGTGAAGGATTGCAAGACTGCAAAGGAACTTTGGGAAAAATTGCAACTTATCTGTGAAGGCACTGATGCTATAAAGAATAACAAAGTCAGTGTAGCCAAAAGAAAGTTCCAAGATTTCAAGATGAAATCAAATGAAATCATTGAGCAAATGGAGTCAAGATTCAATGCTTTCATGGATGAACTCACCCTGGTGAATGTGATCTATACAAAAGAAGAGATCAATACAAGAATCTTAGAAGCCCTACCTACAAAAGAGGTTTGGGAAATGAAGGTTATTGCCATAGAAGAATCCAGGAGTCTACATGAAGAAGACACCTTCAAGCTGTTTTCAGATCTCAAAGCATATGAATTCAGTAAGAATCTTATTCCTGAGACTGAAAAAGAAGAACCAAAGACTACTGTATTGGCTGCTGCACATAAAGAAGAATCATCAGGTGGTCAAGATGATCTACTAGATGAGATGCAAGAGCAAATTTCCCTACTAAGCAAGAAAATTAGAATGATGAAAACAGGAAGGGGTTCTTCAAGGAATTTCACAAAGACATCAAGTGAAAAGAAGAAGGAAGAATCCAAGAAAGATAATGATTACTTGTGTTTTCATTGCAAGAAACCAGGACACTTCAAACCTGATTGTCCTGATCTAAAGCAGAAAAGGAACTCGATTATCTCAGGCTTCAATTGCAGGAAACCTGGACATTTCAGACCTGATTGTCCAGACCTACTGAAGAACAAGAATCAGCAAAGAAGACCTGGCAAGAAAGCAATGGTTGCTAATGATGAATCAGGATATGAAGTTGAATCAGAAAAATGAAATGAAACCGATGACACTGCACTTGTTGCTGATATGGATGATTATGATTTAATGGCAAATATGGAAGAGACAGCGGAGGTATACAATTCTGTATCCATAAATACTCATACTGAAAGTGATTGTGAATCAACTTGTGGTTCAAATCCTAAAAATTATGACAATGAAGAAACTTTGGATGCCATCCTTAATCAACTGAGGAAAATACAATCTGGTTATGAGATTGTGAAGACTGAAAAAGAAGCTCTTCAAACAGAAGTTGAAAGGTTAAAAGCTGAATTAAGAACTCTCAAAGGAAAGGAAAAAGATTTTGAGCAAAATCAGCATAAGTCTGCTGTACATTTAGTAGCTGCTGAATCTGCTGAACAATCTAGTTCCACCACTGCATTCAAATATGGAAAGCCTTATGGTGATAGAACAGGCCTTGGATTTGGAACTCAACAATCTACTAAGAGTGGATCTAGTAAGGTTACTAAACCTAGTACCAGAATTTGTCCTTAATTTGTGCCTGCACTAGATCCAACTCCCAAAAAGGTTTTTGAGGCAGTAAAGCCTATTGAGAAGATTTCAAGAAAGCAAAATCAGAAGTCAAAAAGGTCAACAGTACCTAACAAAAAGGGTAAATACAAAAGTAGGACTGCTGGACCTTCTAGACCTGCTGATAGCAGACCTGCTGCTAAGTCAGCTGGACCACAAAAAGGTAAAAATCAGAAATATTCCAAGGATAAGAATCCTAAACCTAAAAATGTTAATCATTCTAGGGATACTTATCTCAGGGGGAAAGGCAGATTGTTCCCTACTGATGATGATTGGAATATCCCTACCCTCTTTGCTAGAAACAACGATCATAACCATAATGCTGAGGTAAAACCTAAGAAATGGAATCGGCGAGAGGACTCATGAGAGGACTTATTCAAGACCTCGGAGAGACCTCAGTAGACTTCATATTACAGGGGTGTTCCTAACAGGCATGAAACTCATGATTATACCAGTGCTTCTAACAATATAAATCACTTCAAACAGCATTATATACCAAACCAGAAAGCATATGTGAATCCTACACATCCAAATGTTAGATCTTATGGAAATGTAGGATCCATATATGAACAAAAGTGCAATGCTTTTCAAAGAAGACCTTATGGAAATTTGCCAAGGGTCATGCTTACCACTGACCACTATGGACCCAAACAGTTTTGGGTACCTAAAACACATTAACTTTGTTTTGTAGGTGTATGCAGTACTTTGACAAAGTGGATGTTCACGACATATGACAAAGAATAAGCACTGAATGACAAATTATGTGGGTAAGGATGGTCCAAGAGTCAAGTTTGGTAACAAGAATACACCAGGTTACACAAGAGGATATGGTACACTGGTGAGGAATGGATTAACTATCAGGAATGTTGCATTTATAGAAGGACTGGACTACAACCTCTCGAGCCTTTGGACAATTTTGTGACATGGGCTACAATGTCACTTTTGACAAAGGCAACTGTATTGTCATTAGTGAAAGAGGTGAACAATTTGTGTTGGCTGGTAGAAGACAACAAAACATGTATGTTGTGGATTGGTCTACTGCTGTTCCAGAAATATGACTAATTGTGCATACTAAGTCAGAACTAAATTGGTTGTGGCATAAGAAGTTGAATCAGCTTAACTTTGATGATATCAATCAATTGGTGAAAAAGAAGTTAGTGATTGGTTTACCTGAGATCACATTCAAAAAGGATCCTATATGTGATGCATGTCAGCAAGGTAAACAAACCAAGTCAAGCTTCAAGTCAAAGACTAAGCAATCAACAAAAAGAGTTTTGGAGCTGATGCACATGGATTTATTTGGACCAGTAACACCAACAAGTGTAACAGGAAAGAAGTATACTCTGGTAGTTGTGGATGATTATTCAAGATACACTTGGGTAGTATTCACGAACAAGAAAAGTGAAACACTTCAAAAGATGCCTGAACTTTTGAAGAGATTGCAAAATGAGAAAATTTTGACAGTAGTAAAGATCAGATCAGACAAGGGTATTGAGTTTCTCAATAAAGTCATAAGAGAATATTGTGAGCAAAATGGTGTGCTGCATCAATTAGCTGCTGCTTACACTTCAGCAAAATTGGGTTGCTGAGAGAATAAACAGGACCTTGAAAGAAGCAAGAAGGACTATGATTTGTGAGCATTATTACCTGAAAGATATTGGGCTGAAGCAATCAATACAACATGCTATACATAAAATAGCACCTCGGTGAACATGAAGCTGCTGAAGACACCTTATGAGATATGGAATGGAAGAAAACCAAATATATCTTATTTCTATCTATTTGGAAGCAAGTGTTTTATTTTGAATCATAAGGAGCAATTAAAGACATTCCAACCAAAATCAGATGAAGGAATCTTTTTGGGATATTCTTTCTTCAGCAAGGCATTCAGGGTACTAAACAAAAGGACATTGAAACATAAAGAATTAATACATGTTGTATTTGATGAACCAAAGTTCTTTGGAATGGAAGATGAAGTTTGAACATCTTTGAAAAATCTCCAAGTCACCGATCCAGAATGTGTTGATGTTTTGGAAAGGATAACTGACGTAAAAATTTCTGACTCTGCCCCTGCTGTAGTTACTACTGGTAACACTACTGATGTAACAACTGAACCAGTTCAAGGATCTACTGAACCCCCTACTGAAGCAATAACAGAGCCTACTGAAGATGAAGCTCCTGTAAACCAAGCAAATCATGATTTACAATGGTTGAAGGACCACCCTGCTGAACAAGTAATTGGGAACATACAGCAAGGTGTAAGGACTAGAAGACAATTGGAAGCAACGTTACTTGTTTTCTATCTCAAATGGAGCCTAAAGTTGCTGAAGAAGCTATATCTGATCCAGATTGGATAATTACTATGCAAGAAGAATTGAATGAGTTTGAAAGAAACCAAGTTTGGACACTAGTGGAATGGCCTAGTCATGCAAACATAATTGGAACTAAATGGGTATACATAAACAAATTGGATGAATCTGGTACCATTGTAAGGAATAAGTCCAGACTAGTGGCAAAAGGCTATTCTCAAGCTGAAGGAATAGATTTTGATGAGACATATGCCCAGTTGCAAGATTGGAGGCTATAAGATTACTCTTGGCACATGTTGCTTATAAAAACTTCAAAGTATACCAGATGGATGTTAAAAAGTGCATTCTTAAATGGCATTCTGGAAGAAGAGTTTTATGTTCAGCAACCTCCTGGTTTTGAAGTTAAAAGTCAAGAAGATAAAGTGTACAAACTTAACAATGCACTGTATGGTTTGAAACAAGCACCAAGAGCATGGTATGAAAATCTATCTCAATTCTTGATGGACAATTGTTTTACCAAAGGTACCATTGACAAGACTCTTTTCAGAATCAATGAAGGGGACAACACCCTGCTGGTACAGATTTATGTTGATGACATAATTTTTGGTTCTAAAAATGAATTGGTATGTGAAAAGTTTGCTAATCTCATGAAAAGCAAATTCCAAATGAGTATGATGGGAGAGATGAACTACTTCTTGGGATTACAAGTCAAACAAATGAAAGATGGAATCTTCATTCATCAAACTAAATATACCAAGGAGTTGCTTAAGAAGTTTGGCATGGAAAATAGCACCAAAGTATCAACTCCTATGAGTACCAACAACAGATTGGATGAAGATAAAGAAGGCAAAGATGTTGATAAGACTTTATACAGAAGGATGATAGGCAGTCTGTTGTACCTCACAGCCAGCAGACCTGATATAACCTTTGCCGTAGGTGTTTGTGTAAGGTTTCAATCTAAATTTAGCTGCAGTTAAAAGAATTCTCAAGTATCTAAAAGAGACTTTGGGAGTAGGAATATGGTATTCAAAAGATGGAAGCTTCAAAGTTATATCCTACTCAGATTTTGATTATGCAGGATGCAAGATTGATAGAAAAAGCACCACAGAACACCGAGTTGATGGGAAATAGATTTGGTTTCTGGTTCAAGAAGAAACGGAATTCAATATCAACTTCCACTGTTGAAGCTGAATATATTGTTGCTGGAAGTTTTTGTGCACAAATACTATGGTTAAGACAATAATTAAGGAATTATGTAATTGAAGAAAGAGAAATTCCTATAATGTGTGACAACACAAGTGCAATTGCAATAACAGAAAATCCTGTTTTGCATTCAAGAACCAAGCATATTGATGTGAAACATCATTTTATAAAAGATCATGTTGAAAAGAAAGATGTGGTGGTTCTTTACATCTCCACTGAAGATCAACTTGCTGATATATTTACAAAACCATTGGATAGTGAATGATTTGCTAAGTTAAGAACTGAACTTGGCATCATAAAAGTTGACTGAGATATTCATAACATGAAGTGTCTTTGGGATTTACCAAGGGGATTAGTCTTCGCTATGTTGGGTGAGCTCACTTAGCAGATTAGTCATTGGTATTAACAATTCCATGTATTTAAATAAGTTTGGACATTTGAGCACATGAAGTTGCAAGGATTGGTCTTTGTCTGTTGGGTGAGCTCACTTAGCGGATCGACCATTGGTATTAAACTTCATCTTGTATTATTAGTTGGACAAAACAAGTGTGTATGAAGATCAAGAAAGCGGTTTATCGGCATTTCTTTGAGCCATTCTTGTCGGCCAGTGTGACCCAAAACTCTCATGAAGATCACCCTCTCAAGTAAGCGTTACAAGGCAGTCAAACTTAAATGAAAGTCACATGATGAATTGGATATTATTCTTATCCTTTATAACTACGGTTTCAAATATCCAATGGTTACAACTCTTATGGAATAAGTTAGTGGGACACGTGGCAACATCACATTTATTCCAACTTTAATCCTGGTTAAATGCTCTGATGACATTATCTGATACTTCCCGTGATTACTACCCACTTTCTTTCTCTATATATACAGACATATACACATAGAAGCTGCTTACAAACTTTCAGATCGATTTTCTCTGGAAATACACCGTGTGAACACAGATTTACAAAGATTTCTCTTCATCTTTCTCAAATTTCTAATGGCGGATAAAGGTGATGTTCACATTGGAATGAGCCAAAGTGTTAGAGAGTTCATTTTTTATTCTAACATGTTGGTCCCAGAGAAGGGTGAAACTATAGTCAGAGGGGGGGGGGGTGAATGACTATAGTGGAGTTTCAAAAACTTTTCTTGTGTTTTAAAAGCTTTTGGGGCAGCGGATAAGTCCCTTCTTACTATGTTGTTTTCAAATCAGTTTAGACAATCACAGATATGTGTTATGATGTAGGCAAATTAAATAAGTCTTTGTAAAGTAAATTGCAGAAATTAAATTGACACAAGGCTTATAGTGGTTTGGGGTGGTGTAATCCCTTAATCCACTCTTCTCTCATGTGATGATCGGAGGAATTCACTATTGTTTTCACAGATACAAAGATGTGATTGTCCTTGGCTTCCCAAGTTTCACAATCTACAAGACTATCACTCCTTGATTGCAATGACTTGAGTGATTGGTCTTCCTTTTCTTGCTCCTTGAGATCAAAATCCTTCAACAACTATCACAGTTTCAACTCCTTCTCGGATTGCCTCGATTCGATTTGCTTGATTTGATGTGAATGTGATTCACGCACTTGCTTGATCAATCTCAATTACGAGTATGACTTTGTAGTTCGATTTTTGAGTTGATCACTAGATGTATCCTTGTAAGTTTGAGAGAAGGCTTTTCTAATTGTGAGTTTACGCTTTTCTTTCTTTATCAATTGTCGTTTTTTTTTTTTACTGTCAATGCCTTCTATTTATAGCCTTGAATAGCATTGATTTTGAAATTCCGTCCGTTGGCTATATTAATGAGGGAATAATCCTTGATTTTATCCTTGATTCCCCCTTAATTGTATTCTCCTTGATTTCAGTGATCGGATTCTTCTTTCAAATGTATAGCAGAAGATCCGTCCTTGATTGATCCTTCAATGATTGTGCATTTAATGCATGATCTACTGAATCTTCAATGTATATTAAATTTGATCTTGTAAGTGTCTCTTCACCGTCTGTAGAACGGTGGAGTGAGCCTTCTGACTTAGCCGTTAGTTCTTTCTTCGCCGTTTGTTTTCTCTTTGCCGGCGTGATCGGTGTACTCGGCCGATTCTTTGTTTTCTTCTTTGCTTTAGTTTTAGGAGAATCTTTATACTTCAACTGATCCTTGATTTGGGTGAGATCGGTGTACACCATATTGGAATATTGAGTTTCATCACTTGAAACATAACTTAGACTTATCCAAGGTCATCATGGACTTCCTTGGTTATAAGTCGATCATAATCCCTTCTCTATATCTCTCTTTGGTGCTTGGTGGCTTCACTCTGCCGAATGTCTGCATTTTCACTTTGCCGTCCTACCAACTAGTACAATACTTGTCCGACTCAACTTATACAACATGTCGGACTCTAAGTAAAGACTTATACAGAGAATTCTAACTTATTTCGGGCTTGCTATAACAGTTTAGTATGGCCATCATCAAAACATAATAAAATGTTCCTAACAATTTCCCCTTTTGATGATGCCAAACCCTCATAAGCTGAACATAAGTAATCAAAAAATTTCATAATAACCAGCAGAACAAAATTTCAACAATTTTATTCATCCATTAAGGGCAATGAGATCCAAAGAATTTATTCAACTGTTACAAACTACATTTTGCTTAATTCAGCCTTGTACCTTTTGAACTTTGTAGTCTGAACCTCTTCAATGTCTTTCCAATCAATTTCTGGAAACTTCCACTTCCAGTAAGCCAAAGCTGTGTATTCAGATACACCCTGAAAAACTCTTTTGGCAAAAAGTCTATTGAAATCAGGCATGGTCTCATTGGCCTTAGGTTCTCCAAAATATTTTTCAAGTCTTTCCCTAGCCTCAGCAATGTGTGAGTCTGCAAATTTGAGACTTTTGTAGAGACCCCACTGTTCCTGTTTCTCCAATCTCTCCATGGGATTGAAGAATCTTGCCATGTATTTGAAATCTTCTTGTTGTCTGGTGGCAAGTCTTCTGGTCCCTTTGCAGATAGTGGTATGGCTGAACTTGGTTTGTTGTTGGTCTGTTTGAGAAGTGCAAATTCTCTTTTGACTTCATTGTAGAGTTTGGCCATATCAGTTCTCATCCTTTCATCCTGATAGTTTAGCCAATCAGCCCAAGCTTCATCTTGTGAGAGGTGAGGATAAAGTCCTTCATGTACTCTAAAAAATTCTCTTACATGGTCCAGTACATCGCATCATATTCTCGCTTTGCTTTGGTGACGATGTAAGTTCTGTGCTCACTAGTATATTTGGAGCCTGCCGCGCCTCTGCTGGTGTTTCCTCCGTGTTGAATCTGTGTTGATCGTGGATCCTCTTTCTTTGGGTGGTTCCAGGCCTTTGTTGTCTGGGCGGACTGTCTCTATCATCATCTCTTCGTTGAATGGGATGAGGAAATCCAATGCTGAGGGTTCCTTTGTGGCTTTTTCTCTTTCTTCTCTCGATCCTTCTTTGTTGCTCTTCTGCTTCATTTCTGATCCTTATTTCTCTGTCTCTTGCTCTCAATTGTTCTTCAGTGAAATTAGGGGGTTTGAAAGTTGATTTTTCAGGCTTATCCAGATTTTCCCCCTTTTTGGCAGCATCATCCCTTTGCTGTAGTAGGATGCTATTGGTGGCCTCTGCCGTTCCAATCAGAGAGTCAAGTTTTGATTCAATAGAGGTGAATCTATTGTTATGATCATTCAATTTCTCATTGACACTCCTAAGTCTAGTGCCAAAAGCTACTGCCAGTGATTCGTTTTCTTGGGAAATGTGTTGCCCGAGGCTGCAAGATGTTGGTGATATTGATGTTAAGTCGCTTCATCAGACTTCCTGTTGTTGAACCACAATGTTTTGTGCATCAATGTACTCGGAAATGGCTTGAAACTTGTTTTCAATGGAGGAGCTTTTGTCATTAAACGCCGAAGTCATGGATCGAGATACATTGCTTGTTGCTCCAATTCTTGACCAAACAAGTCCGCCGCTTTCTCAAAAGTTTCATTTGTAATGCGGTGTTGTTGAGAGAGTTTGTGCCTTGTTTGGTGGGTTCGGATCTGCTTCTTGGCCCTTGTCTTGATGTTGAGTGACATCTGCATTTACATCTAGATCTTCAAGTATTTGGGTAGATGAGTATACTGGTGTGGCTTGAGCTGCTGTTCCCCCTATCTCTATGCCGGGGGTAGTCTTGGTGGAGTGGCGGTGGTGAACCAAAGTGTCCACAATGTTTGTCTTTGTTATTTGGAACATTGTGACAATGATTGAGTGATTTGTCTTTCTTTGGAGTTGAATACTTGCCGGAGGCTTGTGGTTTCAAAAATGTACGGAGAAGAGTAGTGTCATCAATTGCATCTGGTGCAAGAGCATCCTCTTCTCTGTCTTTACCTAAATCACCATCATTATTGTCATTACAATCATGATCATTATCATCATCATCATCATGATCATCATCATCACCACCGTCTGAGTCATCATTCTGTCTCCCAGAGGTCTGGAGCATCTTTGCCTTGGCTGCATCAACCAATTCCCATAGTGGTGATTCATCAAGTACTCCTACAAGTGTTGTGATTCCCAGAAAATCAAATAACCAAGCTTCTTCAGTAAGCATGTGGTCTGTGTCTTGAAGTTGTTGTCTGGAATCGCCTTCCTTCCATTCAAGATATTCTGCAATTCGGTCATCTATATCGTTTCTGAGACAATTTATACGACTTCTTCAGAGATTCCTCATCTTCTCCAAATAATCAGTGCAAAAAACATCAAATTGAAAAGTCTTCTATCTGTCTTTGAAAAGAAATATCTAGTGATCAACTCAAATCTAAGAGCTACATATCAAATATCAAGCTTTGAGATTGATCAACAAGTTGGTTAATTCAATTCACAAAAATCAAGCAATCGAATCAGAGCCATCCGAGAGGGAGTTGTGTCTGTGATAGTCTTGAAGGATTTGATCCCAGGAGCGGTGAAAGAGGCGAGTCATGAAGGCCGCATTGCAGATCAAGGAGTGATAGTCTTGTAGATTGTGAAGCTTGGGAAGTCAAGGACAATCGTACTATTGTATCTGTGAAAACAATAGTGAATTCCTCCAATCATCACAGGAGAAGAGTGGATTAAAGGATTACCCCACCCTGAACCACTATAAGCCTTGTGTCAATTTACTTTCACTGCATTCATTTAATTGCTTATATTATATCACATACTATTGATTGCTTAAACTACCTTGAAGTAACTTAGTAAGAAGGGATTTATCCGCTGCCCAAAAGCTTTTAATTATAAGAAATTTTTTTGAAACTCCACTATAGTCATTCACCCCCCCTTCCTCGACTATAGTTTTACCCTTCTCTAGGACCAACAATTGGGATCGGAGCAGTGTTCCTAGTATCAGAACCTGTTCAGATCTAATTTCTGGTAACAAGGAGATCACATATTTTCAAAGTAGTTTTCAAATCTGTGCTTTCTAGATATACACATATATATCTCCTATTTGTACTTATGGATTCCTCAAACTTTATGTCAAAAGTACCTGTTTTTAATGTTAACAATTTTGATGAATATAAAATAAGAATGTTGTCCTATCTTGCAGCAACTCATGAGGAGATGCTGGATGTAATTAATGATGGCCCAATCATGATCATGACTGTGGTATCCACAGGAGCAAATCAAGGAAAAGAAGTGGACAAACCCAAGAAGGATTGGACCAAGGATGACATGAGAAGAGCAAATCTAGACTTTGTTGCAAAAGATATGATTTTGAAAACCCTAGATAGCAACATGTTCATGAGAATTAAAGATTGCAAGACAGCAAAGGAGATGTGGTACAAACTGGCACTGATAAATGAAGGATCTGATGCAGTCAAAGAAAACAAATTATCTGTTAGAAATTTGAAAATTTCAAAATGAAGGCTAGTGAATCCATTGATCAAATGGACAACAGATTCTCAAGCATCATCAGTGAACTGCAACAGCTTGGACACACATACCCCTAGAAAGAAGTATGTTTAAAGATCTTGAGAGGCTTACCTGAAAGATAGAAGATCATAACATCAGTAATCAGAGGAACTTCAAACCTTGCAAACACTGACACTCTGACTCTGATGTCCCAACTAAAAGCTCATGAATTTGAATTGAGCGGTGAAGAAGGTGCTCGGCAGAGACACAAAGAGCGGCAATCGATAGCACCCAAATAGAGTAACTTTCTTTGATTGTATCGAAAGAAAGAGACACTAAAACTTAAAGAACAGGTAGCTTTATTGGTTAAACGCTTTGACAGGTTTAGCAAAAAGAAGCCATTCAAAGGGAACTCATCATCAAACAAGCGGTCAAGCTCAAACAAAGATATGAAGAAAAGAGATGATGAATACAGAAAACAATAAAGATGAGGAAAAGAAGAAGTATAAAACATCTGAAAAGAGTAAAAGTAAGAAAGCACTCAAGGTTGATTCCAGCATTGAAAAGAATGAAGAATCATCTGATAGAAGACAGCTCAGACAATGAAAAAGCATGTCTATGTCTCATGACCAAAGAATTAGATGAAGAAGAAGGTGACAGCTCAGACATTGAGAAAGCAAGTCTGTGTCTAATGGCCAAAGAATCTGATGAAAATGAGGTAACATCTAGCTCTTACTCTTCATCAAATGCATCCACATCTAACACTGCACAATCTTCTATTCTCCCACTAGATCCAGCAGCCCTAGTCCAAAATCTCATGATTAAATTTGATGAAATTGTGATGAATCATGAAATTCTGGAAAAAGAATGTAAGGATCTAAGAAAATAAAATAAAAGATTGAAGGAACAACTAGACAAACTAAAAGATGAACAAGCTGCTAAGGAGATATACTCACCTAATCAAAAAGCAGCAGATGATAACTCATCCATTGCTAATGTGAGATCAGTGAGGAAATCCACCAGTGACTAAAAACACCCTTCGCACCACTAAATGCACTAGCTTACAAACCCTCAAAAGGTTTGGATCCAGATCGGTCTTGGCTACAATGATCGAGGATGAGATTAGAAATAATGGTCAACACAATTCTGAATACAAGACCCACAGTGGACCAAAATTCAAAAAGGAAAAGACCATAGTCTCAACCACTCATCTTGCACCGGTGAAGTCAAGACCCAGTGCAGTGAAACAGCAGACTAAATCATCATTCTAGTCAACCAACAACAAAGATCTACTTAAAGGTAAAGGAAGACTTTATCCTTCAGAGGATGATTGGAATGTTGCACCTCCAAAATAAAAGAAGAAACCATACCATGATATGCATCATGTGTTTAAGAAAAGTCAATCTAGACATGTTCCTGGACACATGAAGCAACAGAGGCTTCCTATTGCATACTGGAAGGTGAAAAAGGATGCAAATGCACCAAAAAGTAGAGAAACGTATCAGAATATCTTCAATAGAAATATTAAAAGCTATTCTACCATGCCTTATACATATGAAGTTGATGATTTCAATTATCCAAAAAGAAGATCATTTGGATACACACTTGGAGTATGAGGCATGTTTGCTAACAGGTATGGACCCAAACAGTGTTGGGTACCTAACCATAATTAATTTGTTTTGTAGGATGACTGGTACATAGACTGTGGATGTTCCAAACACATGACAGGAAACAAAGGATGGCTCACTGATTTCAAAGCTTTTGATGGACCCAAAGTCACATTTGGAGGCAAAGAAAACCCTGGCAAGATTAAGGGGGAAGGCACAATACTCAAGAACAATTTGAAGATTCAAAATGTGGCACATGTTAAGGGACTTAAGTTCAATCTACTAAGCATCAGTCAATTCTGTGACAAAGGCTACAATATACACTTCAACAAGGAAGGATGCAAAGTAATTCACAGCCAAACCAACACAGCAGTTCTTGCAGGAAGAAGAAAAGATAACATGTATGTGGTGAATTGGAAAACAGCTAAAGCAGAAACATGTTTGTTTGTCAAAAATAAACAATCAACCAGCTGGATTTGGTATAGAAGATTAAATCATCTGAATTTCAAGACCATCAACACACTATCAAAGAACAAGTTAGTTGAAGGCCTGCCTGAGATCACATTCAAGAAAGAAAGTCTCTATGATGCATGTCAGAAAGGGAAACAAATCAAAAGTTCCTTTAAGTCAAAGCCCTATCAATCAACAACAAGAATTCTACATCTCATTATATATGGACTGTTTGGACCAAATACACGATAAGTGTAAGTGGTAAAAAATACACTCTAGTAGTGGTTGACGATTTCTCCAAATTCACCTAGACCATATTCATGAACAAGAAGAGAGAGACACTCAAGAAGATGCCAGATCTACTAAGAAGAATTCAAAACGAGAAAGAACTAAAGATTATAAAGATCATATCAGATAGAGGCACAAAGTTTCTAAATGAAGTGATCAGAACTTATTGTGAAGAAAATGGAGTGTTACATCAATTATCTGGCAGCAGGAACTCCATAACAAAATGGTGTAAAGTAAAGAAGAAAGCAGAACTCTTAAAGAAGCAAATGAACAATGATTGCGAAGCATGCCTACCAAAGAGGTTTTGGGCTGAAGCAGCAAACACAGCATGCTATACACAAAATAGATCAATCATCAACAAACATCATGGAACAACTCCATATGAGATATGGAATGGAAGGAAACCTAACATCTCACATTTGCACATGTTTGGATCTAAATATTTTGTTTTGAACAGGAATCAGTTGCACACCTTTGATGAAAAAGCTGATTAAGAAATCTTTATGGGATACTCAGACACCAGCAAGGCATTCAGAGTACTCAACAAAAGAACATTGGTGATTGAAGAATCTATACATGTAGTCTTTGATGATCCAAACACAAATGGTGAAAGTCTTCAAGAACAAGAAGAAGAAGCAGCACAAGGGCAAGTGTATATGAATACAACAATACCAGCCACTATTCTGAGTCACAATCTTAGAAACCAAGATGAGCCACAAGACATTACAATAGAAGAAGCACCAGAACTTGAAGCTCATGCCGAACCTGAAGTTGCAGAAGTACCAAGTGAAGAACAACTTCAACCTGACCTAAATTGGCTAAGAGATCATCCTGAAGAACAAGTCATTGGAAATATTCACACAGGAGTTAGAACCATAAGACAACTGGAGCATATGCTAACATGTTTTCTATCACAAGTGGAACCCAAGACAATAGATGATGCAATTCAAGATGCAGATTGGATCACAACCATGCATGAAGAACTAAATGAATTTGAAAGAAATGAAGTCTGGGAACTTGTTGACAGACCATATATGGCCAACATCATTGGAACAAAATGGGTATTCGAAACAAGATGGATGAGCAAGAGCAGATTTGTCGAGAAACAAAGCAAGGCTAGTTGCAAAAGGCAATTCTCAAGCAGAAGGAATAGATTATGATGAAACATTTGCACCAGTGGCAAGACTGGAGGCAATCAGACTCTTTCTAGCTTTTGCTGCACACAAAGACTTCAAAGTCTATCAAATGGATGTCAAGAGTGCATTTCTGAATGGACTTTTGGAAGAAGAAGTAAATATGGAACAACCTCCTGGTTTCCAACTCAAAGGAAAAGAAGACAAAGTGTACAAACTCAAGAAAGCTCTTTATGGACTCAAACAGGCACCCAGAGCTTGGTATGAAACACTATCACAATTTTTTTTATCAAGAATGGATTCAACAAGGGAACTATTAAAAAACCTTTATTCAAATTAGAGGAAGGAACAAGCACATTGCTAGTACAAATCTATGTTGATGACATCATCTTTGGATCAGAGGATGAAAAGCTGTGTGAGAAATTTGCAAACCAGATGAAGAGCAAATTTCAGATGAGCATGATGGGAGAATTAAATTATTTTCTTGGTCTTCAAGTAAAGCAAATGAAGGATGGGATTTTCATCAGTCAAGCCAAGTATACAAAAGACCTAATACACAAGTATGGTATGGATACAAGTGGGACATCAGATACACCAATGTGTGCAAGAGTCATTCATGGAAAAGATGAAGCTGGAAAGGATGTTGATCAGAAAATGTATAGAGGAATCATTGTGTTGGTCCCTTGAAAAGGCTTTGGTTAAGTTTAGAGGGGGTGAATAAACTTAACACTTATAACTTTGGAGTTAACAAACTCAAAGAACTTCAAGCAACTTTGATGATACTTCAAGAGTCCACGACACTCGATAGTCTCTTGATTGTTGAGTTTTCTTGAATTTGTGCAATGGAATATATCAAAAATTAAGCCTTGTTACTTGTTAAATATGATACCAAGTATTAGATACTCAAGAGTGTATGTGTGTGAATTCGGTTGCTAGATTCGGTAGATTGATGTGTTAGATAAACTAGGTTGAGAATATAAAATGAGAAAGTAAGTAGGCGAGATTTTATAGTGGTTCCAGGTGGGTGGTGTAATCTGTCGATCCACTCTTCTCATGTGATGTTGGAGGTAATTCACTAGAGATCTTTAATGTAGCTGTTAGAAAAATCCCTAAGTTGTTTGTCCTTCACCAATAGCTATGGCTTCACAAACTGAACACTTGGAACAGGTAGGATTGCTGCTCCAAAGTCTTCCACTGGTCCTTGAAGGGTAGGATTGCCTCTTCACCAGCTCTACCACAAACAACAGTCTTTCACACCCAACAGATGCTTCACTGTCTTCAGTAGATTCTTATAAAAGAAAGATTGAATCAAGTAAGTGATTCAGCTTTCAGCAGCTTGATCAGGATGATATGATCAGCAGCTTGATGTCTTCAAGTGTGTAAAGTTGATGCAGTTTGAATGCAGATTACACTTGAAGAAGTTTACTGGATCAGCAGCTTTATGCTCAGTTGGGTCAGCAGGGTGTTTTTCTTGATTTAATTCTGATTGCTCAAGGTAGATTCTTAATTTTCATCAATGTTCATCCTTGTATCTCGAATTAGAGTCCTCTATTTATAGGTAGGAATCCTTGTGACTTATGTTCGAAATTCAAACATAGCCGTTTTGATTTTGTCCCATTTGACTTGCCTTCATCATCGTTTCATAGTAATCGACACGGTCGAGAATGCTTTTTGTCGATTCTGATCATGTCCACCTTTGACTTGTATCCATTGGATAATCCTCTGAATATTTCCAACGTCCTTTTTCTCTTAACCATTGATTTGTTTGATAAAATCAGAGGTTGTTAGCTGTCCCTTTCTTTGTAATCTTCCAATGTAGCCTTTGATTAAATCGAAGTATGTGTCCAGCAAGTTCCTGAGAACATAAGTCTACTGATATACACATCAGTAAGCTTATCCTTATTATGTTGTGTTTAAAAACACTTCAGCTTGCTGTCTTTTATCTAACTTTTATTTATGAAGTTAGATTACACCATTTTGCATATAACTAAGTTCCAATCACCACTTATCTTGTGGAACATAGACCTTGTACACAAGGTATATGTAATCAGTTTAGGTCATCACAGACTTCCCTAAATTCTGATTACATATCCTTAACTTTAATTACTAAGTTTGATCCCTTAGCCTTCAATAACTGAGTTTGACCCCTCAGCTTTCAGTCTTCAGCAGGTTCCGGAACTAGTCTACTGACCTAGCTACCCTACTGATAAAGACCAGTCTGTTGATGAAAGTCAGCTGACCTTTTACAGTGCTTGTTTCATCAAACCTATACAAAGATCAAACTCTAATAAGCCTATACATTTGATCTAGACATCTTTTTGCCTTTGCTCTATAACAGCTAGTCTGGCACTCATCACTAAAACTTAAAAATAAGTCCAACACATTGGATCCCTACTTTATCTAACTGCAAGCAGACCTGATATAGCATTTGCAGCAGGAGTATGTCTAAGGTTTCAAGCTCAACCAAAAGAATCACATCTCCTAGAAGCCAAAAGAATAATCAAATACCTGAAAAAAAATATTAATGTTGGAATTTGTTATCCAAAAGATGGAGGATTCAAGTTGATAACATATTCGAGACTCGACTATCTTTGGATGCAAGATAGATAGAAAAAGCACCTTCAAACATGCCGGATGCTAGGCACCAGGCTAGTCTCTTGGTTCGAAGAAAAGAAAAACTCCATATCTACATCAACACCAAGCAGCGAGATATATAGCGGAAGAGCGGTTGTTGTGCACAAGTACTCTGGATTAGACAACAGCTAAGGGATTATGGAATAGAGGAAAAGACTATCCCAATCATGTGTGACAACACAAGTGCCATATCCAACACTGAAAATCCAGTATTGCATTCAAGAACAAAGAACATTGATGTGAGACATCATTTTATCAGAGATCATGTTGAAAAAGGAGATGTCATCCTAAAATACATATCCACTGAAGATCAATTGGCTGACATCTTCACTAAACCACTCAGTCATGAAATATTTAGCATGTTAAGAACTGAGTTGGGAATGATTGAAATTGACTAAGTACCAAAGAGCGGCTAACTGGAGTAATCACCCAAGTGACTTCATCAGCTGTTTAAACCTTTGCCATTACATGAGATGTAACAGGTAAGGCACTGGTACTCGGCGAAGTTAACTTCACTGATTGTTAGGAACGGTAATATAAAGCAGCTCAGTGAAAAACTCACTAAATCGGCTAAGTGACCGGCCAAGGCACTCCACCGAAGTGAAGAATGGAGTAATGGGCAAACATAGTGTGAACAAAATCAACTTTTATACACGTGGAGAATAAGGAAATTATGGAGGATTATTATGTGGATGATTACACACGTGGAGATCAACTTACAATCATGGAGGTGACCATATTATCTTTGAATTACAAATGCCTCGATTCCCGGGATTTATCATTACTTACCTCAATTCACTCTCCCTCTCTACACTCGAATTTCGTGATTTATATACACAAAATCATGCCATTATGTCATAAAATCCTTCCACATTCAAACCACGTTCACACTACCCAAATTATCCTATATAAAACATACTTAGAGATTTTCCAAAAATCTTTACACTCTATTGCAAGTTACAAACCCTATTTCTTATTGCTAATCAAATATTTTTCTCAAATCTCAAAGAAATGGCTTCCTCTTCTACATTCTCTCACACAGAAAAATTCTATGAAAAATCAATCATCACGGGGTCGTTTTTCAAACCTGAACCCTACCTCTCTTTCTGTGACAATGATGCACAAGCTCAACGCTTGTTTGATTGTTGTTCAAAATTGGGGTTAATGACCTTCCTAAACCCTCCAATCAATTGAATTTGCTATGAAAATTTGATTGCATTCTAGAAAAATGCCAAGTTTGTGCCCAGCACAAAGAAAACTGACATAGACTGCATAAAAAGTTCAATCTTTGGGAAAGAGGTAGTCATTACGTCTGGTCTTCTCAATAGATTCCTACAGCTACCCATGATAGGTCCGGCTAATGTAAAGTTTGTGAAGATTGACATCAAAACTTACGGGTTGAGATAGCCAAGAATCCCAGAAAAACAAACAAAACATACAACCTCCCAAGATCAACACTAAAACTTCCGTTTGCTGAATTCGCACCGGTCATCACCAAGAACATCGAAGGCATAAAAGGGTCAATGGAAAACTTAACTGAGTTACGGGTCAAGCTGATGGCCATCATCTACGAAGGTACTAAATTTGAATGGGCGACCTTTGTATTCAATAGCTTGAAAGATCAGATTCAAAAGTAAATTGATCTATCAATTACGGCACCAAGCAAGGGTTTGCAGAAGAAAGGTGATTTCTGGGAGAGGAAATCATATGGGTTCCCTCTTCAACACCTGTTCGATGCATTGAAAGTGAAACCCACAAATCTGCAGGCTCCACACATGTCTAAGGTAATTTTTACCTACATCAAGGCATCTATGAAACCCAAACCAACTGCCGGGAGAAAAAGGAAACAACCTGAAAGCAGTAGATCAGGAGTGGGACGAAGAACCAGATCCCAAAAGGCACAAGAGAACACCTGTGTGACTGGTACCAGCAACTTGAACGAACCTGTGACAGTCAGTGATGATACAGCAACAGAGGAAGAAAGACAACAAGAGGACATCACCTATCTGGAAGAAGGTGAGGAAGGATATGCTCTTACTTCATCTGAAGAAGAAGAGATGGATGAGGAAGAAGCTGAGACAGAGGATGAACACTCAGAAGGCGGCCATCTCGAAACTAATCTAGAAAACATGGAGATCTCTGATGATGAGCTGACACTTCAAGAGGTGCTTTTCAAGAGCATCAGCAAAGTTGACGAACAGCCAAGTGGCCAGTTGATAATACTCACTCAGCTGAACTTGTCAACTCCCCCATTATTGACCAAGGGGGAACAGCAGCAGAGAAAGTCCTATCTCCAGCAGATGAAGAAGTCAACACCCCCCAGCAACCCCTTACTGACCCTGAGTCAAATAAGGAAGAAAAAGAGGAAAAGGAAGATGAGAAGGAGGAAGAAGAAGAAGTGAAAATGGAGGAAGAGAAAGATAAAGATGATGAGGATGTTGAAGTGGCACCAGAGGAAGTTGATCCAGAAAGAGTCTTCAATCTAGACATTCAACCCCTGATTGTAGACATGGAGAAACAGTATCACAGCAGGCAAAATTTGAAAGCTGCCTTAAGGAGTGATGCAACCTCCTTAAACCATAAGATTGAAGCCCTCATCAGTCACATCAAGATACAAGATGAGGTGATGGAAAAACAGGGAAACTTGCTTTGCAACTTACAACATCTTATTCCCTACCATGTCCAAACCAACCTTGAGTTTCATGCTGAAAAGATTGATGACAATCTCAAACCTTTGGTGGACACTCTAAACACTCACACTCATCAAATTCAACATCTGGATGAGATCATGAAGTACTCTGGGCAACAACTTAACACCCTTCTCAACATTGGTGAGGCAACCAACAAGATCTTGGAGAAAGATATGGTCCTCTCCTCGAGTGCAAGGCAAAGAATCGCAAATCTTGAAGCACAGTTTGGTGCTGCCAAAAAGGGGGAAGGAAGCTCAAAGCCTGAAAGCTCCAGTGGAAAGAAGACAAGCCCAACAGATAAGGGCAAAGGCATCAAAAGCAAAGACATCAGTTTTGAAGAAATGAAGAAGAAGACGTTATGCTCAAACCTTATGCAATATCTTATTGCCCTTAAATGGATGAATAAAATTTTTGAGTTCTATTCTACTTATTATTATGAAAAATTTGGCATACTTATGTTCAGGCTTATGAGGGTTTTGGCATCATCAAAAAGGGGGAAATTGTTAGGAACATTTTATTATGTTTTGATGATGGCCATACTAGCTGTTATATAGCAAGCCTGAAATAAGTTAGAATTCTTCTATATAAGTCTTTACTTAGAGTCCGACATCTTTGTATAATTTAAGTCAGACAAATCTGCATCTTGGTTGGTAGGACGGAAAAGTTAAAGCAGACATTCGGCAGAGTGAAGCCACCAAGCAACAAACAAAGAAGCAATGAAGACATAAGGTCTGACTTATAACCAAGGAAGTCTGTGATGACCTTGGATAAGTCTAAGTCATGTTTTAAGTAATGAAGCTCAAAGCTTAAATATGGTGTACACTGATCTCACCCAAATCAAGGATCAGTGAAGTACAAGGATTCTCCTTCAACTTAAAGAATACAGGAAACAATGAATCGGCAAAGTAAACTAACTTTCGGCTGAGTGAAGACAAAGCAGTAAAGGAAGATCTAAGCGGCAAAGTCATTTTGGTCACTTGACCGTTCAAAGAACGACTGAGTAAAACCTTACTCGATCAGGTTATTGAAATATGAAGAAGATACAAAAGATCAAACATTAAATGCACAATTAATAAAGGATCAATCAAGGACGGATTTTCTGGTAAACGTTTGAAGAAAAACCTGATCACTAAAATCAAGGAGAATATAATTAAGGGGGAATCAAGAATAAAATCAAGGATTATTTCCCTCACTAATATAGCCAATGGATGGAAGTTCAAATCAAGAGTAATCAAGGCTATAAATAGAAGGCACTGACAGAAAAGAAAAAAAGTAGAAAAACGATCAAAAAATCTGTGCAAAAACTCTATCAAATTGAAAAGTCTTCTATCTGTGTTGAAAAGAAATATCTAGTGATCAACTCAAATCTAAGAGCTACAAATCAAATATCAAGTATTGAGATTGATCAACAAGTTGGTGAATTCAATTCACATAAATCAAGCAACTGAATCAGAGCCATCTGAGAGGGAGTTGTGTCTGTGATAGCTGCTGAAGGATTTGATCCCAAGGAGCAGTGAAAGAGACTGAGTCACTGAAGCTGTTGCAGTCAAGGAGTGATAGTCTTGTAGATTATGAAGCTTGGGAAGTCAAGGACAATCGTACTATTGTATCTGTGAAAACAATAGTGAATTCCTCCAATCATCACAGGAGAAGAGTGGATTAAGGGATTACACCACCCTGAACCACTATAAGCCTTGTGTCAATTTACTTTCTGCAATTTACCTTACTGCATTCATTTAATTGCTTATATTATATCACATACTATTGATTGCTTAAACTACCTTGAAGTAACTTAGTAAGAAGGGACTTATCCGCTGCCCAAAAGCTTTTAATTACAAGAAAAGTTGTTGAAACTCCACTATAGTCATTCACCCCCCCCCCCCTCTGACTATAGTTTTACCCTTCTCTAGGACCAACAGGAGACGTGTTAAAAAGAGAACTCGTAGAGTTCGATCTTCAAAGAGCTCACTAGTTTCTGAGACAGAGGCTGAGGTTGGTGCCTGTTTGGACGGTAAGGATGACTGTGTTTTCCTAGGCCTCACGACCCGAGGAAAAACACGCATCCTCAAAGAAGGTAAAAAAACCTCAGTAAAGGCTAACCGGGTGCAAATCTGGAAGGCAAAGGACGGTAGTTCAATGGAATGATGATGTTTGGAAAGTCGAGCTGAGGACTTTAAAAACTCAAAACTATTTTCTATCCCTTAGGTTTTCGTAATTTTTTTTAGGTTTTTATGTTTTTAATCCATTTCCTTATCTTCTTTTTCTTTTTCTTTTCTTTGAGTCAAATAAAAGTAACGTTAAAACTGTTGAGGTTTTTTATTTTTGCCATGTTCCGATGACCGTTGGGTTAAGGATGTGCAAAAGCTTTTTTACTCGATTCACTGCGACGTGAAGTAGAGTTTCATAGGTGTGTCAAGGATAACATGCTAAATGAGGAATAAAAAGTAAACGATCATGACGAGAAGAAGACGGGAGCGAAGCAGGAGTTTTAAAATGAAACTGACTGGAGGAAGGGTGGAGAAAATCGGAGACAGTTTGGTCAGACTGCCCCATGCGAAATGTCTATTTCACCGGGCAGTGTCCAGATAATTTTTAGGACAATATTTTTGGTAAAGTGTGAAAGTATCAATAAATTTTGGGTTGCCCTCCTATCTTCCAATCCTAATTTTTGAGGGTCAAAAATTTAAAAAGTGGTCAACACTTATTCTACATATCCCAATCTTCCACCTTTACCTTTCTCACTTTTTACCTCATCAATCCTCTCCTCTCTAAATCCACCAATCACCATCTTTCTCAAATTCAAACTCATTTTCACTTCCCTCTCTTTTTCCCTTATCCTTTACCTATTTAAACCTCTCTTTTACCGACATTTCTACCACACCCATTTCACAAATTTCTAACCTTCTATCATTTCTACTCTTATCATTCTTTCTCAATCATTTTTCTAAACCCATCACACTCTAAACCTCCATTTTTCTCTCACACCCAATTTATGTAGAAAAATTGTTGTGATGCTATCTTAGCCAATCTATACCATTTTTTACCCAAATTTATTCACTATCTACTTTTCTTCCAAATCTTATAAATTGAAATGAGGCTATTTCTCATTCAATTTGGTTCCTAAAAATCTGGAAATTACACATTTCGGGCTGTTCAAGGTGTCATTTAGCAAAGCGAGGCAGTGAGCAGGAGGTGGGTAACTCGCCTCAAAGAAGACCACGACTAGCCCCCAGCGAGTCCATTTTCAAGGCAGCAACTGAGTTGGGGTGCTTTTCTAAGCGTAGCAGGATGAATCGGAACAATCGTAGTAGAAGGAATCAACCACAGATTCATCGGGCTAGGGTGCAATTTGTTCTCGATGGTGACGCTATACCGGTAATTGACAGGGTGCCGCAATTTGTTAGCCCCACTGTATACGAGGCATTTCGTACCCATTGGAGCAATGCGACGGTGCATCAAGGAAGAGGCGTAGATCTTGAGAATTGCGGGGAACTCGTTAGAGATCTTATCGCTTATCATAATTGGGAGTACATGGCCGAGCCGCCTACTCGTTGTTACGGGTCCCTGGTAAAAGAATTCTATGCTTATTTACTGGTGCATCCCCATTCCCACACTGCCACGGTTAGAGGCTGCACGTTTGCTATGTCACCTACCACTATCAATAATTATTTTAATTTGGGTAGTTTAGTGGATGACCCTGAGGAATTTACAAATGTGTATGACCATTCTGACGCACTGTTAGAGGAAATCAGTAATCACTTCAATATCGAGTGGTATATGGGTCGATATGCTCACAATTTTCAAGAGGCCACATTCTCCACTTGGGAAGACAAGTTGTTACACCGGTTTATTTGTTCCGATATACTTCCATCCGGCCATACCTCCACGGTTTATGACCATCATGCTGCCTTGATGTATTGGCTATGGTTAGAGCGACCAATAGACTTGGGAACAGTCTTGCGGGGGAACATGACCGAGGTAGCCAGGAAGAAAATGACCATTTTGCCCTACGGTTCTATGATTTCAAATATTGCAATAGCGGCTGGCTGCCAAGAGTTAAGGGCCGATGTGTATGTTGACCCGGAGACTCCCTTATCAAGAGCATCCGTTCCGGCTCTCACCAATGCCAACCCACATCCACGGCCACCACCTCGACCCCGCCAAGCTAGGAATAGCGGTGAAGGCAATGCCGCCGGACGAGGGCGAGACTTAGAGCAACTTTTAGCCCGTATCGATGGAATGGAGCGGACAGTGGCTGAGACTCATCACATGTTCAGAAGGATTGTGAGAAATATAAATGGAGATGATGTCTCTAAGGCCCGACATGAACGTCGGCCTACACCACCACCTGGTTTTGAGGGTCAGGAGCCCTCTTCTTCTCGTATCCCTCCGGGTTTCGGACGATCTTTTGGTGGAGGCGCTTGATTGTCTTTATATTTCTCTACTAGTATGTTTTCCTTTGTATCGAGTCTGTTGTCGTATTTTCTTAATAATAATGTTGTACTAAGAACAAGTCAGGATTCGTAGTTTTAATGTTTCAAAATGTAATCGTATTAAGGACTTAAAAATGTTTGAGGTTTACTATTTTCCTTTTACAGTCCATTTTATTCATTTATTACTTTTTATGGGCTAACGCTGTAACGAGTTTCGAGCTTTGTTGAAGAATTATTTTGCAGTGTTATACTTCTTGTTCGATCTCTGGTTTGTTGATATGCCCAGAAGCTCCATGACGTGCTTGGATTACGTCTGCATGCTGCATCTTACTTGAGAGCCGTTTCCAGAGCTAAGTCTTTTTCTTAAATTCTCTTTTTTTTTCTTTGTCATTGGGGACAATGCCATGTTTAGGTGGGGGTAGGAGACTTAGCTTATATGTGTGAAAAAGAAACGGTGGAAATTGAAACAAAAATTAAATAAATGCCAAATTAATAGTCTCGTACCCTTAGAATTGTGAGTTCCTAGTTGTGAATTCGTAAGAAAGGAACCGAGTGCATGAGTACATGATCATTTTATACTTAAGTGAATGTAAATTTAAGGATATTCATGCCGACTGTTGCAAGTAGTTATTTTATTATTCGATTGTTGGACTTATTTCTTAGTTTTGATGATGAGTGCCATACTAGCTGTTATAGTGCAAAGGCAAAAAGATGTCTAGATAAAATGTATAGGTTTATTAGAGTTTGATTCATAAATAGGTTTGATAAAACAAGCAATCGTAAAAAGGTCATTGATCGTTTATCGCCAGATGGTCTAGGTCGATAGGGTAGATAGGTCATGGAGGCCCGGTGCAACTCGCCAAGACCAAGGCGAAGGCCGAGGGTTCAAACTCGAAGAAATGAAGGCTAAGGGATCAAACTTAGTATTTAATGTCAAGGATATGGAATCGGAATTTAGGCAAGTCTGTGATGACCTAAAGCGATTACATATACCTTGTGTAGAAAGGTCTAAGTTCCACAAGTTGGATGATGTTTGGAACTTAGTTATATTTAAAATGATGTAATCTAACTTCACAAATAAAAGTTGGATAAAAGGAATCATTGCATTATATTTTCTGAGACAAAAATATGATGTTCAATAGATCGATTGGTATTACACAGATCGATGAACTCGCCGATATACATACCTCGATTAATTCAAGATTATTGGAAGATTACATGGATAAGGACAGCCAACTACCTCGACTTATCAAGCAAATCAAAGGTGAGATTAAAAAAGACGTTGGGATGATTTACATTCTTATCCATTGGATACAAGTCAAAGGGTGACCAATTTGCGCCTTTGTCAAAAGTAATCCCGGCGATGTCGATCCCATGAATAGTGACATCACGGTGAGGATGGGACAAATACAAGGAACGGTCACATTTGAATTTCAAATTCAAGTCACATGCATTCCTACCTATAAATAGAGGACTTTCAACTCAAGAACAAATGGATGAATTTTGGAATAAACTTCAAGTGATAACACCGAGTGAAAAACACCCTTTGAACTTCTTGAGCTTAAGGTCATTGATCTAGTTATTTTCTTCAAGTGCATTACGTGTTCAAGCCGCATCAAGCATACACACTTGAAGAGGCGCAAGTGCTTGATTATATCATCCTAATCAAGTGCTGCTTTGCAATCGAATCATTTACTTGATTCAATCTTTATTTTATAAAGAAACTCCTGTGAAGACAGTGAAGCATCAGTTTGGTGTGAAAGATCTGTTGTTTGTGGTGGAGTGGTGAAGAGGCAATTCTACCCTTCAAGGACGTGGAAGACTCGGGAGCAAACAATCCTACTGTTCCCTGGCCAGTTTGTGAAGCCATAGTTATTGGTGAAGGACAAACAACTTAGGAATCTTTGTAACAGATAACTCAAAGATCTCTAGTGAATTTCCTCCAACATCACAGGAGAAGAGTGGACGTCTGAGGATTACATCACCTGGAACCACTATAAAAATCTCTCTACTTACTTACTCGCATTTACTTTACGCACTTAGTCATTATTCATATCAACTCTTTGAATCTAGCAATCGAAATCACACACATACACTCTTGAGTATCTAATACTTAGTAACATATTTAACAACAAGTAACAAGGCTTAATTTTGATATTATTCCACTCGCACAAATTCAAAGCGAGGCTGTCGATGAGACTACATTTATCGGCCAAGTTATCGAGGTCTCAAAGCAGACATCAAGTATCGCCAGTCTGAAGTTGCAATTTGTTAACTCCAAAGTTTTAAGTGTTAAGTTTATTCACCCACCCCCTCTAAACTTAACTAAAGCCTTTTCAAGGGACCAACAATTGGTATCGGAGCGTGCTTACGCTCAAGAAATCCTACTTGTTGTACTTGTGAAAATTCTTTAAAACTTTCTTTCAAGTTACTGATTTTCAAAAACTTGCATCATGGATAACACACAGTATGCTAGAACAATGTTGATGTGTTCTCTTGATAGATTTGATGAGTATAAACGTCGAATGCAGGCATACCTTGTTGCAACTCATGATGAGATGATGGATGTACTAAGCGATGGACCACTGGAAATTACAAAGGCGAATGATTGGGTGATACAACTGAGTACATTCCTAAACCAAAAAGAGAATGGAATGCAGAAGATAGAAAAAGAGCAAACCTCAACAACATTGCTATTGATATCATTTATAGAACTTTGGATAGCAACATGTACATGAAGGTCAAAGGCGCAAAAGCGCTAAGGAACTTTGGGACAAGATATACTTGATGATCTGTGAAGGCACCGATGCAATAAAGAAGAATAAAATCGTATGGCGGAAGAAGGTTTCAAAAGTTCAAGATCTTTGCCAAATGAAACCATTGAGCAAATGGAATCAAGATTCAATGCTATCTTTGGATGAACTTACCTCTTGAGTGTAAGTTATTCAAAGGAGGAAATAAACACCAAAATCTTGGAAGCTCTACTGCAAGAGATGTTTGGAAAATGAAGGTAGCGCAATTGAAGAAATGAGGAAGTTGCATGAAGAAGATACCTTCAAATTATTTTCGGATCTCAAGGCTTATGAATTTAGCAAGAAGCTTGTACCGAGGCGAAAAGGAAGAGCCAAAAACCATCGCATTGGCTGCTTCACATCATGAAGAAACATCGAGGAGGACAGGATGATATCTTTGGATGAGATGCAAGAGCAGATTGCCCTCACCGAGCAAGAAAATCGAATGATGAAGACCGGAAAGACCCTACAAGAAATTTCACAAAGGGCCCTCTTGAAAGAAGGAAAGAAGAACCAAAGAAAGACAATGACTATCTATGCTTTCATTGCAAGAAACCAGGACACTTCGGACTGGATCGTCCCGAGTTGAAACAAGGCAAGGAACACGATTATCTTTGCTTCAACTGTAAGAAGCCTGGACATTTTAGACCTGATTGTCCAGACCTACTGAAAACCAAGAGTCAACAGAGAAGACATGGCAAGAAGGCTATGGTTGCTGAAGATGAATCAGAAGATGAGGTGGAATCTAAAAGGAAATGAATCGGATGACACGGGGATCAAGTTCTGCGATATGGAGGATTATGCTTTGATGGCCAATATGGATGAAAGCGAGGAGGTATACAACATCTGTATCTATAAACACTCTATTTGGAAGTGATTGTGAATCAACTTTGTGGTTCAAATCCTAGAAATTCGACAACAATGAGACTTTGGATGCCATCCTTAATCAACTAAGGATAATACAATCTGGTTATGAGGTTGTGAAAGGCTGAAAAAGAGGCTCTTGAGTTAGAAGTTGGAAGATTGAAAATTTGAATTAAGGGTTTTCAAAGGTAAGGAAAAAGATGTTGGGCGAGAATCAAGCATAAGTCTGCTTTGAACATCCAGCAGACCTCTGAATCTCTTTGAACCATCTTGTTCCAATATCGCATACAAATCGGGAAAGCCTTATGGAGATAGGCGGGCTTGGATTTGGAACTCAACAATCTAACAAGAGTGGATCCAGTAAGGTTTATGAACCTAGTACCGAATTGGTCCTAAGTTTGTGCTGCACTAGATCCATCTCCGTAAAAGTCTGCCAAGCAGTAAAACCAAATGAGAATGCCTCGAGGAAGCAAAATCGAAGTCTCAGAAGTCAACAGCTCCTAGTAAAATGAATAAATCTAAAAATAGGACTGCTGTGCCTTCTAAGCCTGCTGATAGCAGACTGCTACTAAGTCTACTTTGGACCACACGAAGGAAAGAAGCAGAAATATTCCAAGGATAAGAATCCCAAATCCAAAAGGTTGATCATTCAAGGGATACTTATCTCGGGGGAAAGGTAGACTGTTCCTTGATAATGATTGGAATATTCTGTATCTAATGCTAGAAAGCAGATAAGCATAACCATACTACTAGGGTAAAACCTAGGCAATGGAATCGTGAGAGGACTTACATAAGACCTCGTGAGACTCCATATTACATGGTTATTCTAACAGACAAAGACACACTATGGTTATGCAAATGTTTCTAACAACAAGAATCATTTCAAACAAGCATTATGTACCAAAGGGCCGAAAACATATGTGGTTCCTACACAACCCTCTTGTTAGAACTTATGGATGTGTGGAATACATGTATGAACCAAAGTATGACACATTTAGAGAAGACCTTATGGAAACATACCAAGGGTCATGCTTGCCATCGACCACTATGGACCCAAACAGTTTGGGTACCTAAAATGCATTAACTTTGTTTTGTAGGGTGTGCGGTACTTTGACAAAGTGGATGTTCCGGACACATGACAAAGAATAAGCACCATTTAACAAACTTTGTGGCAAAAGATGGTCCAAGGGTGAATTTTGGCAACAAAAATACACTGGTTATACAAGAGGATATGGCACACTTATCGAGAAATGGACTTACAATCAAGAATGTTGCATATGTGGAAGGACTGGACTACAACTTGTCGAGCCTTTGGACAATTCTCGTGACTTGGGATACAAGGTCACTTTTGACAAAAACAATTGTATTGTCATTAGTGAAAGAGGTGATCAAGTTGTACTTGCTGGTGGTGAAGGCAATGAGAACATGTATGTTGTGGATTGGTCTCTGCGATTCGAAACTCTGCTGATTGTGCATACCAAATCTGAACTCAATTGGTTATGGCACAAGAAGTTAAATCACCTAAACTTTGATGATATTAATCAGTTGGTGAAGAAGAAGTTAGTGGTTGGTTTACCTGAGATCACATTCAAAAAGGATGCTATATGTGATGCATGTCAGCAAGGTAAACAGATAAAGTCAAGTTTCAAGTCAAAGACTAAACATTCAACTAACAGAGTGTTGGAGCTTATGCACATGGATCTTTTTGGACCAATAACTCCAACAAGTGTGACAGGAAAGAAATACACCTTAGTGGTTGTGGATGATTTTTCAAGATACACTTGGGTGATATTCATGAACAAGAAAAGTGAGACACTCCAAAGCTTGCCTAATCTTTTGAAGAGATTACAAAATGAGAAAAGTTTAACAGTCATAAAGATAAGATCAGATCAGGGTACTGAATTTCTCAACAAAGTTATAAGAGAATATTGTGAACAAAATGGTGTACTACATCAACTTCTCATTTCTTTGGTACACCTCGGCCAAAATAGGGTTCTTTGAAAGAAGAAGCAGAACATTAAAGGAAGCAAGAAGAACAATGATTTGTGAAGCATTGCTACCGAAAGATATTAAATTTGAAGAAGTAAATACAAAGATGCTATACACAAAATAGAACATCAAGAAACAAGAAGAAAGTCTTTGAAGACACCTTATGAGGTTTGGAATGGAAGGAAACCTAACATATCCTATTTCCATCCATTTGAAGTAAATGTTTTATTCTAAATCACAAAGTTCATTTGAAGACATTCCAACCAAAATCAGATGAAGGCATATTCTTGGGATATTCTTCAGTCAGCAGAGCATTCAGGGTACTGAACAAGAGGTCACTAAAACATGAAGAAACAATCCATGTTGTGTTTGATGAACCTAAGTTTACTGGTATGGAAGATGAAGTTTGTGAACCTGCTGAGAATCAACAAGTCACTGATCCAGATTGTATTGAAGTTTTGGAAAGATTCAATGACTTGAAAGTTTCGATCATCGCCCTGCTTTGAACACCCTATCGATAATATTGCGATGCAACAAGCGATGCGAGTATAAGGATCTCGCTTGAACCCCTGTAGAAGAAGCTACAGCAGAGACCACTTGAAGATGAGGTTCACGATAATCAAATTAACCAAAATCCACAATGGTTAAGGAATCACCTGCTGAACAAGTTATTGGCAATGTACTGACAAGGTGTGAGGACTAGAAGACAACTGGAAGCTATGTTTACTTGGTTTTATCTCAAATGGAACCCAAAGTTGTTGAAGAAGCAATTTCAGATCCAGATTGGATAATTGCTATGCAAGAAGAATTAAATGAATTTGAAAGAAATCAAGTTTGGACACTAGTTGAAAGGCCAAGTCATGCAAATATCATTGGTACTAAATGGGTATCTGAGAAATAAACTTGATGAATCTGGTACCATTGTAAGAAATAAGGCCAGACTAGTTGCAAAAGGCTATTCCCAAGCAGAAGGAATAGATTTTGATGAAACATATGCACCTGTTGCAAGATTGGAAGCTATCAGACTATTCTTGGCACATCTTTGCATATAAGAACTTCAAAGTATATCAAATGGATGTCAAGAGTGCATTTTTGAATGGTATCCTAGAGGAGGAAGTGTATGTTCAGCAACCTCCTGGATTTGAAGTTAAAGATCAAGAAGATAAAGTGTATAGACTCAACAAAGCACTTTATGGATTGAAACAAGCACCAAGAGCATGGTATGAGACTCTATCTCAATTCTTGGTGGACAATGGTTTTACTAAAGGCACCATTGATAAGACACTTTTCAGAATCAGTGAAGGAAACATTACCCTACTGGTGCAAATTTATGTGGATGACATAATATTTGGTTCTGAGAATGATTTACTTTGTGAAAATTTTGCAAATCTAATGAAGAGCAAATTCCAAATGAGTATGATGGGAGAAATGAATTACTTCTTGGGATTGCAAGTTAAACAGATGAAAGATGGAATCTTCATTCATCAAACCAAGTATACCAAAGAGTTGCTGAAGAAATTTGGTATGGAAAACAACACTAAGAGCTCAACTCCTATGAGTACAAACATCAGATTGGATGAAGATAAAGAAGGCAAAGATGTTGATCGGACTTTGTATGAAGGATGATAGGCGATCTGTTTGTATCTCACTTGCCAGCCAGACTGATATATCCTTTCTTTGTAGGTGTTTGTGCAAGATTTCAATCTAAACCTAAAGAAAGTCATTTAGGTCTTTGTCAAAAGAGTTCTTAAGTATCTAAAAGAGATTTTGGGAGTAGGATATGGTATTCCAAGGAAGGAAGCTTCAAAGTAATATCCTACTCAAATTCGATTATCTTTGGATGCAAGATTGATGAAAAAGCACCTCAGAACACATCGGTTAATGGGAAATAGATTGGTCTCCTAGTTTAGCAAGAAAGCAATTCTATTTCAACTTCCACTCTTGAAGTCGAATACATTGTTTCTTTGGAAGTCTCTTTGTGCACAAGTACTTTGGCTAAGACAACAATTAAGGGATTATGGAATTGAAGAAAAGGATATCCCAATCATGTGTGACAACACAAGTGCAATTGCAATCACAGAAAATCCTGTTTTGCACTCAAGAACCAAGCACATTGATGTGAGACATCATTTTATAAGAGATCATGTTGAAAAGAAAGATGTGGTGGTTCTATACATTCCTAATGGATGTAAGTTGATCTTTCCTACTGAAGATCAACTTGCTGATATTTTCAAAAGCTTGTCAGTTTTAATGTCAAGGATATGGAATCAGAATTTAGGCAAGTCTGTGATGACCTAAACTGATTACATATACCTTGTGTAGAAGGTCTAAGTTCCACAAGTTGGATGATGTTTGGAACTTAGTTATATTTAAAATGATGTAATCTAACTTCACAAATAAAAGTTGGATAAAAGGAATCAGCTGCATTATATTTTACAGACAAAAATATGATGTTCAATAGATCGATTGGTATTACAATGATCGATGAACTCTGATGATATACATACCTCGATTAATTCAAGATTATTGGAAGATTACATGAATAAGGACAGCCAACTACCTCTGACTTATCAAGCAAATCAAAGGCTGAGATTAAAAAGACGTTGGGATGATTTACATTCTTATCCATTGGATACAAGTCAAAGGGTGGACATGATCGCCTTCGTCAAAAAGTAATCTGACAAAGTGTCGATCCTATGAATAGTGACAGAATGCAGTGAGGATGGGACAAATACAAGGAACGGTCACATTTGAATTTCAAATTCAAGTCACATGCATTCCTACCTATAAATAGAGGACTTTCAACTCAAGAACAAATGGATGAATTTTGGAATAAACTTCAAGTGATAAACTGAAATAAAAACACCTGCTTGAACTTCATCGAGCTTAAGGTCAGCGATCTAGTTATTTTCTTCAAGTGCATTTCGTGTTCAAGCCGCATCAAGCATACACACTTGAAGAAGGCGCAAGCTGTTGATTATATCATCCTAATCAAGCTCTTTGTGAATCGAATCATTTACTTGATTCAATCTTTATTTTATAAAGAACCTCTTTGAAGACAGTGAAGCATCGATTTGGTGTGAAAGATCGTTGTTTGTGGTGGAGTGGTGAAGAGGCAATTCTACCCTTCAAGGACCAAGTGGAAGACTCGGGGAGCAAACAATCCTACTGTTGTTTCCAGATTTGTGAAGCCATAGTTATTGGTGAAGGACAAACAACTTAGGAATCTTTGTAATGAGATAACTCAAAGATCTCTAGTGAATTTCCTCCAACATCACAGGAGAAGAGTGGACGACTGAGATTACATCACCTGGAACCACTATAAAAATCTCTCTACTTACTTACTGCATTTACTTTACGCACTTAGTCATTATTCATATCAACTCTTTGAATCTAGCAAATGAAATCACACACATACACTCTTGAGTATCTAATACTTAGTAACATATTTAACAACAAGTAACAAGGCTTAATTTTGATATTATTCCATTGCACAAATTCAGCAAATCGAATCTGTCGATGAACTCATGTTTATCGGCCAAGCTCACGAGGTCTCAAAGCAGACTACGGAAGTATCAGCAGGCTGCTGAAGTTGCAGAATTTGTTAACTCCAAAGTTTTAAGTGTTAAGTTTATTCACCCCCCCTCCCCTCTAAACTTAACTAAAGCCTTTTCAAGGGACCAACATCGATTACTCAATCTTTGAATCGGCGGTTACCACACGAATTATAATAACTGAAGAAATTATGTGTACATTGCGTAGATGATTGGTTATGTGAACTTAGTGTCGATATTTATTTGCTGATGTATTCCTATATTCTGTCCATCAAAGCGGAGTAATAAGCTTGAGAATTATCTGTGTTTCGACAATGCGTTAAACACTGGGCTTGTAGTAACATTACCAAAGTAGCCCCGCGCTTGTGGTAATATTCAATGCTATTGACTAATCCGTGAGAAGAGGATTCTTGCAATGCATAATTTAATTTTAAAGCAAGTTTGTTTCTTGAGAAGTGTTAATACTTGAAATTATGAAAATGTGAAGAAATTCAACTTTTTAAGAGGCTTCGAGTATTTCTCGGTCTCCGAGTCCAAAAACCTCTTGGATAACGCTCTTGCTTATTGCACCATGTCTTTACCCATGTGAGGCTTAAGAAGTGGGAATACTGATGTTGGTAGGTTGAGATTACGAAGTTAGCATAAACTCTAATCTTGCCACGATTATATAAAACTGAATGCACATGCACACATCACTTCGATTCATAGCGAGTAACGAATAATGGATACCTTATGAGCATGAATGGTATGAGTTGAATCGAGTTTCTTGTGTAAGTATGATTTGACCATTGGAAATTGTTATCTTGGGGAATGACTTATTGATGCTTTGTTCGGGACGATCAAAGTCTAAGTGGGGGGTAGTTGATAACGGTCAAATTATACCCGTAAAAGTCATCAACGTTATCCTTAAATCGAGCTTAATAATATATATTTTATATTAAATCACATGTTTATAATGTATTTAATGTTATGTGGTTTGTAGAATATAATTTGGTATTTATCTATTTTTATTATTAAAATATGATTTACTGTGTGATAATTATTGATTTTACAGATTACGGTAAATCAGAAGGATATCTACCGACATAAGGAAATAAATCTCAAGATAAATCGGAGCAGAATCAGATCGTATTAAAGATAGACATCAAATCAGCACCAGAAGTGGAGTAACAAACAAGAAAAGCCAGCGAGCCAATCAGAGACTGGCCAGCTCGCTGGGAGCGAGTTCGGGAAAATTATCGGATCGGCTCGGAGTTATCTCGTTGCGTTTTAGACTCCATTAGGGTTTAGTAAATACAATTTTTAGTCGGTTTCGGCAGCTTATAAATACATTGTTTCATAGCCAAACATTAGACAACACAATACAATTTTAATACAACTTTTCATAGCACAAATCCTCAGTTTTTCAGAGCAGTTTTTATACAAGTCAGCAGCAATTATGTGAGTTGCATGTATTAATTTGTTCTTAGATCTTTGTAATTAAGTCCCCTCAAATTGTTTATCGTTTGAGGTTGCTCGTTCTTCACCGAACGACGTAGATCTAAGGCTACGATATGAGGCAGTGGGGATACATTGTCTATAAGGATCCACACGCCCAGATCTGTTATCCGGTGATCTATAGATGACTTTGGTATGATCTACAATCGTGTTTTTAGTAGATCTATATAATTGCTTTATGAATTTCTATTTTATCTGTTACGTATATAGAAACGCTAAGATTTAGGTTTTCGCTTCGTCAATCTAGCCATGTCTTTATGGTGTGATTGTCCACCTAGAATTTCTTGTCTTAGTAGGTATGGCTACGGCTACATTGCTCGTCTGTTTTAATTAGCGTATGATTAGGAAATGCCAATATAGTACTCCTAGGTCGGCTCATGAATTGATCTTTCAGGACTTTCAGCGAGATCTAGATCTGTGTTATATTTGGGAATTGCAAGCACCTAGTTATACGTACATCATAGATTAGATTGATACCTACGAAGTTAGTGTTAATGGGACAGAGACTGATGCGATCACTTAGGAAGTACGCCTAACCATAGGAATTTTGCCTAGGTGAGGAATACGGTTTATATCGGCATCCCTAGTATTGTAAGCGTGCAAGTTATATGAGATGGAGGCCTACGAAGCGAAGTCACGTAATGTAGCACAGTGATCTAGTGTCCTACCCGGAACTAAGTCAAGTTTAGGAGATGACTCCCGTAGCCAATATAAAAGAAATACGAATCGGATTAATAGTTATTGAGTCTAGTTTAATTATATAGAATCTCTAAATCCAAACGATAACACAATGATTGGGGAGGTTAATTACATTGTCTTTATTTGTGTTGTGTCGAGTCAGTTTTACCTTACCTTGTCTTTTGTTGGTCTTAGACCGCCTCTATGTGCTCGACAAGATTAATTGATTGTTTATATGTAGATGATTCACAATTGGTTCCCTGTGGGATCGACCTTGATTCGCTATAGCTATACTACGATGGACCTAGTCCTCTTGCTAGTATTGGTTAATGGTGATCGAGTATTTTATTATCACTTGACTGATCACGTCAATCAACAAACAAGACCGGTGCCCCCCACAGTGATGTACTTGGCTGGATGATGTTTTCTCTAGCATCTCCTTAAGCTGAGTTTTCAACTCTTTCAACTCCGCTGGTACTATCCTATAAGGTACCGGTGATTCTCCTGCGACCAATTCGATCTCGAACTCTATGACTCTATCAGGCATATGTCCTGGAAAATCTTCTGGGAAAACTTCAGGAAAGTCCTTAACTACACGAGTCTATCCTAACCCGGGCCTATGCTTTTCCTTATTTAACGCATAACCAACGAAACCCAGGCAACCCTTCTTAAAAGCTCTGAAGGCTTTAACTGCTGAGATAATCGGATGACGACCCTTGCTAGGCTTTTATACATTACCCTGAAACACCTTAGCTGATTTTCCTGGAACCTTAAAGATCACCCTCTTACCCCTACAATCCAAGTAGACATAATTCTTAGACAACTAGTCCATACCCAGGATAACATCAAAATCTGAGAAATTCAACACCGTCAAAGCATGATGGCACTTGTAAGTCCCAACTCTAATATCAACTTAGGGTGTGACTTGAGACCATCTAGTAACTCTGCCGAAAGGTGTGGTTATACTCAAAGGTCTCTCCAATTCCTTAAGAGGTAGGTTCAACTTCTTAGCTATCTTAAAGGAAACAAAAGTCCATGAAGCTCTAGTATCAAATAGGGCTGAAACTGCTAGATTATCAATGATTATGGTACCTAACAAGTGAATCAATTTAAGTACAAATATATAATATCATATGCGCGCTATATCATATTAAATATCTATAATAAACACAAACACTAAAAAGTAACTATCACCACAAGGTCATCTAACTCATCCGGTTCTGCATCTACTGCAAAGACACGAACTAGTCTACTACCCGTGGCACGATTACCCTGCTGGTTACCTCATCCTCCTGCCTGATTACCTTGAGAGAGATTCTTAAGACACGCCCTCAAGTAATGTCCTACTTCCCCACAGTGGAAACAACTCATGCTACCTGCCATGCACTCTCTTGTATATGCCTTGTTACACTTAGCACAAACTGTTGGTGATCCACTTACTGAACTCTTCGTGGCCGGATTTCCCGTCCTCTTAACATTCTGCTGCGTGCTCCTCTATTATTCCCTTGATAGTTCGAGAAAGGCCTCTTGTCTCCAACCACAACCGTCAGTTTACTAGCAAATCTTTCCGCAATCAAAGTTCTATCCATGACGTTTGCCATGCTAGTAGGTCTATCTCCTAGCATGCCCTTTTCCACTTCATGTGACAATCCTTCCATTAACTTGTCAATATTCTTCTCTGCACTTCTCATGATTACAGAGTAGCATCTGCCTAACTCATAGAACTTGTGGGAGTACTGAGTCACTGTAGCGTATCTTCCTTATTTCAAACTCGAGAAATTCATTGGCCTTTGCATTACAGGTCGTTTCTAGGAAAGTATTCCTTGTAGAATAGATCTTTAAACACTGCCCAATCCGTGATCCTCGGATTAACTTGCTCATAAGCTTCCATCCAACTTTCTGCATTTCCTGCCAACAAGGATACTGCTAACTGAGACCATTCAGTTTCTGGAGCTTTCACATTTCTACACGTCCTCTCAAACCCACGAATCCACAAATCTGCTGCTGCTGGCTCAACGTTGCCAAAGAATTCTGGCACCCTGTGCTTATTCATCTTATCGTACCAATCCACTGGCCTATCGTAACCCCAAGCGATGATCTTTGTATCAATTTGCTGAGCGGTGGCGATTTCGAGTCGTTGGACCCGCAGGATAACCCATAGCTGGCTGCCGAGGTGGATAGGGTGTTGGACATTCAGCCGTAGAGGCAATAACATTCTGATACTGTGGTTGAGGTTGTTGGACCTGCTGTTGGGGGTGGGTCTGTTGCGGATACATCTGATGCGGGTAAGTCTGTTGTGGATAGGTGTAGCCAGGTGCTACAAAAGTATCAGATCTAGGCGGTGGTGGAGGAAGAATTGTTGGTTGAGGTGTAAAGCTCAGTGGTGTGGAGGAAAATGCTGATGTCTGTGGACGACTGAAAAACTGACTAGCCGGTGGTTGAGAAAGTCCTAATCCTGTCTAGCTTGTGGTCATTGGAGGCACAGATACTCCTGGTATTACTCCCGCGGAGGTAGTGATGAATGGTATGTTGGGGGTTAAACTGTGAATGACCCCCTTGTTCCACTCTACCCCTGATTATGATGTCAGGTCCTTGATTTACACCACTTACCAGAACATTAACTTGAGAAACTAGCACCCTGGGAGTTGGTCCACTTCTTCTCCTTTTTGGAATTCTAACCTCAGTAACTTCTGCCTTAGTGTGAACTGTCCGGGTGTTAGACGCTTCGGTGTTATTCTTATTAGCTCCTCCTCTAGTAAGAACCATTCTGTAACCAAGAAAAGAGAGGGGTTACTAAAGCTCTAACACTTATCTTAAGGAAGAAATCAAGTCCTACACAACAAAGAAAACCTTTGTCTCTGATACCAACTGTAACGCCCCGTTCCCAGACACTGATTCCTTATCCGGAAAGAGTGTTCGGCATAGATATTATCAAATAAATTCAACAATATATGTAAGCCTTACGTCATACATCAGAACTAAAACGACGCGGAAGATAAAATGACTCGGGAAACAAAAGATCGAACACATGGTTTTCAATGCTACGAAAACTAAATCCAATAAAGAAAACTAAATCATCCAACATTCAAATCCAAAAGAACTCAAACGGTACTAATCCAAAAGAAAGACAACATTGTTTGAACATTGATCCAAAAAATTTATTGGAAGAAACAAAACTAAAAGAAACTAAAAGAAAAGTGGAATTCCTCCAGAATGGGATCAAGAGCAGGCTCTTCAAAAAGTGGGACAATTGCCTGTTGTGGTTCTTCATCTATATGTTCTTCTCCAGGCACTTGAAATTCTTCATCACTGTAGTCATAGTCCAGCAACTGCTCATCTTCATTAACATCAGTAGGTTGCTGACCATCTTTTCCTACAGTGGTCTTGTCTCCAGTAGGCTCCACTACAGCAGCCTGTTCAACAACTGCAACAGGGGTTCCTCCAAACCCTAAGTTTGTTCCAACCTTTGTCCAGGTGCTGTTTGAACCTCAGCAACCTGTACCTCCTGTTCCAACCTATGTTCAGGTGTTGTTTGAACCTCAGCAACCTGTACCTCCTCAACAAGTAATGGTGATCACTCAAAACCCATCACCATGTCCAATCTTTGTGCTATCACTGTCTGTTCCTCAGTGGTTAGCACTCTCTGTACAAGAATTGCTGGGAATTCAGCCATATTATCTTTTTGAAATTCTCTAACATCAGCAATTCTTCTTAGAAAATTGGCAGTCTTGAATAGAGTGTCATGAGTGTCAATCCAGTCTTGATACTGACTTGAATCCTCAGAACTGACATCAAGTTCACTATGATCAGTAACCCTTTCATCATCCAAATCTACAGTCTGCTGATCATCAGGTTGTTCAACAGGTTCAGCAACAAATGAAGTATCAAATATACCAACCAATCTGTTTGCACCAAAGTGTATACCCTCGTTGATTAGTGCCTCTAGATCATCCATAGTAAGATCCTACAGATCTTCATCCATTTCTTCAGTTTGTTGCCTCTCGATGATCGGTCAAAGCATCGATGATTGCTCCTCTTGGTTCAATTAACATAGCAGTTCCACTGGTTCCTCCTGGACCAGAAGGATAATTACCTCCAGAATCGGATGATGATGAGTCATCATTATCATCTCTTGGATCCCTGAATTTGATACCCTCTTCTTTCTGTTGTTCATCAAAAATATCCATCAATCTTGATTGCAATAAATAGGTATCAACCAGATCCATCAAATTTTCCACTCCCAACCTTTCAAAAGCCCATTCCTCAAAGTCTGTCATTAGTTCTGCAGCTGGCTTTTGTCTTTTGTAGAAACCAAATTTCCATTGAAAGTAGTCAGCCACTTGTTGAAGTTTAGAATCAACAAACTCCTCTTTCTTCTTCTTTTCATATTTTCAAATGGAATGGTTGGCTTTCTGGGAGCATTTTGTTCACTCTCTTTGACCTCAAAGGTCCCAACTAATGAGTCGGGGTTTCTTCAACAGATGCCTCTAGGTCAGTAGGTTGCTCTTGTTGTATATTTGTTCCTACTACCTCCATCTGTACTACACTTGGTTCTCCCTGACTTATATGCTCATCAGTAGGGTCAGCAACAGATTGCTTTTCCCCCTAAACTATTGCAGATACAGCAGGGTCTTGTACCAATGCTTCAATTTCCACAGTAGGTGCAGACTCAGTAGTGTGATGTGGTTCTTCTACAAGTTGCTCAACAACAACTTGTGCAGTTACAGTAGGCTCAGCAGCCTTTACTGGTGATGAGTCATCAATTTCCACAGCAGGCTCAGTTTCAGTAGTCTGCTGTGATTCTCCAGCAGGTTGCTCATCAACAACCTCTACTAACTCAGTGGGCTTAATAATTGTTAGAGGTTCAGCCTCAACAGCTTCTTCTTCTTCTTCTCTTTGTTCCTCTGAATCCTTATCTGCTTCCCTTTGCCATGTTTCTTTTTCTTGGCAATCTCTTTCATCCTCTTGGAACGATCTCATGTTTCAACTTCAGTAGACTTTCTCTTTCTAATGGCTTCCTTCTGTTGCTCTTTCAGTACTTCAGCAACAGACTTCTTCTTCCTTGCTACTACAGCAGAGTCAGTAATCTCAATCTCTACTTGACCCTCAGTAGACTCAGCAGTCTCTGCTATTTGCTTTCTTGTCTTCTTAGGCTTTAACAATTCTGTCATTTTCCTTGTATCAGCAGCCTTTCTCTTCTCAGAAGCCTTCTTAGGTGCAACAGGTTTAACAGCCTTCTTAACCTGCTCACCACCAGCATCATCATCTCCATCATTACCATCACTATCAGTGGCCTCATCATGCACATCTTCATCATCCAAACCAGGGATAGGATAGTCAATCTCTTTCTTATATCTGGATTTGTTGATCTTTTCAGGTGATATATCAGCAATTCCCAAATGATTCAGCAGGGCCTGAACCATCAATCCCAAAGGTAAAGCCTTGGATTTCCTTGTCCCTTCTTTTTCTTCTTTTGCTACTTTCTTCATGTAGTGAACAAAGAATCCAGCCCAATCAAACTTCATGCTTCTGCAAATGATCATCAGCAGTTCTATTTTGGGTCCTGATAAAGTATCCATACTCCCAGTGAGTCCTAAGATGTTCTTTGAAATAATCTTGCTCAGCAGGTTGTATTCATAACCAATATGCTTCACATTAATGCCTGGAATTGATTTGATGGCATCATTGGTCTTGATTCTGTCAACAAACTCCATTTTTGACAATCCCATTTCTTCAGGATTTGTTGGAGCATCGATTATTGGTGCAAAACCAAAAGCTTCCCTCAGTAGGTTTGAGGAAACTTCTATCTCCTGGGCATTTACTGTTGTGGTGAATGCCTCTCTTCTTTCTCTTATTACAATATTTCTCCAGAAGTTAACAACATTTGTATATGATATTGTTTCCAATCTTATATTGAGCACATTCTCCAAACCTTCATATCTTCTTATCCTTCAACCAATATTGATAGCTAATTCTGTTTGGTTAGCATCAACAACAAAGCCTCTCACTTTGACTTCTTCCGATTTAAACATCATCTTTTTCTGCCATTGTTTTAAGAAGAAGATGAAGAAGATAGCTCTCAAATCTGTGTTCACACAGTGTAAATACAGAGAAAATCGATCTGAGTTTGTAAGTAGCCTCTGTGTATAGAGTGCGTATATATAGCGGATGTGGTTTGAAGCTGCCGAACACGTCTTGTGCATTAACCATGATTAAAGTTGGAATAAATGGGATCTTGACACGTGGCCCATTACTTATCCATAAATGTTTGTAACCTTTCGATCATGTAACCATGATTATAAAGATAAGATAAATATCCCGCCAATTCCTTTTTGAATTTTGTAAGTTTGGTCGTGTAACGTTTCCTTCAAAGAACATTGTCATCATGAGATTTGGCTTGGCCCGACCGGTGATAGAAGTCTCGGTGACTCTTGATAGAGTTACTCTGCGATGTTTAATTCTTTTGTATTGTCAATTGATAATACAAGATGAAGTTTAATACCAATGACTGATCTGTCAAGTGAGCTCACCCAACATGACAAAGACCAATCCTCTTGGCAACTTCATTTGCTCAATTTGTCCAATCAAAAGTACATGGAATTTTTGATACCAATGACTAATCTGCTAAGTGAGCTCACCCAACATAGCAAAGACTAATCCCCTTGGTGAATTCCAGTACACTGCTGATCAAAGATGTATCAGTCAACTTTTATAATTCCAAGTTCAGTCCTTAGTTTAGCAAATCTTTCACTATCCAATGGTTTAGTGAAAATATCAGCAAGTTGATCTTCAGTAGGAATATATATAACCATCACATCCTTCTTTTCAACATGATCTCTTATAAAATGATGTCTCACATCAATATGTTTGGTTTTTGAGTGCAAACCAGGATTTTCTGTGATAACAATTGCACTTGTGTTGTCACACATAATTGGAATTTCTCTTTCTTCAATTCCATAATCCCTTAACTGTTGTCTTAACCACGGATTTGTGCACTGACAACTTCCAAAGACAATATATTGAATTTCATGGCGGTGGAAGTTGATATAGAAGAATTTCTTGCTAAACCAGAAACCGGTCTATTTCTCATTAAGCGAGCAGAGTTCTGTGGTGCTTTTTCTATCAATCTTGCATCGGCATAATCCCGAATATGAGTAGGATATAACCTTGAAACTTCCATCTTTTGAATACCATATCCCTACTCTCAAAGTCTCTTTTAGGTACTTGAGAACTCTTTTGACTGCACCTAAGTGACTTTCTTTAGGTTTTGATTGAAATCTTGCACAAACACTTACAGCAAAGGATATATCAGATATGCTGGCAGTGAGGTACAGCAGACTGCCTATCATCCTTCTGTATAAGGTCTAATCAACATCTTTGCCTTCTTTGTCTTCATCCAATCTAATATTTGTGCTCATAGGAGTTGATACATTGTTGTTGTTTTCCATACCAAATTTCTTCAGTAACTCCTTGGTATACTTGGTTTGATGAATGAAGATTCCATCTTTCATCTGTTTGACTTGCAATCCCAAAAAGTAGTTCATTTCTCCCATCATACTCATTTGGAATTTACTCTTCATTAGATTTGCAAACTTTTCACATAGCAATTCATTTTCAGAACCAAACATTATGTCATCAACATAAATCTATACCAGCAGGGTGCTGTCCCCTTCATTGATTCTGAAAAGAGTCTTATGAATGGTGCCTTTTGTAAAACCATTGTCCACCAAGAATTGAGATAGAGACTCATACCATGCTCTTGGTGCTTGTTTCAAACCATAAAGTGCTTTGTTGAGTCTGTACATTTTATCTTCTTGGTCTTTAACTTCAAATCCAGGAGGTTGCTGAACATACACCTCCTCTTCCAGAATGTCATTCAAGAATGCACTTTTGACATCCATCTGATATACTTTGAAGTTATTATAAGCAGCATGTGCCAGGAATAATCTGATAGCTTCCAAACTTGCAACAGGGGCATATGTCTCATCAAAATCTATTCCTTATGCTTGAGAATATCCTTTTTCTACTAGTCTGGCCTTATTCCTAACAATGGTACCAGATTCATCCAATTTGTTTCTGTATACCCATTTTGTACCAATGATATTTGCATGATTAGGCCTTTCCACTAGTGTCCAAACTTGATTTCTTTCAAATTCATTTAACTCTTCTTGCATAGCAATTATCCAATCTGGATCTGAAATTGCTTCTTCAACAACTTTAGGTTCAATTTGAGATAGAAAACATGTAAACATTGCTTCTAATTGTCTTCTAGTCCTCACACCTTGCTGTATATTGCCAATAACTTGTTCAGCAGGGTGATCCCTTAACCATTATGGATTTTGGTTAGATTGATTTTCAGGAACATCATCATCAGTAGGGTCTGTTGTTTCTTCATCAGGGGGTTCAGTAGATCCTTGAACTACTTCAGTTGTTGCATCAGTAGTATTACCAGCAGGGTGTTCAGCAGGGGCAGAATCAAAAACCTTTAAGTCATTGAATCTTTCCAAAACTTTGACACAATCTGGATCAGTGACTTGTAGATTCTCAGCAGGTTCACAAGCTTCATCTTCCATACCAGTGAACTTAGGTTCATCAAACACAACATGGATTGTTTCTTCATGTTTTAGTGATCTTTTGTTCATTACCACAATGCCTTCTTTGATGAAGAGTATCCCAAGAAAATTCCTTCATCGACTTAGATTGGAATGTCTTCAATTGTTCTTATGATTTAGGATAAAACATTTGCTTCCAAATGGATGGAAATAAGATATGTTAGGTTTCCTTCCATTCCGAGGTTTCATAAGGTGTCTTTGACTTCTTGTTCCTTTGAGGTTCTGTTTTGTGTATAGCATGTTGTATTAAGCTGCTTGACCCAATATCTTTTACAGCAGCAATGCTTACAAATCATAGTTCTTCCTGCTTCTTTTAGAGTTCTATTTCTTCTTTCAGCAACCCCATTTTGCTGAGGTGTACCAGCAGCAACAAGTTGATGTAGTACACCATTACATTCACAATACTCTCTTATAACTTTATTGAGAAATTCGGTGACTTTATGCGATCGATCTTTACTCTTGTCAAACTTTTCTCATTTTGCAATCTCTTCAAAAGTTCAGGCATCTTTTGAAGTGTTTCACTTTTCTTGTTCATGAATATCACCCAAGTGTATCTTGAATAATCATCCACAACCACTGAGGTGTACTTCTTTCCTGTAACACTTGTTGGTGTAACTGGTCCAAATAGATCCATATGCATCAGCTCCAAAACTCTTTTAGTTGATTGCTTAGTCTTTGATTTGAAGCTTGATTTTGTCTGTTTACCTTGCTGACAGGCATCACATATAGCATCATTTTTGAATATGATCTCAGGTAAACCAATCACCAGTTTCTTTTTCACCAACTGATTGATATCATCAAAATTTAGATGATTCAACTTCTTATGCCATAACCAATTGATTTCTGACTTGGTATGTACAATCAGGCATGTTTCTGGAACAGCAATAGACCAATCCACAACATACAAGTTTTGTTGTCTTCTTCCAGCCAACACAACTTGATCACCTCTCTCACTAATGACAGTACAAGTGTTTTTGTCAAAAGTGACCTTGTATCCCATGTCACAGAATTGTCCAGTGCTCAGTAGGTTGTAGTCCAGTCCTTCCACATATGCAACATTCTTGATTGTTAATCCATTCTCACAAGTGTGCCATATCCTCTTGTGTATCCTGGTGTGTTCTTGTTGCCAAAATTCACCCTTGGACCATCCTTTGCCACAAAGTTTGACAAATAGTGCTTATTCTTTGTCATATGTCTGGAACATCCACTGTCAAAGTACCAGACACTCTACAAAACAAGGTTAATGCATTTTAGGTACCCAAACCTGTTTGGGTCCATAATGGTCAGTGGTAAGCATGACCCTTGGCAAGTTTCCATAAGGTCTTCTTTGAAAGGTATCATACTTTGCTTCATACATGTACTCTACACATCCATAAGGTCTAACAATTGGTTGTGTAGGATTCACATATGTTTTCTGTCCTTTTGGAATATAATGTTGTTTAAAGTGATTTCTTTTGTTAGAAGCACTAGGATAACCATAGAGTCTATTTGTCTGCATTAGGAGCGATACTGTAATATGGAGTCTGCTTGAGGTCCTCTTTGAGGTCTTGTATAAGTCCTCTATTGAGCCCTCTGCTGATTCCATTGCTAAGGTTTTACCCTAGCAGCATGGTTATATCTGTTGTTTCTAGCATTAGGTGTAGGAATATTCCAATCATCATCAGTAGGGAACAATCTACCTTTCCCCCTGAGATAAGTATCCCTTGAATGATAAGCATTTTTGGATTTAGGATTCATATCCTTGGAATATTTCTGGTTTTTCTATTTTTGTGGTCCAGCAGACTTGGTAGCAAGTCTGCTATCATCAGGTCTAGAAGGCACAGCAGTCCTACCTTTGGATTTACCCTTTTTGTTAGGTGCTGATGTCCTTTTTGACTTCTGATTTTGCTTTCTTGAAGCTTTCTCAGTAGGCTTCACTGCCTCAGCAACCTTACTAGGAGTTGGATCTTGTGCAGGCACAAACTTAGGACCAATTCCGGCACTAGGTTCAGTGACCTTACTAGATCCACTCTTATTGGATTGTTGAGTTCCAAATCCAAGCCATGTTCTATCACCATAAGGCTTTCCAGATTTGAATGCAGTGCGGGAACAAGATGGTTCAGCAGACTCAGCAGCTACTGAATGTTCAGCGAGGCTTATGCGATGATTCTGTCTAACTTCTTTTTCCTTTCCTTTGAGAACTCTCAATTCAGCATTTAATCTTTCAACTTCTTATTGAAAAGCTTCTTTTTCAGCCTTCACAATCTCATAACCAGATTGTATTATCCTCAGTTGATTAAGGATGGCATCCAAAGTTTCTTCATTATTAGAATTTTTAGGATTTGAACCACAGGTTGATTCATAATCACTTCCAGCAGGAGTATTGATAGATACATAATTGTATACCTCCTCTGTTTCATCCATATTTGCCATTAAAGCATAATCTTCCATATCAGCAACAAGTGTAGTGTCATCAGATTCATTTCCTTTTTTCTGATTCCACTTCATATCCTGATTCATCTTCAGCAACCATAGCCTTCTTGCCATGTCTTATTTGTTGACTTTTGGTCTTCAGTAGGTCTGGACAATCAGGTCTGAATTGTCCAGGCTTCTTGCAATTGAAGCAAAGATAATCAGGTTCCTTACTTTGTTTTAATTCAGGACAGTCAGGTTTGAAGTGTCCTGGTTTCTTGCAATGAAAACACAAGTAATCATTGTCTTTCCTGGAATCATCCTTCTTCTTTTCACTGAATTTCTTAGTGAAATTCCTTGGAGAACCCTTTCCAGTTTTCATCATTCTGGTTTCCTTGCTCAGTAGGGCAATCTGCTCTTGCATCTCATCCAGTAGATCATCTTGAGCTCCTGATGTCTCCTCTTGATTTTTAGCAGCCAATGCAGTGGTCTTTGGTTCTTTCTTCCTTTCGATGGCGGTGCCAATTTCTTCTTTGAATTCATAAGCTTTAAGATCTGAGAATAATTTGAAGGTATCTTCTTCATGTAGTTTTCTCATTTCTTCTATGGCGGTAACCTTCATCTCCCAAACTTCTTTTTCATGTAATGCTTCCAAGATTTTTGAGTTGATTTCTTCTTTTGAGTAGCTTACACTCAATAAGGTAAGTTCATCTAGGATTGCATTAAATCTTGATTCCATTTGCTCAATGGTTTCATTTGGTTGCATTTTGAACTTTTGAAACTTCTTTTTGGCCACACTGATTTTGTTCTTCTTGATTGCATCAGTGCCTTCACAGATTAACTGTATCTTGTCCCAAAGTTCCTTTGCAGTCTTGCAATCTTTCAACTTCATATACATATTGCTATCCAGAGTTCTGTATATGATATCAATAGCAATGTTGTTAAGATTTGCTCTCTTTCTAACTTCAGCAGTTCATTCTCTTTTTGGCTTTGGAATGTATTGTGTCTCATCTCCCACTGTTACTGTCTTGGTAATCTCCAGTGGTCCATCAGTCAGCACATCCATCATTTCATCATGTGTTGCAGCTAGATAAGCCTGCATACGACGTTTATACTCATCAAAACGATCCAAAGAACACATCAACATTGTTTAGCATACTGGTTGTTATCCATGATGCAAAGCTTTGAAAATCAGTAACTTGAAAAGGTTTTCAAAGTATTTTCACAAGCACAACAAGTAGGATTACTTCAGAACAGAAGCGCTGCTCCGATACCAATTGTTGGTCCCTTGAAAAGGCTTTGGTTAAGTTTAGAGGGGGTGAATAAACTTAACACTTAAAACTTTTGGAGTTAACAAACTCAAAGCACAACCCGACTGCGGATACTTGATGGTCTCACGACACTCGATAGTCTATTGATTTGTTGAGTTTCTTGAATTTGTGTGATGGAATATATCAAAAATTAAGCCTTGTTACTTGTTGTTAAATATGGTACCAAGTATTAGATACTCAGTAGTGTATGCGTGTGAATTCAGTTGCTAGATTCATTAGATTGGTGTGTTAGATAAACTAGGTGCAGAATATAAATGCAGAAAGTAAGTAGGCAGATTTTATAGTGGTTCCAGGTGGTGTAATCCTGTCACTCCACTCTTCTCCTGTGATGTTGGAGGTAATTCACTAAAGATCTTTGATGTAGCTGTTACAAAAATCCCTAAGTTGTTTGTCCTGCACGAATAGCTATGGCTTCACAAACTGAACACTTGGAACAGGTAGGATTTCTGCTCCAAAGTCTTCCACTGGTCCTTGAAGGGTAGGATTGCCTCTTCACCAGCTCCACCACAAACAACAATCTTTCACACCCAACAGATGCTTCACTGTCTTCAGTAGATTCTTATAAAAGAAAGATTGAATCAAGTAAGTGATTCAGCTTTCAGCAGCTTGATCAGGATGATATGATCAACAGCTTGATGTCTTCAAGTGTGTAAACTTGATGCAGTTTGAATGCAGATTACACTTGAAAAAGTTTACAGGATCAGTAGCTTTATGCTCAGTAGGGTCAGCAGGGTGTTTTTCTTGATTTAATTCTGATTGCTCAAGGTAGATTCTTAATTTTCATCAATGTTCATCCCTTGTATCTGAATTAGGAGCCCTCTATTTATAGGTAGGAATCCTGGTGACTTATGTGAAATTCAAACATAGCTGTTTCAGATTTTGTCCCATTTGACTTGCCTTCTGTCACTGTTCATAGTACTGACACAGTCAGAATGCTTTTTGTCAGTTTACAGTCCGTCCACCCTTTGACTTGTATCTATTGGATAATCCTCTAAATATTTCCAACGTCCCTTTTATCTTAACCAGTGATTTGTTTGATAAAATCATAGGTTGTTAGCTGTCCCTTTCTTTGTAATCTTCCAATGTAGCCTTTGATTAAATCGAAGAGGTTGTTAGCTGTCCCTTTCTTTGTAATCTTCCAATGTAGCCTTTGATTAAATCGAAGTATGTGTCCAGCAGGTTCCTGAGAACATAAGTCTGCAGATATACACATCAATAAGCTTATCCTTATTATGCTGTGTTTAAAAAGACTTCAGCTTGCTGTCTTTTATCTAAATTTTATTTATGAAGTTAGATTGCACCTTTTAGCATATAACTAAGTTCCAATCACCACTTATCTTGTGGAACTTAGACCTTGTACAAGGTATATGTAATCAGTTTAGGTCATCACAGACTTCCCTAAATTCTGATTGCATATCCTTGACTTTAATTACTAAGTTTGATCCCTTAGCCTTCAATAACTGAGTTTGACCCATCGACCTTGGTCTTGGCGAGTTCTGGACTAGTCTCATCGACCTAGATACCCTACTCGATAAAGACCGATCTGGCGATGAAAGTCACTAACATTTCTGATGCTTGTTTGATCAAACATATACAAAGATCAAACTCTAATAAGCTATACATTTGATCTAGACGTCTTTTTGCATTTGCTCTATAACAGCTAATCTGACACTCATCACTAAAACTTAAAAATAAGTCCAACACATTGGATCCCTACTTTATCTAAGCGCAGCGGACTGATATAGCATTTGCGGCAAAGGAGTATGTGCAAGGTTTCAAGCTCAACCAAAAGAATCACATCTCTAGAAGCCAAAAGAATAATCAAATACCTGAAAAAATATTAATGTTGGAATTTGTTATCCAAAAGATGGAGGATTCAAGTTGATAACATATTCAGACTCTGACTATGCTGGATGCAAGATAGATAGAAAAAGCACCTCTGAAACATGCCAGATGCTAGGCACCAGGCTAGTCTCTTGGTTCAGTAAAAAGAAAAACTCCATATCTACATCAACAGCCGAAGCAGAATATATAGCAGCAGGCAGTTGTTGTGCACAAGTACTCTGGATTAGACAACAGCTAAGGGATTATGGAATAGAGGAAAAGACTATCCCAATCATGTGTGACAACACAAGTGCCATATCCAACACTGAAAATCCAGTATTGCATTCAAGAACAAAGAACATTGATGTGAGACATCATTTTATCAAAGATCATGTTGAAAAAGGAGATGTCATCCTAAAATACATATCCACTGAAGATCAATTGGCTGACATCTTCACTAAACCACTCAGTCATGAAATATTTAGCATGTTAAGAACTGAGTTGGGAATGATTGAAATTGACTAAGTACCAAAGAGCGGCTAACTGGAGTAATCAGCCAAGTGACTTCATCAGATGTTTAAACCATTTCCATTACAGGAGATGTAGCAGGTAAGGCACTGGTACTCGGCGAAGTTAACTTCACTGATTGTTAGGAACGGTAATATAAAGCAGTTCAGTGAAAAACTCACTAAATCGGCTAAGTGACCAACCATAGCACTCCACCGAAGTGAAGAATGGAGTAATGGGCAAATTATAGTGTGAACAAAATCAAATTTTATACATGTGGAGAATAAGGAAATTATGGAGGATTATTTTGTGGATGATTACACACGTGGAGATCAACTTACAATCATGGAGGTAACCATATTATCTTTGAATTACAAACGCCTCGATCCCAGGATTTATCATTACTTACCTCAATTCACTCTCCCCCACTACACTCGAATTTCGTGATTTATATACACAAAATCATTCCATTATATCATAAAATCCTTCCACATTCAAACCACGTTCACACTACCCAAATTATCCTATATAAACCATACTTAGAGATTTTCAAAATATCTTTACACTCTATTGCAAGTTACAAACCCTATTTCTTATTGCTAATCAAATATTTTTCTCAAATCTCAAAGAAATTGCTTCATCTTCTACAATCTCTCCCACAGAAAAATTCTATGAAAAATCAATCATCACGGGGTCCTTTTCAAACCTGAACCCTACCTCTCTTTCTGTGACAATGATGCACAAGCTCAACGCTTGGTTGATTGTTGTTCAAAATTGGGCTTAATGACCTTCCTAAACCATCCAATCAATGGCATTTGCTATGAAAATCTGATTGCATTCTGGAAAAATGCCAAGTTTGTGCCCAGCACAAAGAAAACTGACATAGACTGCATAAAAAGTTCAATCTTTGGGAAAGAGGTAGTCATTATGCCTGGTCTTCTCAATAGATTCCTACAGCTACCCATGATAGGTCCGGCTAATGTAAAGTTTGTGAAGATTGACATCAAAAACTTCTGGGTTGAGATAGCCAAAAATCCTAAGAAAAACAGCAAAACATACAACCTCCCAAGATCAACACTAAAACTTCCATTTGCCGAATTAGCACCGGTCATCACCAAGAACATCGAAGCCAGAAAAGGGTCAATGGAAAACTTAACTGAGTTACGGGTCAAGCTGATGGCCATCATCTACGAAGGTACTAAATTTTACTGGGCGACCTTTGTATTCAATAGCTTGAAAGATCAGATTCAAAAGGAAATTGATCTATCAATTACGGCACCAAGCAAGGGTTTGCAGAAGAAAGGTGATTTCTAGGAGAGGAAATCATATGGGTTCCCTCTTCAACACATGTTCGATGCATTGAAAGTGAAACCCATAAATCTGTAGGCTCCACATAGGTCTAATGTAATGTTTAACTACATCAAGGCATCTATGAAACCCAAACCAACTGCCGGGAGAAAAAGGAAACAACCTGAAAGCAGTAGATCTCAGAGTGGGGACGAAAGAACCGGATCCCGAAGGCACAAGAGAACACCTCTGTGGATTGGTACCGAAGAACTTGAACGAACTGTGACAATCGGTGATGATCTGAGAACAGAGGAAGAAAGACAACAAGAGGACATCGCCTATCTGGAAGAAGGTGAGGAAGGATATGCTCTTACTTCATCTGAAGAAAAAGAGATGGATGAGGAAGAAGCTGAGACAGAGGATGAACACTCAGAAGGCGGCCATCTCGAAACTAATCTAGAAAACATGGAGATCTATGATGATGAGCTGACACTTCAAGAGGTGCTTTTCAAGAGCATCAACAAAGTTGACGAACGACCAAGTGAGCGGTGATAAAACTCACTCAATTTGAACTTGTCAACTCCCTATTATTGACCAAGGGGGAACAGTCAGCAGAGAAAGTCCTATCTCCAGCAGATGAAGAAGTCAACACCCCCCAGCAACCCCTTACTGACCCTGAGTCAAATCAGGAAGAAAAAGAGGAAAAGGAAGATGAGAAGGAGGAAGAAAAAGAAGAAGAAGTGAAAATGCAGGAAGAGAAAGATAAAGATGATGAGGATGTTGAAGTGGCACCAGAGGAAGTTGATCCAGAAAAAATCTTCAAACTGGACATTCAACCCCTGATTGTAGACATAGAGAAATAGTATCACAAAGAGGCAAAAATGAAAGTCGCCTTAGGAGTAGCGCAACCTCTTTAAACCATAAGATTGAAGCCCTCATCAGTCACATCAAGATACAAGATGAGGTGATGGAAAAACAGGGAAACTTGCTTTGCAACTTACAACATCTTATTCCCTACCATGTCCAAACCAACCTTGAGTTTCATGTTGAAAAGATTGATGACAATCTCAAACCTTTGGTGGACACTCTAAACACTCACATTCATCAAATTCAACATCTGGATGAGATCATGGAGTACTCTGGGAAACAACTTAACACCCTTCTCAACATTGGTGAGGCAACCAACAAGATACTGGAGAAAAGATATGGTCCTCTCCCTGAGTCTGAAGCAGCAACTGCAAATCTTGAAGCACAGGTTGGTGCTGCCAAAAGGGGGAAGGAAGCTCAAAGCCTAAAAGCTCCAGTGGAAAGAAGACAAGCCCAACAGATAAGGGCAAAGGCATCAAAAGCAAAGACATCAGGTTTGAAGAAATGAAGAAGAAGACGTTATGCTCAAACCTTATGCAATATCTTATTGCCCTTAAATGGATGAATAAAATTTTTGAGTTCTATTCTGCTTATTATTATGAAAAATTTGGCATACTTATGTTCAGGAATATGAGGGTTTTGGCATCATCAAAAAGGGGGAAATTGTTAGGAACATGTTATTATGTTTTGATGATGGCCATACTATTTGTTATAGCAAGCTTTGAAATAAGTTAGAATTCTCTATATAAGTCTTTACTTAGAGTCGACATGTTGTATAAGTTAAGTCGGACAAATGCATCTTGGTTGGTAGGTAGGACGGCAAATTTAAGCAGACATTCGGCAGAGTGAAGCCGACCAAGCACCAACAAAGAAGCAATGAAGACATAAGGTCTGACTTATAACCAAGGAAGTCTGTGATGACCTTGGATAAGTCTAAGTCATGTTTTAAGTAATGAAGCTCAAAGCTTAAATATGGTGTACACTGATCTCACCCAAATCAAGGATCAGTGAAGTACAAGGATTCTCCTTCAACTTAAAGAATAAAGGAAACAATGAATCGGCAAAGTAAACTAACTTTCGGCTGAGTGAAGACAAAGCAGTAAAGGAAGATCTAAGCGGCAAAGTCAGATTGGTCACTTGACCGTTCAAAGAACGGCTGAGTAAAACCTTACTCAATCAGGTTATTGAAATATGAAGAAGAAACAGAAGATCAAGCATTAAATGCACAATTAATAGAGGATCAATCAAGGACGGATTTTCTGGTAAACGTTTGAAGAAAAACCCGATCACTAAAATCAATGAGAATATAATTAAGGGGGAATCAAGAATAAAATCAAGGATTATTCCCCTCACTAATATAGCCAACGGAAGGAAGTTCAAATCAAGAGTAATCAAGGCTATAAATAGAAGGCACTGACAGAAAAGGAAAAAAGTAGAAAAATGATCAAAAAATATGTGCAAAAACTCTGTCAAATTGAAAAGTCTTCTATCTATGTGCTGAAAAGATATATCTAGTGATCAACTCAAATCTAAGAGCTATAAATCAAATATCAAGCATTGAGATTGATCAACAAGTTGGTGAATTCAATTCACATAAATCAAGCAACTGAATCAGAGCCATCTGAGAGGAAGTTGTGTCTGTGATAGCTCTTTGAAGGATTTGATCCCGAGGAGCGAGTGAAAGAGATCGAGTCCTTTGAAGTTGTTCTTTGTCAAGGAGTGATAGTCTTGCAGAATGTGAAGCTTGGGAAGTCAAGGACAATCGTACTATTGTATCTGTGAAAACAATAGTGAATTCCTCCAATCATCACGGGAGAAGAGTGGATTAAGGGATTACACCACCAGAACCACTATTAGCCTTGTGTCAATTTACTTTACGCAATTTACCTTCTTTGCATTCATTTAATTGCTTATATTATATCACATACTATTGATTGCTTAAACTACCTTGAAGTAACTTAGTAAGAAGGGACTTATCCACGCCCAAAAGCTTTTAATTACAAGAAAGTTTTTAAAACTCCACTTATAGTCATTCACCCCCCCCTCGACTATATTTTTACCTTCTCTCTGGGACCAACGGGGCGTGTTAAAAGAGAACTCGTAGAGTTCGATCTTCAAAAACTCACTAGTTTACGAGGCAGAGGTGAGGTTGGTGCTGTTTGGGACGGTAAGGATGACTGTGTTTTCCTAGGCCTCACGACCCGAGGAAAAGCACACATCCTCAGAGAAGGTAAACAAACCTCAGAAAAGGCTAACCGGGTGCAAATCTGGAAGGCAAAGGACGATAGTTCAATGGAATGATGATGTTTGGAAAGTCGATCTGAGGACTTTAAAAACTCAGAACTATTTTCTATCCCTTAGGTTTTCGTAAAAAAATTTTAGGTTTTTAGGTTTTTAATCCTTTTCCTTATCTTCTTTTCTTTGAGTCAAATAAAAGTAACATTAAAATGGTTGAGGTTTTTTATTTTTGCCATGTTTCGATGACCGTTGGGTTAAGGATGTGCAAAAGCTTTTTTACTCGATTCGTTGCGACGTGAAGTAGAGTTTCATAGGTGTGTCGAGGATAACATGCTAAATGAGGAAAAGTATACGATCATGCCGAGAAGAAGATGGGAGCAAAGCAGGAGTTTTAAAATGAAACTGACTGGAGGCAGGATGTAGAAAATCGGAGCAGTTTGGTGAGGAGGCGCTTGTCTGCGAAACTGTCTATTTCACCGGGCAGTGTCCAGATTATTTTTAGGACAATATTTTTGGTAAAGTGTGAAAGTATCAATAAATTTTGGGTTGCCCTCCTATCTTCCAATCCTAATTTTTTAGGGTCAAAAATTAAAAAAGTGGTCAACACTTATTCTACATATCCCAATCTTCCACCTTTACCTTTCTCACTTTCCACCTCATCAATCCTCTCCTCTCTAAATCCACCAATCACCATCTTTCTCAAATTCAAACTCATTTTCACTTCCCTCTCTTTTTCCCTTATCCTTTACCTATTTAAACCCCACTTTTACCTACATTTCTACCACACCAATTTCACAAATTTCTAACCTTCTATCATTTCTACTCTTATCATTATTTCTCTATCATTTTCTAAACCCATCACACTCTAAACCAACATTTTTCTCTCACACCCAATTTATGTAGAAAAATTGTTGTGATGCTATCTTAGACAATCTATACCATGTTTTACCCAAATTTATTCACTTTCTACTTTTTTTTCCAAATCTTATAAATTGAAATGAGGCTATTTCTCATTCAATTAGGTTCCTAAAAATCTGGAAATTACACATTTCGGGCTGTTCAAGGTGTCATTTAGCAAAGCAGCCGCAGTGAGCCAGGTGGGTAACTCGCCCAATGAGACCACGACTCGCCCAAATGAGTCCATTTTCGAAAGCGACAAGCGAGTTGGGGTGCTTTTCTAAGCATAGCAGGATGAATCGGAACAATCGTAGTAGAATGAATCAACCACAGATTCATCGGGCTGGGGTGCAATTTGTTCTCGATGGTGACGCTATACCTGTAATTGACGGGGTGCCGCAATTTGTTAGCCCCACGGTATACGAGGCATTTCGTACCCATTGGAGCAATGCGACGGTGCATCGAGGAAGAGGCGTAGATCTTGAGAATTGCGGGGAACTCGTTAGAGATCTTATCGCTTATCATAATTGGGAGTACGTGGCCGAGCCGCCTACTCGTTGTAACGGGTCCCTGGTAAAAGAATTCTATGCTTATTTATAGGTGCATCCCCATTCCCACACTGCCACGGTTAGAGGCTGCACGTTTGCTATGTCACCTACCACTATCAATAATTATTTTAATTTGGGTAGTTTAGTGGATGACCTTGAGGAATTTACAAATGTGTATGACCATTCTGACGCACTGTTAGAGGAAATCGGTAATCACTTCAATATCGAGTGGTATATGGGTCGATATGCTCGCAATTTTCAAGAGGCCACATTCTCCACTTGGGAAGACAAGTTGTTACACCGGTTTATTTGTTCCGATATACTTCCATCCGGCCATACCTCCACGGTTTATGACCATCATGCTGCCTTGATGTATTGGTTATGGTTAGAGCGACCAGTAGACTTGGGAACAGTCTTGCGGGGTAACATGACCGAGGTAGCCAGGAAGAAAATGACCATTTTGCCCTACGGTTCTATGATTTCAAATATTGCAATAGCGGCTGGCTGCCAAGAGTTAGGGGCCGATGTGTATGTTGACCCGCAGAGACTCCCTTGTCAAGAGCATCCATTCCGGCTCTCACCAATGCCAACCCACATCCACGGGCACCACCTCGACCCCGTGAAGCTAGGAATAGCGGTGAAGGCAATGCCGCCGGACGAGGGCAAGACTTGGAGCAACTTTTTGCCCGTATCGATGGAATGGAGCGGACAGTGGCTGAGACTCATCACATGGTCGGAAGGATTGTGAGAAATATAAATGGAGATGATGTCTCTAAGACCCGACGTGAACGTCGGCCTACACCACCACCTGGTTTTGAGGGTCAGGAGCCCTCTTCTTCTCGTATCCCTCTGGGTTTTGGACGATCTTTTGGTGGAGGCAATTGATTGTCTTTATATTTCTCTACTAGTATGTTTTCCTTTGTATCGAGTCTGTTGTCGTATTTTCTTAATAATAATGTTGTACTAAGAACAAGTCGGGATTCGTAGTTTTAATGTATCAAAATGTAATCGTATTAAGGACTTAAAAATGTTTGAGGTTTACTATTCCTTTTACAGTCCCTTTTATTCGATTATTACTTTTTATGGGCTAACGCTGTAACGAGTTTTGAGCTTTGTTGAAGAATTATTTTGCAGCGTTATACTTCTTGTTCGATCTCTGGTTTGTTGATATGCTCAGAAGCTCCACGACGTGCTTGGATTACGTCTGCATGTTGCATCTTACTTGAGAGCCGTTTCCAGAGCTAAGTCTTTTTTCTTAAACTCTCATTTTTTTCTTTGTCATTGGGGACAATGCCATGTTTAGGTGGGGGGTAGGAGACTTAGCTTATATGTGTGAAAAAGAAACGGTGGAAATTGAAACAAAAATTAAATAAATGGCAAATTAATAATCTCATACCCTTAGAATTGTGAGTTCCTAGCTGTGAATTCGTAAGAAAGGAACCGAGTGCATGAGTACATGATCATTTTATACTTATGTGAATGTAAATTTAAGGATATTCATGCCGACTGTTGCAAGTAGTTATTTTATTATTCGATTACTCAATCTTTGAATCGACGGTTACCGCACGAATTATAATAACTGAAGAAATTATGTGTACATTGCGTAGATGATTAGTTATTTGAACTTAGTGTCGATATTTATCTGCTGATGTATTCCTATATTCTGGACATCAAAGCGGAGTAATAAGCTTGAGAATTATCTGTGTTTCGACAATCGTTAAAACACTGGGCTTGTAGTAACATTACCAAAGTAGCCCGCTTGTGGTAATATTCAATGCTATTGACTAAACCGTGAGAAGGGGATTCTTGCAATGCATAATTTACTTTTAAAGCAAGTTTCTTTCTTGAGAAGTGTTAATACTTGAAATTATGAAAATGCGAAGAAATTCAACTTTTTAAGAGGCTTCGAGTATTTCTCGGTCTCCGAGTCCAAAAACCTCTTGGATAACGCTCTTGCTTATTGCACCATGTCTTTACCCATGTGAGGCTTAAGAAGTGGGAATACTGATGTTGGTAGGTTGAAATTACGAAGTTAGCATAAACTCTAATCTTGCCACGATTATATAAAACTGAATGCACATGCACACATCACTTCGATTCATAGCGAGTAACGAATAATGGATACCTTATGAGCATGAATGGTATGAGTTGACTCGAGTTTCTTGTGTAAGTATGATTTGACCATTGGAAATTTTTATCTTGGGGAATGACTTATCGATGCTTTGTTCGGGACGATCAAAGTCTAAGTGGGGGGTAGTTGATGACGGTCAAATTATACCCGTAAAAGTCATCAACGTTATCCTTAAATCGAGCTTAATAATATATATTTTATATTAAATCACATGTTTATAATGTTTATTTAATGTTATGTGGTTTGTAGAATATAATTTGGTATTTATCTATTTTTATTATTAAAATATGATTTCTGATGTGATAATTATTGATTTTACAGATTACGGTAAATCAGAAGGATATCTACCGACATAAGGAAATAAATCTCAAGATAAATCGGAGCAGAATCAGATCGTATTAAAGATAGACATCAAATCAGCACGAGGAGTGGAGAAACAAACAAGAAAAGCCAGCGAGCCAATCGAGAGGCGGCGACTTCTTTGGCGGAAGTGGCGACTTCTTTGGGAGCGAGTTTGGGAAAATTATCGGATCGGCTCGGAGTTATCTCGACGCATTTTAGACTCCGTTAGGGTTTAGGAAATATGATTTTAAGTCGGTTTAGGCAGCTTATAAATACATTGTTTCATAGCCAAACATTAGACAACACAATACAATTTTAATACAACTTTTCATAGCACAAATCCTCGCCAGAGCGGTTTTAATACAAGTCGGCAGCAATTATGTGAGTTGCTTGTATTAATTTGTTCTTAGTTCTTTGTAATTAAGTCCCCCCAATTATTGTTTATCGTTTGAGGTTGCTCGTTCTTCACGAACGATGTAGATCTAAGGCTACGATATGAGGCGGTGGGGATACGCTTGTCTATAAGGATCCACACGCTTGAGATCTGTTATCCGGTGATCTATAGATGACTTTGGTATGATCGACAATCGTGTTTTTAGTAGATCTATATAATTGCTTTATGAATTTCTATTTTATCCGTTACGTATATAGAAATGCTAAGATTTTGGTTTTCACCGTCAATCTAGCCATGTCTTTATGGTGTGATTGTCCACCTAAATTTCTTGTCTTAGTAGGTATGGTTACGCCACGTTGCTCGTCTCTGTTTTAATTAGCGTATGATTAGGAAATGCCAATATAGTACTCTAGGTCGGCTCATGAATTGATCTTCCGGGACTTTCGGTGAGATCTAGATACGTGTTATATTTGGGAATTGCTAGCACCTAGTTATCGTACATCATAGATTAGCATGATACCTGAAGTTAGTGTTAATGGGATGACAGTAGTCGATGCGATCACTTTAGAAGCACGCTAACCACGGGAATGTTGCCTAGGTGAGGAATACGGTTTATATCGGCATCCCTAGTATTGTAAGCGTGCAAGTTATATAAGATGGAGGCTCACGGCGAAGTCACGTAATGTAGCACGGTGATCTAGTGTCCTACCCGAACTAAGTCAAGTTTAAGGGATGACTCCGTAGCCAATATAAAAGAAATACGAATCGGATTAATAGTTATTGAGTCTAGTTTAATTATATAGAATCTACAGATCTAAGCGATAACACAATGATTGGGGAGGTTAATTACGTTGTCTTTATTTGTGTTGTGTCGAGTCAGTTTTTACCTTATCTTGTCTTTTGTTGGTCTTAGACCACCTCATGTGTGCTCGACATGATTAATTGATTGTTTCTATGTAGATGATTCACAATTGGTTCCTTGTGGGATCGACCTTGATTCACTTATAGCTATACTACGATGGACTAGTCCTCTTGCTAGTATTGGTTAATGGTGATCGAGTATTTTATTATCACTTGACTGATCACGTCAATCAACAAACAAGACCGGTGCCCCCCACAGTGATGTACTTGGCTGGATGATGTTTTTCTCTAGCATCTCCTTAAGCTGAGTTTTCAACTCTTTCAACTCCGCTGGTGCCATCCTATAAGGTGCTTTAGCTACCGGTGATGCTCCTGCGACCAATTCAATCTCGAACTCTATGACTCTATCAGGCATATGTCCTGGCAAATCTTCCGGGAAAACTTCAGGAAAGTCCTTAACTACACGAGTCTCTTCTAACCCGGGCCTATGCTTTTCCTTATTTAACGCATAACCAACGAAACCTCTTCAACCTTTCTTCAAAGCTCTTAAGGCTTTAACTGCTGAGATAATCGGATGACGACCCTTGCTAGGCTTGTATACATTACCCTGAAACACCTTAGCTGATTTTCATGGAACCTTAAAGATCACCCTCTTACCTCTTCAATCCAAGTAGACATAATTCTTAGACAACTAGTCCATACCCAGGATAACATCAAAATCTGAGAAATTCAACACCGTCAAAGCATGCTGGCACTTGTAAGTCCCAATTCTAACATCAACTTAGGGTGTGACTTGAGCACATCTAGTAACTCTGCCCAAAGGTGTGTTTATGGTTCAACTTCTTAGCTATCTTAGAGGAAACAAAAGTCTATGAAGCTCCAGTATCAAACAGGGCTGAAACTGCTAGATTATCAATGATTATGGTACCTAACAAGTGAATCAATTTAAGTACAAATATATAATATCATATGCGCGCTATATCATATTAAATATCTATAATAAACACAAACACTGAAAAGTACCTGTCACCACAAGGTCATCTAACTCTTCCGGTTCTGCATATACTGCAAAGACACGAACTGGTCTGCTACCCGTGGCATGATTACCCTGCTGGTTACCTCGTCCTCCTGCCTGATTACCTTGAGAGAGCTTCTTAGGACACGCCCTCGAGTAATGTGCTACTTCCCCACAGTGGAAACAACTCATGCTACCTGCCATGCACTCTCCTGTATGTGCCTTGTTACACTTAGCACAAACCGTTGGTGCTCCACTTGCTGAACTATTCGTGGCCGGATTTCCCGTCCTCTTAACATTCTGCTGCGGTGCTCCTCTATTATTCCCTTGATAATTCGAGAAAGGCCTCTTGTCTCCAACCACACCCGTCAGTTTACTAGCAAATCTTTCCGCAATCAAAGCTCTATCCATGACGTTTGCCATGCTAGTAGGTCTATCTCCTAGCATGCCCTTTGACACTTCATGTGACATTCCTTCCATGAATTTGTCAATCTTCTTCTCTTCACTTCTCATGATTTGTGGTGGCATCGCTAACTCATGGAACTTGTAGAATCTTGAGTCATTGTAGCGTATCTTCCTTGTTTCAAACTCGAGAAATTCATTGGCCTTTGCATTACGGGTTGTTATAGGAAAGTATTCCTTGTAGAATAGATCTTTAAACACGCGCCAAATCTGTGATCCTCGGATTAACTTGCTCATAAGCTTCCATCCAACTCTCGCATTTCACGCCAACAAGGATACTGCTAACTGAGACCATTCAGTTTCTGGAGCTTTCACATTTCTGCACGTCCTCTCAACCCACGAATCCACAAATCTGCTGCTGCTGGCTCAACGTTGCCAAAGAATTCTGGCACCCTGTGCTTATTCATCTTATCGTACCAATCCACTGGCCTGTCGTAACCCCAAAGCGATGATGTTGTATCATTTCTTTGAGCTGGTGGCGCATTCTGAGCCGTCGGATCCGCAGGATAACCCATAGTGTTAGGAAATGTACGTGGGAACGCAGCTGAATTCAAAATTTTGATTTCCTTTTACCCAGGATCGACCGTTTAAGCAATAAACAAATAAGTAGTAGAGCGGTGGTTACCTTGGTTGATCTAAAAGATCGACGCTTTGACCGTCTAAGGAGAGTAGTTTCGCATAGAGCCGCCCAGTGTTCGGCCTCTACCGCCTTGATCCACACGAACGACCGCGGAATCCCATCATGGATTGCTATTGGAAAACTCCGGTTGCTAGACCGGCCTTTTCCCCTCTCTCCAACTCTACATAGGATGCTTTCTATTTTACACAAGAACTATTAGTTCTTGGAATTGTGTTGTATAAAAGAGCTTGACACCCACCTCTTATTTATAGTGAGAGGGGCGCCCCAACTAGAGTGGAGGAGAAGAAAACATTTTCCCAATAAAATAAGGAAAATATAATTGATTGATTTATCTCATTTATTATAATATCTTATATCAAATAAATCTAGGATATTGTCAATATCTTATATTGAATATTCCCAAGATATTGTCAATATCTAATATTGACTATCTTTATTTTATTACCATAAATCAATTTACACATGTGTATATATCACATGTATATATAACACATATAAATCTATATACATATATCTTGAAAACAAATGTGCACAAGCACATTCCAAGTGCAAGTCACGCATGTGACTATATATATTTAATAATTAATATCTTATATTAATATATGGTAATCTTATTAATTAAATTGCACAATCCAAGTGTATCATATACACACACAAATTGCGCCACCTTAGCCAATAAATTGGCATCCGGAGTATTCTTTAATTAATGTAATACTATTAATATCTTGTATTTAATTTATTCATAATAAATAAATACCACCATATTAATTTACCACTATAACCTTTATAGTACGAGATAAATTCTTTCCTTATTTGGTTATCATCTATAACCACGTTTTAATCCGGCTAGATGTTCTTATGTGTGTGACCCGATAGGCTTCCGAATATGTTGGCCGTAGACACAAAGTGCAAATTATGAAAATGCCCTTCATGCCTAACGATCACGGGATAGCGTCAAAGCAACACACCGTGACCCCAATCATCGGAAGAGTCAAATGCAATGACTACTACCTTTCATGTGAAAGCGATTACCGTGTAACTTACAATCCTATCATTTGTAATAATATCCATACGGTCGTTAGTCGAGTGTCAAAACATCAACGACTGTATCTTATAATTTGGATATCATGCTCTCTGGAAGTAATTCGTTTACTCCCACTTTGCAAAGATTCACGAGAGTAAGACATTCCTTATAAGAAGGCCATTTCGGATATTCGATCCTAATCATAGGATACGCGATTCCCGGACGACCAATCATGTATACTACGCATGCTTCAGTATCATACCCAATCACTACCGCATGATCGCCCCGTGGCTAGGGGAAACCTCAATAGTGTCAAAGCATGACAATCCACACCGTGATGCCATGAAGACTCGGTCTTAAGGATAATTACACAACCGCCACATAGTGTGACACGTATCCGTGTAAGTGGAGTCGGTCTAACGCACGCATTCTCTAATACACGCCCACGTGCGGTCCAAGTGTCTACACTTCGATAGACGAGATCTATCCACCTTACAAAGGCAGAAGACATCTAATACGTGCTAGCCTATTTATACTATCAATGCCTGTTTAATAGTACATCGACCTAGAGACATTTAAGTATCAAACTTATTAAAGTGATTAGAGATCTCATCAACCATAATCGCCTATCATGGTTTCTCTATCACGATTTAATACTAAGGGCGTTATCATATAACAATTCACAATTGGTTCTACAAAGAACACATATATGACAACAGAGAAGCCATTTAATATATGTATAAACATAAAGAAATAGTAGAAATGATCCGACCGGTCGGATCCGGTCCAACCCGATTGGGTTTAGGACACTATTTCAACACATAGTTATTTCCGAGGTGGATAGGGTGTTGGATATTCAGCCGTAGAGGCAATAACATTCTGATACTGTGGTTGAGGTTGCTGGACCTACTGTTGGGGGTGGGTCTGTTGCGGATACATCTGATGCGGGTAAGTCTGTTGTGGATAGGTGTAGCCAGGTGCTACAAAAGTATCAGATCTAGGCGGTGGTGGAGGAAGAACCGTTGGTTGAGGTGTAAAGCTCAGTGGTGTGGAGGAAAATGCTGATGTCTGTGGACGACTGAAAGACTGACTAGCCGGTGGTTGAGAAAGTCCTAATCCTATCCAGCTTGTGGTCATTGGAGGCACATATACTCCTGGTATTACTCCCGCAGAGGTAGTGATGAATGGTATGTTGGGGTTAAACTGTGAATGACCCCCTTGTTCCACTCTACCCCTGATTATGATGTCAGGTCCTTGATTTACACCACTTACCGGAACATTAACTTGAGAAACTGGCACCCTGGGAGTTGGTCCACTTCTTCTCCTTTTTGGAATTCTAGCCTCAGTAATTTCTGCCTTAGTGTGAACTGTCCGGGTGTTAGCCTCTTCGGTGTTATTCATATTAGCTCCTCCTCTAGTAAGAACCATTCTGTAACCAAGAAAAGAGAGGGGTTACTAAAGCTCTAACACTTATCTTAAGGAAGAAATCAAGTCCTACACAACAAAGAAAACCTTTGTCTCTGATACCAACTGTAACGCCCCGTTCCCAGACACCGAGTCCTTATCCGGAAAGAGCGCTCGGCACAGATATTATCAAATAAATTCAATAATATATGTAAGCCTTACTGAAGGATGTAGGATCTTAGATCTAAACGAATTAGATCTACGCGCAGCGGATGGATCACGATTTATATATCACAATACATAAATAAAGGATTTAACTACTACAAGGGGGTTAAGATCTTGTTACCAATAGTAGGAAGAGAAGCCAAGATCTTCCGATGTGTTCTCCAAACGGCGGTTGGTGGACACCCTTCTTGATACACGAACCTCCTCGATATGCAACACCAAGAAAAACTTAGAGTTTTTCTTCTTCTAAAACCCAAGACAAGAAAACTAATTATTTCTCTCTTTTTTTCTAAGGTGGTCGAAATTTGCCAATGTTCTAAGGCTTGGGAGAACTCTCTTTATATAGGAGAGTAAACCTTGTCCTCCAAGGATTAAATAATTAAGAGATAATTATTACATTAATCCTTTATTCCAAATAAAAGATAAATAAAATGATTATCCCAAACAAATTAGGATAAATCATATTATTATCTAATATTCCATGAATTATCATTTAACAAATAAATGATAAATCACATGTCAAATAATTATCCAAGAAAACTAATTTCTCTCTAATTAAATGTGATATTGGCGCCCCATTAAGGGTCTCAAGCCCACATAAAATGTCTTTTATGTGTATTATATTATTTAGCCCCAAAAATAATATCCATGCATATCAATTAATTAGCTTGACCAATTAATTATCTTGAGGCCCAAATAACAAGATTATTAGTCCGAATCTGAAGCCACATCGGGGACCATGGACTTATAACCGGTAGCTCCAATAATAATTATTCATCGGACCGAATAAGTACATTAATTACTAATTCGGGATTACGCCACCATAAACCCAAACCGAACTCTACCGATTATAGATGTATACTTATACTCAACCCATAGAGTGAATAAGCGTCCATTGATATAATCACTACATACGGATTAACCCTCCATAGACTGCCCATTCTGAGTGGGAAGTCTCCGTGAACCCGACTCAGAATATCTTATCCTTATTTACCATTAACCCCATTATGATCAATTAGTTCACATATCTGACTAGTGATCAATTAGTCTAATATGAACTCCCGGATCGATCACTTTCTTAGGGCTAACAAATAAGGGATCTGTCTCTCTACTTCCCGAGGAAGGAATGGATTCCGTGTCTCGTGAAAATCAGAACTACTCACTCATCTGGAGATAGTGCCAATGAGAAGTGGCTTGGAACACATATTTAAGTGAACCGTAACTAACACATCAAACACTACCCCGGGACAAGCAGCACCTTGTGATCACCTCAGGATTAAGGTTGATCCATATATGATCATCTAATGATTTAATAAGATTCCTCGATTACGGAATTATATCGAGAAATTCAGATTAAATCGGTCCAGTCCTATATGAATGCCATCATATATAAATGCCCCACGTAAGTACCCTCTACCAAAAGTCTGGATAAGACTATCACACCCTAAGGTGTTAGGCGCATTATTGGTGTTTTAATCAAGAGACCCTAAACTCGATTAAATTCACCACGGACTAACTGATTTAAGTATATCACCACTAACTCAATCCTCACGTGTAATCCATACACCGAGTTAAGCGTTACATCTTGATATACTTAGGGTTTTGGAAGTGTATCCTTTACAAGCACAAAGCAAGTAACTAAGATGAGATAAATTTTGTCATCCATTATTAAAAACAATTACACAAATTGTCTTTCGGGCACTACACCTAACAATATCCCACTTGCACGAAATGACAAGCAACGATTGTTTTTAGAGCACACCCTTTATCATCTTATTCACAACACTCTCCCACTTGCTCTAAAAGCATATGAGACATATCCATCAATGTTGTACCCTCCAAGCACTCGACTTGGTACAATCGACTAGTTAGGTTGTCGACTCGAGACGATCTTTAGGATCAAAACGTCGCCGGTCCATCTAATCAGGTGGTACTCTCTATGCTTTTGACCTCTAGTGACTGAGAAGATCCTTCAAAACTATCTCATCACTATTTTCACAGTGAAGTGATATCAGCTTATCAGTCCTGGAATTACTCCCAGACCAAAAAGGAAATTCTAAGCACTATGAGAAAACACTGAGCCCGCGATCAACTTAATGATCATCCTTAATCTGACGACAAGTCAGAATCAGTGTAGTCAACCATATTCAAGTTTGCACCTGAATATACAATCATATGATTCCTCGTTCTCTAAAGATACTTGAGGACGTACTAAACCGCTACTTATTGCTCGAATCCAAGATTCGATTACTATTGACTTGTTATAACCTGACTTGCCGTTATCCAAGAGAGACTCTATCCCATTCTCTTTATCCGAAGATTTAGAGAATCATTCACGAGAGGTAGGTAGGACTACTCGATGAATGTTGCATACGTATATGCATGATCATCTTATTCAATAAGATAGGTGGGATAGCCAACGACTCATTCTCGTGAATTTGACCGAATCGATTCTTAGAATATAGTCCAATTCTCTCATCCAGAGAATCTTGGCTGTCGATTTCCGACTTGGATAGCACACACATGTTGTTTCCAACTGTTTCAGTGTTATCATTCATGAACACTAATACTACTACTTTACCAATATTGATATCCACTCTACGAAAGATTTATCAATATTCTGGTCAAGTCCACATATTTTAAAACATGTGACTTTCAATGACCGAGAGGGTCTCTTAAATCCACAAAGGCTATAAGCCCCGGCAGTCGTCCTGCCATTTGTTGTGACCAAGACCCTTCTGTTCCGAATGAATCCAGACTCCGTTTGTCGGCAAGAAAGTCTCAGGGAATCACCCCTATTTTCTGCTTTCTAACGAAATCTAGCAAGAGTGAGTGGTGAGAGAGTTCAAGGTCTGGTTAACTCTCTACTTGTCAGGGAATCACCCCTAGACCACTCAGCTTTGCACTAAAAGTTTAAACTTTCCTATTCATTCGACTCATTTCGTGTAGATCCAATTGCTCCCACTGGGCTGAGACACTCTGGGTGGTTCTACAAGAGGTCAAATGTAACTAGAGTACCAAAACTCCATTCACAGGGTTAAGGCTTTCAAACCAACCTCTATGATCAGAATCCTATACAGCCCACCAAGAGCCATAGGTTATTAATCACCCCAGCAGACTATAAAGTCCACAAAACCACAATGGGTCAACGGTTAGACCATACTCCCACTGCGTTTTGGGTGGATTGACATTCTGATCTAGTAGTATTTATCAGTGTAGTCACCAACAACCGATGTTGGACGTGGTCCGATTAAATCGAGATAGTAACTTCCAGAGTAACCGTACTCAAGGTCTAAGGTTGTTATGTATGGATTCTTTCGGAAGGTGTAGCAAGTCCAACCGTCACTTTACGATCTCAAGAATCTTATAATCAACCTTCACTCATCACATTAAGATATTTCACGAATAGTTATATTCTGTGCGTGTGTGCAAAATCTCCAGTCCTACCTTCAAGCACTAAGTGCTAAATGCTTATATTTACGGAAGTGGTGTAAACCGAATTTACTCCTTATCCATAAATTGACGAGCATCTTCTAGGTAGACTTCTCGGTTTAGATAATAATGTTAACCGTTATTTTGCAACAATATCTTAATCGAGTTAAGCAGTGTATTGTAGCACATAAATAACTATGCAAGGAGAGGCTACGGTTTCTTCCTCAGTGAAAATCACTCTACTTGAAGGCAGGCCGAGCATCAGTCCAAAAGACTATGCGATAGCCTATTTCTGAGCATGGAATACTCTATTCTCTGCTGAAATCAGAGACTCCTCCTCGTATTCTTTCGATATACTAAACCGTGTTTCGAGTAGTTATCATACAAAATGTCACCACTCAAAATCTCCCATTAGCTTGTATCTCTCACTAGACCCCGAAGGTCACTGTGAACAAGCTATGTTACCTCTTCAATCTATTACCCTCTCCCAATTGAAAGGAAACTTAGTCATTGTTCCTTTAAGAGGCAGTGTTCGAGGCGGGAGATAGGAATCACCCTTAGCGGTCGTCGAGTCTTATCTACAGGATATATGCACTAATTAATAGACTTTGAAGGGTCGTTTATCTTAATACGGAAACCTTTTACCTTTAATAGTTTTAGATGTGTTACAATACTTATTCAGCTTTTCTTAGTGGTTCTGTCTTTATCAAACAAAAGTCCGAGTCTCAGATTCGTACTACAAATGTCATCTTCACCTTGTTTAAGGCAACTGTAGTATCGAGATGAAAGTGAATCCACTTGTTTCAACGAATCTGTAAACAGAAAAATAAATTTTTCTGTGATATTCAAGGATAGAATCCGAAATTCATTTCCTTATATCACTCCCACTATTCTAGCTGAAACAACTGCCCGTTGTCTACTATATTAATTGTTAATGCACAGCTTCCTTGTTCTTCCAAAGAACTTAGCTTCCGAGTCAAGTTACTCGGTTAAGAAAGTTGCTAAGGATTCATTGGTTAGTGATCCGAAATCACTTTCCTTATCCTATACTTTCTTTACTTAATGTTTCGGTTTAGCCTCAAAACTTTAGTTAAGATGATTAACACTTATAGACATTCTTTCCCATTCTTAACTTTCCTTAAAAGGAAATAGCTGAACTAGCGATTCGTTTGAGTAGACACTACTCGTGAGCGTGGGATGTCTAATGAAAGCGTTACCAGTGGGACTAATTTTCTAATAAATTAGAAAAACATAAGATAAAAGCCCTACTAGTTTATCGGTTCCAAATACCGTCTAACTAGTGACACTTTAATCGATGATTCTCCAATTTTTCTATTAGAAAATTTCTCGTGTAGACACTACACAAATAAAATTCACTAAAATAATTTTACCGTCCCAATCATCTTCCAAACTAACTATGGTTGTCTCTGCGTTCAACACAGTGACAAAGATGTTGACATACTTATTTACGCCACTTAAGTCTTGAAAGCTCAAGAGAAATATCTCTTCCGAAAGATTAATCGCATGTAAGATTAATGAGTACAACGTTCTAGTTACTTACCACTTTTAACGAGTGTCGTTACTAGTCAATTTAATACATACACTAGCGATCTAGTACCCTTAGAGAAACAGTTGTAAATAAAATTGTGAGAATAAATCCAAATCATACACTACAAATAAATTTTAGGAACTATAAACTAAGTACTTATAGTCTATCCTACCGTTCTAAGGATTTAATCTAATACCTCAAGGTCGCCTGTAGGGTAGGTCAAAGAGGTTTCGATTAATATTGAAGATCAAATTGAGAATCAAACATCTCATTTGTGATCGTCAATCACTTTTCCTTTTCGCCAAGGTACTACCAAAAATACCTTTATGAGTGTGACCTCTTGTCTCAGATTTTTAGGTAGACCCGAGTGTGCCGCGCTTAGGGTCGGTCGGTGACCCGACAAGTACCCAAAATCCTATCCTTTCGGAGACCAAGCCTTGAATTTTGATAGCGGTGAAGGCCTTCCTCAGGAGGGCGGTCCCGAGCCGCACACGAGGCGTCACCATTCTCTCACGTTGCTTGTGTCAGCGGTAGAGGCCGTGGGGTTGGCTGTCGCCTCTCCCGCTCCCACTCAATATTTTGAAAAAGTGGTGGGTTTACTGATCACGTTTTTGGACTTGATGTTACATTAAGGAACAATAAATCATAGGCCCGAATGTTGTCGGTTACGTGGGCTAGCCCACCCGACCTATTCGTTGGAACATATGTGGCCGTCGGACGGGTCAAGACTAGGGGAGCTCCGTTGAGCCGTAGTGGCTCTTCGGATGGCTCAGCCTTGCCAGACCCCCGTGCAAACACCACACGTGGAGGGTGAAGTCGATCGAGCCGTAGCTTCTGTGGACCACCCAACCGTGGTTAAACCACTTTCGAACCATGTTTGCCCGTGAATATCCAATCCTTAAACATCAAACTTTCTCGTAAACACTACAGAACAAAAACGTAATTTCGTCTAGGTAAGGGTTTCGGGATTTTACTCCTTATGCTTTCGCAGAGTGGGATTCACCGAGAATCCATCACCCAACCTCGACGATTGAAAAAACCCGTGTTCCTCGGTTTTTACCCTAATTAGTTTCTAATTAATATCAAACAATTAATTAAAACTAATTGTGTGTTTTATACATGCCTCACTAATTCCTCGAATTAATTTCTACATGTATGCATATGGAGTGGAATTCATGATATGATGCATGTCATGGCAATTTTCCGGTTCTACACATACAATCTAAACATGTATACTAGTGCGGAAAATAAACATCGATATGGACCGTTGGCACCCCCGTATCTATTCTATTAAAATAAAATAAAATTAGAAGCCCTAATCTGTAGCTGTTCAAAACTTCGACGATCGGCAAACCAAACGAACTCGGATCGCAACGAAAATCTCCAGATCAGTTCTTCATTCCTCGGGCTTCAATATGGACGGTTGGATCGGAGCTTTGACTTGTCAATCTTCTCCAGTGAGCCGCCCAACTTGCGGCTGAATCTGACTTTTACAGCAGCGCATCAATGACTTCCCGAGGCCGATCGGGAATCGAGATGAATCCCGATCGACCTGAAATTTTTATGCCACGTTAAAAACTCAATATTTATCGATCTGACCTGTTGGATTTGCGTTTCAACGGTCCAAATTCTCCCAGAAATTCGAGGAAGTCACAGGTAGGGTTTCTGTGAATCCTGCGTTTTTTTGTTATAGAAGCTTCTTTGCAGCAACGAACGGATATCAAAAAGAACACCGATCGACTCCAAATTTTGTGGGATTGTTCATCATCTTCCAGTATTGATTCTGACCGGAGGGATCGTCGTTTCAACGGCTTGATCAACAGAAAAAACGAAATAACTAAACAGCTACTAAACAGATATATTTCTGGAAATTAAAATTGCAATAACAAATAAATTACATAATTTCCTATACTCATATGAACGAATTTTCATCGTTTATATGAGTTTACAATAGATCTAACGGGTAAACAGTGCCAACCCCCAATCCATCTCTTCAACCATAGCAATTAATTATTATCAAAGCATAAAACAATAAATAAAATTTACCTACATGCAATTCCATTCCTTTAAATCGTTTAATTATGATTATGACTATATAAATCGTGGAACCTGTCTCTGATACCACATGAAGGATGTAGGATCTTAGATCTAAACGAATTAGATCTACGCGCAGCGGATGGATCACGATTTATATATCACAATACATAAATAAAGGATTTAACTACTACAAGGGGGTTAAGATCTTGTTACCAATAGTAGGAAGAGAAGCCAAAATCTTCCGATGTGCTCTCCAAACGGCGGTTGGTGGACACCCTTCTTGATACACGAACCTCATCGATATGCAACACCAAGAAAAACTTAGAGTTTTTCTTCTTCTAAAACTCAAGACAAGAAAACTAATTATTTCTCTCTTTTTTTCTAAGGTGGTCGAAATTTGCCAATGTTCTAAGGCTTGGGAGAACTCTCTTTATATAGGAGAGTAAATAATTAAGAGATAATTATTACATTAATCCTTTATTCCAAATAAAAGATAAATAAATTGATTATCCCAAACAAATTAGGATAAATCATATTATTATCTAATATTCCATGAATTATCATTTAACAAATAAATGATAAATCACATGTCAAATAATTATCCAAGAAAACTAATTTCTCTCTAATTAAATGTGATATTGGCGCCACCATTAAGGGTCACTAAGCCCACATAAAATGTCTTTTATGTGTATTATATTATTTAGCCCAACTAAATAATATCCATGCATATCAATTAATTAGCGTCACCAATTAATTATCAATGAGGCCCAAATAACAAGATTATTAGTCCGAATTACGAAGCCACATCGGGGACCATGGACCTATAACCCAGTAGCTCCAATAATTAATTATTCATCGGACCGAATAAGTACATTAATTACTAATTCGGGATTACGCCACCATAAACCCGAAATCGAACTCTACCGATTATAGATGTATACTTATACTCAACCCATAGAGTGAATAAGCGTCCATTGATATAATCACTACATATGGATTAACCCTCCATAGATCGCCCATTCTCGAGTGGGAAGTCTCCGTGAACCCGACTCGAGAATATCTTATCCTTATTTACCATTAACCTCACGATGATCAATTAGTTCACATATCTCGACTAGTGATCAATTAGTCTAATATGAACTCCGGGATCGATCACTTTCTTAGGGCTAACAAATAAGGGATTGTCTCTACTTCCCTTGAGGAAGGAATGGATTCCATGTCTGTGAAAATCGAACTACTCACTCATCCGGAGATAGTGCCAATGAGAAGTGGCTTGGAACACATATTTAAGTGAACCGTAACTAACACATCAAACACTACCCGGGACAAGCGGCAGCACTCGTGATCACCTCGAGATTAAGGTTGATCCATATATGATCATCTAATGATTTAATAAGATTCATTGATTACGGAATTATATCGAGAAATTCAGATTAAATCGGTCCGATCTATATGAATGCCATCATATATAAATGCCCGCGTAGGTACCCTCTACCAAAAGTCCGGATAAGACTATCACACCCTAAGGTGTTTCAGGCGCATTATTGGTGTTTTAATCAAGAGACCCTAAACTCGATTAAATTCACCACGGACTAATGATTTAAGTATATCACCACTAACTCAATCCTCACGTGTAATCCATACACCGAGTTAAGCGTTACATCTTGATATACTTAGGGTTTGCAAAGCGATGTATCCTTTACAAGCACAAAGCAAGTAACTAAGATGAGATAAATTATGTCATCCATTATTAAAAACAATTACACAAATTGTCTTTCGCGCACTACACCTAACACTTACGTCATACATCAGAACTAAAACGACGCGGAAGATAAAACGACTCGGGAAACAAAAGATCGAACACATGGTTTTCAATGCTGCGAAAACTAAATCCAATAAATAAAACTAATTGTCATCCAACATTCAAATCCAAAAGAACTCAAACGGTACTAATCCAAAAGAAAGACAACATTGTTTGAACATTGATCTAAAAACTTTATTGGAAGAAACAAAACTAAAAGAAACTAAATCTTCAAGAGCTCCACCTCACACGTCATCGTCGAAGAACTCATCATCATTAGCAACCTGTTCATCTTCTTTGGGGATAGGGAAAGACAAACATAAAGTAACGGGGTAAGTACATAAGTACTTAGTAACGCGTAGAAGATCGTATAACGTCGGTCTCATAAAGAATTAAAAGCAACGCCGTCTTTTGTTAGTTCGTTCCGTTATTAACTCTAGCTAACTATCATATTATGTTCGTAGTATAACATGAGGTTCCAAAGTTATCTAGCTTAGCTCAAGTTTGTTACATCATGAATGATGAGGGCACTACGCTGTTAGGTGTGATGCCCGAAAGACAATTTTGTAATTGTTTTATTTAATAAATGAAATGATATTGTTATTCATATTTATTATTCTCATATTCACCGATGTGACAATAGTAATTACACTACATAAAACCCTAAGTATATCGTTTATGTAATCACTTAACTCAGTGTATGGGATATACACAGGAGGATTGAGTTAGTGAAGATGTACTTAAAATACAATTAACCCGTAGTGAAGTTAATCAAGAGTATCGGGTCTCTCCTTTAACGTGCTATTAATGCGCCCAGAACACAATAGGTGTGATTGTCTTATCCGGACTTTCGGTTAAGAGAACCAAATGGGGCATTTATATATGATAGATATATCATATAGAAATTTGGACCGATTTGATTAGAGTTCACGATATAATTCCGTAATCAGAAGTCTTATCGAATCAATGGATGATCATATTTATGGATATATCTTAATACCGAGGTGATCACAAATCAAGCGCTTGAATCGGTATGAGGTTTGACTTGACGGTTAAGGATTTACACCGAGTGCTGTGGTGCGAATTACCCCATCTTGGCATTGTTTGGATTGAGTGAGTAGTACGTGTTATCACAGATACGAATCCATTCCTTCCATTTATGGAAGTAGATAGACGATTCCCTTATTTGTTAATCCTAAAGCGATCGATCGCGCGAGTTCATAGTACACCGATTAGCTACCGGTGAGTTGTATGAATTAATTGATCACTAGGGGTTAATGGTAAATAAGGATAAGAGGTTCTCGAAAAGGGTTAACGGTAACTTCCCGATTTAGAATGAGCGATCTATGTAGGATTAATCCATATGTAATGATTATATCAATGGACGCTTATTATTATTCTCGTGAGGAGATAAATATAATCTCATAATCGGAGGAGTGCGATCACGGGATTATGGTGGCATATTTCTGTGATTGATTTATCGAATATAATTATTACATTCGTAAGATAATTATTTATTTGATTTATCGGAGCCACGATTATTAGTCATTAATCCCGACGTGCCTCCTAATATAGCATAGCTATTCTCGGACGTCGAATCCTAATAATATTAATTTAGTTCTTATTGGACTTTATTAAAACGATATGTGAATTAATTGTTTAGTGAACTATTAAATCGGTTGAAATTTAAATAATTAAATATGTGGAAAAGACATTTTCCATAATCTTGGCAAAAGTGTGTTGTGGCGAAAATAATATTGACTAGGTCAATAATGAAATTTTCGCCAAGTGTGATGATTAGTCAACAAGAAATTAGTTTTCTTGTGGATTAATAAGACATGTAATCACAAAATATTTATTGGATAAATATTTATGGTAAGAAATAAAGATAAATATTATTACAGATTTGTTTCAGAATATTATGGGATTATCTTTTATTTATTGGATTATTTATTTACAAAATAAAAATCCTTGGAGGCTAAGTTTTTCTTCTCCTATATAAAGAGAGTTATAAAGCCTTACACACAACAATATTTTGAGTTCCACCTCTTAGAGAGGAGGAAGAAATTTCGGCCAAGAGGGTTGGAGAAAAATCTTGGAGGTTTTTCGGGTAGCATATCGGAAGGATTCGAGGCGAGAATTTCCTTCCACGGGAGTTGCTTGGATCACGTCACGGAAGTTAAGTGGTGCTCTTCACACCTTCGTTTGTTCTTTCTATTGCGGTTCTTCAACTTGGATTTTGAGATCCAAGAGGTATGTTCTACAACCCCCTTGTAGAGTAGATCTAGTTATTTTATTACGTGTAATTTATAGATCTAGATCCCTAAATCGCTTCCGTTGCGGATGGTATTACTAACAGTGGTATCAGTCGCCATGGTGATCTATATTTATACGTATAAAATATTAGATCTAAGAAGTGGAATATGCATGTGTAGATTGCATTATTTTCGTTTTAATTTTACTATTTTCGAAAATTTTATGATGAATGCTTGTGATTGTCGTGGTTGAAGAGATGGATTGGGGTTGGCACTGTTTACCCGTTAGATTTATTGTAAACTCATATAAACGATGAAAATTCGTCCATATGAGTATAGGAAATTATGTAATTTTTTTTATTGCAATTTTAATTTCCATAAAATAGATCTGTTTATTAGCTGTTTAGTTATTTCTTTTTTCCCGTTGATTGAGCCGTTGAAACGACGATCCCTCCGGTCAGTATCAAGAATGGAAGAGGATGAACAATTCCAAAAAATTTGGCGTCGATCGGAGTCCGTTTTGATATCCATTCGTTGCTGCAAAGAAGCTGCTGTAACAGAAAAACGCAGGATTCACAGAAACCCTACCTGTGACTTCCTCGAATTTCTGGGAGAGTTTAAACCGTTGAAACGTAAATCCAACCGGTCAGATCGATAAATATGGAGTTTTTGATGTGACATAAAAATTTCAGGTCGATCGAGATTCATCTCGATTCCCGATCGGCCTCGGGATGCTTTTGAGGCGCTGCTGTAAAAGTCAGATTCAGCAGCAAGTTTGGCAGCTCACTGGAGAAAATTGACAAGTCAAAGCTCCGATCCAACCGTCCATATTGAAGCCCGAGGAATGAAGAACAGATCTGGAAAGTTTCGTCACAATCCGAGTTCGTTTGGTTTCCCGATCATCGAAGAATTTGAACCGCTGCAGTTTATGTTAGAAAGTAGTAAACCCTAGTTAGGGTTTGGTTATTTATTTTCTAATAGGTTAGATACGTGCGCGTTAAAGCGGTCCATCTCGGTGTTTAAATTTTCCACAATTTATTTTTATGTGTTTGATCATACAATAGATATAAAATCGGAATTGTCATGACATGCATCATATCATAAATCCACTCCATGCATACATGTAGAATTTTAATTTTGGTAATTAAAATAGGCATGTATTAAACTCGCGTAATTAGTTGAAATTTAATTAATACGTGGTAATTAATTAATTTAGTAACTAATTAAAGATCCGAGGACGGGTTATGAAATCGTTAAGCCTTTCGGTGTGTGTTCTCGGTGAACCGCCTTAAAGCCCAAACGAGATCACGTTTTCAATTCGTAGTGTCTACGAGGTTGAATGATGGTAAAAGAACAATAAATCTTGGATAAAAACGGTTCGCTTATAGGTTGGGTGGTCAACTGAGCTAGGCTCGACCGACTTAACCCTCCTAGTGTGATGCATGCACGGGGGTCCGGCAAGACTAAGCTACACCGGAGAACGGAGGGGTGATTCCTTCTTATCTCAATGAGGCTGTCTTGACCCGATTTCGTCCGACTGTCACATATGTTCCAACGAATAGGACGGGTAGGCTTGCCTACGTTACCGACACCATTCGGAATCCTTGATTTGATGTACTTTTATTTTAACATCAAAAAGACGTGGTTAGTTAACACACCACCATTTCCAAAATATTGAGTGGGAGCGGGGGAGGCGACAGCCAACCCCACGGCCTCTACTATAGATACAAGTAAGTGAGAGAAGGGTGACGCCTCGAGGCGCTTTGATTTCGTCCCCCTAAGGATGGTGTTCACCCCTATCAACATTCATGGCTTGGTCTCCGAAAGGATAGGATTTCTGGGTACTCGTCGGGTCACTGACCTATCCTAAGACGGCACACTCGAGGCGTACCTAAGAGGTCCGATATAGTAGTTCACACTCATCATGGGTATTCTTGATAATATCTAGGCTAAAAAAGGAAGGTAGTCAATGAATAAAGGGATGTTCGATTCTCGTGGGATGTTCGATTCTCACAAGTTATTCATTAATGAGATTGTCTCGATTTAACCGTCATCTCTTTGACCTACCCTAAGGCGGCACTGAGATGCGAGGTTAAAACCTTGGAATGGTAGAGTAGACTTATTTTTTAGTTTACAATTCCTAAAATAAAATAGTAGCGTTAAACTTGAATTAATATATGTCATTTTATTTACAGCATTATCCCTTACTAAATTGCTTAAAATTTAATTGACTAGTATTGACTTCGTTAAAAAGTGGAAAGTAACTAGGACGTTAAACTAGTTAATCGATAATGCAATTATTTTTTGAAAGAGATATTTTCTCTTAAGCCTTTTAAAAACCAGAGTGACATATAGGTATGTCACTAGTGTCATTCGTGTCAAACGGAAGACAAACTTAGTTTGATCAAAGATGATTTCGGACTTTGAAATTCTTCTAGTGAATTTTGAGTGTATAGTAATTACACGAGTAATTTTCTAATTGAAAAATCGGAAAATCATGAAGTGTTACTAGTTGGACGATATTTGGAATCGATGAACTAGTGGGAGCTTTATGATTTGTTGTTTTTCTAGAACATTAGAAAAGTGTAACTGACTACACACGTAACCGTTCTAATTGGAAAACCGGAAAGTCATGAAATGTTGCTAGTTAGACGATATTTGGAATCGATGAACTAAGTGGGAGTTCTAATGATTTGTTGTTTTTCTGGCAATATTGGAACTATGAGATTTTTTTTTCTAAATCGAAAAAATCGGAAACTCATAAATGAAGCATTGCTCGTTAGACGGTATTTGGAACCGATAAACTAGTGGGAGCTTTAATATGATTTGTTGTTTTTCTGGTATATTAAAAAATCCGAGAAGTCCCGACGAGTAACACTCGAAATAGACATCCCACGGTTCAAGAGTAGTGTCTACTCAAACGAACCATTGGTTCAAGATCTATTTCCATTCACGGAAAGTCAAGAATGGGAGAATATGTCTAAAAGTGTTAGTCATCTAGCGAGAAAACTTTAAAGTCGAATCGAAAATTAATTAGCGAAAATCATAGGATAAGGCGGTGATTTTGGATCACCAACCTATGAATCCTTGGCGATTTTCTCGAGCTAAGTTCTTTGGAAGAACAAGGTAGCGGTGCATTTAACGATTAAAAGAGTAAACAACGGGCAGTTAATTTTAGCTAGAAAAGTGGGAGTGATATAAGGTAATGAATCTCGGATTCAATCCTTGAATATCGCGGGAAAATTATTTTCCGTTACGATTCGTTGGAACGAATGGGTTTACCTTCTATTCGATAATTTGTTTGTCGATGAAAGTGAATATATCATTTGTAAAGATTTAATCCAAGACTCGGACTTTTGTTTGATAAAGTCAAAAACCACTTAGAATCACTTTGAAATATGTATATAAAACACATATTAAGAACTATTAAAAGCAATTGGTTTCTATATTTAGATAAACGCTTCTTCATATTCCATAGTTAGTGCATAGTCCCTAAAAGACAAGACCTGAAGACTGGCTCAGGGTGATTCCTTTTCTCGAGCCTGGTTATATTGTCTCAAAGGTTCAATGACTAAGTTTCCTTTTCAATTGGGAAAGGATAATGGTTATAAAGAAGTAACATAGCTTGTTCATAACGACCTTCGGGGTCTGATGAAAGATACAAGCTAGTAGGAGCTTCCGAGTAGTGACTTCTTGTCCGATAACTATTCAAACACTCCGGAAAGTTTATCCAAAATATTTTGAGGTTTCTCTGTTTTCAACAGAGAGATAGAGTATTCTATACTCGTAAATGGGCCATCACATAGTCCTGTGGATTGATGCTCGGCCCGCCTCATGTAGTGAAATGCTTTCATTAAGTGAGAAACCGTTAAATTGCCTTATATAGTTTTTAGATGTGCTACAATATCTTCGCTTAACTCAATAAAGATATTGAAAGCGATATAACGGTTTACATTGAAATGTAAGACCGAGAAGTCTACCTAGAATATGCTTTGGAATTTACGGATAAGGTGTGGATTCGGTTCACCCCACTTCCATAAATATAAGCATTTAGCACACGGTGCTTGAAGGTAGGTCCGAAATTTCGCGAACACGTTCGGTCGCTGACCAATCGTTATATATCTTGTAGCATTGAGAAAAGGTGTGTTATAAGATTCTTGAAATCGGGAAGGACGCTTATATCTTTATTGCGTCCTTTCGACGATAGTAGTCTATGAACAAGAAACCTTAAACCTTGCAAAGACGTTTACTCAAGGTAGTTACTAATTGATTAAAATCGGACCACATCCAACATCGGTTGTTGGTGATAACACTAAATACTACTAAACTAGATCGTAATTTTGATCCACCCGAATGTAGTGGGAGTATGGTTTATCCATTACCCATTACGGGTTCGGGCGGACTTTGTAGTATGAGGATCGATTGATGACCTATGGCTCTTTTGTGAGCAAAGATAGGATTACGATAATAGAGGTTGGTTTAATAGCCATAACCCGTGAATGGAGTTCGGTACTCCACCTGTTCGTGCTCTTGTAGAACCACCTGAGCGCCTCTCAGCCCAGTGGGAGTAATTGGATCTACACGGAAAAGAGTAGAATGAGTTCGGTATTGCATGATTTCGCTCAAAAGCGAGAAAAATAGGGGTGATTCCTCGAGACTTTCTTGCCAAACAAACGGAGTCCGGATTCATTCAAAACAGAAGGGTATTGACTTATGAACTTATGACAGGATGATTATCAAGGCTTATGTCCTTTGTGGATAAAAAGCAAACCTCTCGGTCATTGGAAGTCATATATTTCTACAATATGTGGATTTGACCTGGAATATTGATAAGTCTTTTGTAGATGGATATCAATTTTAGTCTGAGAGTGAATATATAAATATATATTAGTGTTTGTGAAGGATAACATTTGCACGATTGGAATCAACATGGGTGTGTTATCTCAAGTCGAATCGACAATACCACAATTCTTCGCAATAAGAGATTTGGACAACATCCTAAAGAGTTTGACTGGTCGAATTCATTAGGATCGACCATGGTTTCCTATCCATCTTATTGGTTAAGATGATGCATCCGTGTATGCAACATTCAACGAGGAAGTTCTACCCTATGCCTCGGGAATGACTCTCAAATCTTCGGATCAAGAGAAATGGGATAGATTCTCTTTCTAGTAAGAGATGGTCAGGTTATTAAACGTCAACTTTGATCGAATCTTAGATTCGGCGGTTAACAAAGCAAGTTTAGTATGTCCTTTAGTATCTTGAAGAGAACGAGGAATAATATGAGACATATTCATGTGTGAACTTGGATATGTGTGATACAATCGATTTTGACTTTAAGTCGATTGAGGATGATCGTTAAGTCGATCTCGGGCTCGATGTTTACTCAGTACCACATGATTAGATGGACCGTAACGTTTCGATTCTACGGATCGTCTCGAGCCGACAACCCGACTAATCATTAAGACCCATGACATTTAGATGTAGGTGCTCCCGAGTCACCGACCTATCCTACGACGGCATACTCGGAGTGTACTTTGGAATCGAAATGGTTATGATATGCTTAGTGGGTACTCGAATACGGGATGAGTCTCCATTGCTTTAGAGCAAGTGGGAGATGTAGTTTGTTGTAGCTTTAAATAATAGGGTGTGCTCTAAAACAATTAATCACATGCTTTCGTGCAAGTGGGAGATTGTTAGGTGTGATGCCCGAAAGACAATTTTGTAATTGTTTTATTTAATAAATGAAATGATATTGTTATTCATATTTATTACTCTCATATTCACCGATGTGACAATAGTAATTACACTACATAAAACCCTAAGTATATCGTTTATGTAATCACTTAACTCAGTGTATGGGATATACACAGGAGGATTGAGTTAGTGAAGATGTACTTAAAATACAATTAGCCCGTAGTGAAGTTAATCGAGAGTATCGGGTCTCTCCTTTAACGTGCTATTAATGCGCCTGAAACACAATAGGTGTGATTGTCTTATCGGACTTTCGGTTAAGAGAACCTAATGGGGCATTTATATATGATAGATATATCATATATAAATTTGGACCGATTTGATTAGAGTTCACGATATAATTCCGTAATCAAGAAGTCTTATCGAATCAATGGATGATCATATTTATGGATATATCTTAATACTGAGGTGATCACAGTCAACTGCTTGAATCAGTATGAGGTTTGACTTGACGGTTAAGGATTACACCGAGTCCGTGGTCCGAATTACCCCATCATGGCATTGGCATTTGGATTGAGTGAGTGAGTACGTCGTGTTATCACAGATACGGAATCCATTCCTTCCATTTATGGAAGTAGATAGACAGATTCCCTTATTTGTTAATCCTAGAAAGCGATCGATCGCGAGTTCATAGTACATCGATTAGCTACCGGTGAGTTGTGCGAATTAATTGATCACTGGGGTTAATGGTAAATAAGGATAAGAGGTTACGAAAAGGGTTAACGGTAACTTCCCGATTTAGAATGAGCAATCTATGGAGGATTAATCCATATGTAATGATTATATCAATGGACGCTTATTATTATTCTCGTGAGGAGATAAATATAATCTCATAATCGGAGGAGTGCGATCACGGGATTATGGTGGCATATTCCTATGATTGATTTATCGAATATAATTATTCGTTTCGTAAGATAATTATTTATTTGATTTATCGGAGCCATTGATTATTAGTCCATGGTCCTCGACGACGTGCCTCCTAATATAGTATAGCTATTCTTGGACGTCGAATCCTAATAATATTAATTTAGTTCTTATTGGAATTTATTAAAACGATATGTGAATTAATTGTTTAAGTGACTATTAAATTAGTTGGGCTAAATAATTAAATATGTGGAAAAGACATTTTCCATAATCTTACAAAAAAAGTGTGTTGTGGCGAAAATAATATTGACTAGGTCAATAATGAAATTTTCGCCAAGTGTGATGATTAGTCAACAAGAAATTAGTTTTCTTGTGGATTAATAAGACGTGTGCACAAAATATTTATTGGATAAATATTTATGGTAAGAAATAAAGATAAATATTATTCAGATTTGTTCAGAATATTATGGGATTATCTTTTATTTATTGGATTATTTATTTGCAAAATAAAAATCCTTGGAGGCTAAGTTTTACTCTCTTATATAAAGAGTTAGTTCTCCCAAGCCTTTACACACACAATATATTTTGAGTTCCACCTCTTAGAGAGGAGGAAGAAATTTCGACCAGAGGGTTGGGGAAAAATCTTGGAGGTTTTTCCGGGTAGCATATCGGAAGGATTCGAGACGAGAATTTCCTTCCACCGGGAGTTGCTTGGATCACACGTACGGAAGATCGTGGTGCTCTTCACACCTTCGTTTGTTCTTTCTATTGCGGTTCTTCAACTTGGATTTTGAGATCCAAGAGGTATGTTCTACAACCCCTTGTAGAGTAGATCTAGTTATTTTATTACGTGTAATTTATAGATCTAGATCCTTAAATCGCTTCCGCTGCGGATGGTATTACTAACATACGCCTAGTAATAGGATGCACTAGGACAACTGGATACAACCTACTTAGAGACACGCTCTAGTAGCCCCGGGAATATCTGAGTCCCGATAGTGTGATGACCGGCAGAGTGCACCAGACGCTTTATCTAGCCAATCAATTAACCGGCGTGGGTACAGTCTACTTTGTCTAGTCAGAGGACACGTCGCTATATTGTACTATGCCTTACCAAGCATTGCATGATGTTTAAGATTATTAATCTAACACATACGTTTGATTAGATGTTTAACTAGCCACCTAAGTTGATTCACATAAAAGGCTCACCTATCAGTCTACTCCCTCTTCTTAAGACCACTAGACTCTAACAAAACCTAGCACATACACAGACATCGATAAACCCTAGCTTATCGAAGCACAAGGAAAATCCCAAGCTTTCGACGGTGCACAAGGAAAATCCCAAGCTTTCGACGGTCCCACACTTCATCTCTTTTTAGGGAATCCATATGGTGCCGGAACTAAACGCATCAAAAGCTAGTTCAAGGCTTTGTCACATAAGGTTAAGCAGTAAGGACATGGTTATAAAGCCTGAAACCAAGCTGACACGATAAAACAGTAAAGAAACGGAATAAACAGGTCAAACGCACGTTTGACACCCTGTAAACGCACGTTTGCCTCGAACGAATGTTTACTACTCCCCCAAACGCTCGTTCGTGAAAAGTAGCCATCCTGTATTAAATGTCAAACACCCAAACGCTTGTCCATAAACCCCAAACGCTCGTTTGAGTTGCAACGATCGCAAACGCCCGTTTGCCCTTGTGCAAACGCTCGTTTGCCTGGGTTTTTCCCAGAAATCTGCAACTGTCAAAATACGATTTCCAACCCAATTCCACCCCAAACTCCAACTTAAGCAGATCATAAACAACAAAATTAAACATACAAATGCTCTATAACTCTACAACACCTTAATCATACGATAAGAACACCACGTTACCTTAAATTGCGAGCTACTACGATCCACGTTACCAAAACCTTGAAAATGTTAAACTTTAGAACTCCGAACCTACAACGATTCGAACCAAAACTAATCACTACGAAAATTAACTAAGAGAAACTCAACCTTAACAATGGTGATTAAACCCTAATCACCAAGAACGAGGAGGGACAAAACTTACGTTAACCGTTTTGCGAAACATTGGTATCAAAAGCTTCCTCACCTTGAGATGATCGCTTTTCCCTTGAAGAGTCTGTGGAAACGATCAACGGTTTAGCCTCGATGTTGAGAAATACTTTGCCCTAGATCTTGAATACTTAGAGCGTTTTCTCCCATTTTATTTTTCTGATGAGGCGCGTATTATGATGATGATGTGCCGCCTATTGGGATAAAAATATCCCTTTTATACTCCGTAATTAAAATCATCATTAAACCATTTAATTTAATCCAATTAAATATTTTTTCTTTTCTTTTCCCTTTTCTTTTAGGTTGGTTCTATATGCACACCCCAAATTACTATTGGCGCACCAATTTTTTGATTATTTTTTGGATGAAAAAAATCACATATTTGTTTCTTTGTTGCACACCAACGTCGATGTGGCGATCGACGTTGGTGTGCAACAAGAAACACCAAATGAAAAAATCGATCGACGTTTAAGTTTTAACACTTTTTATAAAGGAACGTCGGTGCGCATTGGGTGTTTTTGTTGAAACCAACATCGATGACATTGGCGTTGGTGTTCAACAAGAACACCAGATGTGATCGACGTTCCTTTATAAAAATTCACCGGTGCCAAGTAATTTTTTGGCGCGCCGGGAGTAATAAAAGTGCAAGTAGAATTGGGGTGTGTCGCCAATAACCCCTTCTTTTAATCCTTTAAAAACAAAACTAAATATTCAGATTTTTTGTGAAAAGACAATGATGCCCTTTTAGAAAAATCGGGATATTACATCGGTGGACTGACGTTTCTAAGTTATGACATTCTTACAACGTAAACGTCGGTGCTATTTAAAAACAAATGTCGGTGAACTGACGTTTCTAACTTGTGACATTTTTATAACGTAAACGTCGGTGTCACTGACTTTCGTTTTTGAACATCAACGTCCGTGTCACTGACGTGTTTTCAATAACAACGTTCATAAAAGATCATCGTGATGCTAAAGTAATTTTTTATGATACCGGAAATAATGTGGTGACATAAGTAAAGATGGGGTATACTCCAATATAATATTACTAATTACAGAAGATAGATGTCACGCGAAAAAGGTAGACATATCATTCAGTAATTGTGTCAGCAAACAAAAGGCCGTGCAGAGACCTGCTTTCGTTTTGATTACCATTTTCCAGCTTATGTCTGGTATTCATCACTAAACAAATCGTGTTATTTTTCCCCTCCCAAAAACCAACTTTTGGGCCTAAATTTAAGTAAGCATTCGAATATTTCTAAGAAAAAACTGTTTTAATTGATTTGTTTATGTAAGGCTTCAGCATTCATAGCAGTTTTGTTAGTTGAATTTTGTGTTACGTGGTCTACTAGTAGTATGGAAAACGTGAATCTGTATTGAATTTGGTGAATTGGGTAGGAGTTTATTCACTTTCATGTGGTCAGCAAACATTCTCTCTTGGTGATGGACTTGTTGGTATGTGTTGTTTTACTTAGTTATGCAGAATCCACTGCTTGTCTTGTGCATCTTTTATATTCCTTTTTTTCTTAAATAATTGTGAGTATCTTGCATTCTTTCAGGATTAACTTTTGGCGGATTGCACAACCTTTGGTATTTAGAATGTGCTGAAGGCGTTGTTAGAATTCTGGGTGGATTTTGTGTTGAGTATCAATTTTGGACGATATGAGGTGGTTTCATTTGCTTTTACAACTTTAAAGTTTATAATACGTTAATTGTGGTTGAAGGTTTCAGAATCAGGGATCTGTTGAGTTTCGAAAGGAACTCAACGGATAAAAATGGGTGCAGATGTGACTGATAAAACATCACGATATGGTGAGAATGGGGAAATGCTTGCCAGGATGTGCAACAGGTGTTGGACCAGACCAGTGGAATCGATATGCTGGTTCAAATAGATAAGAAGTGCCATGATGAGAAATTATTGGCTGGTGCCTTGGGTAAAGCTAACGAAAATGAAAATGGTACAGAATTGAGTGGTAATTCTGTGGTCCTGAGGCCTCATGCTGGGTTATCTGATGAACTTGAAGGTTGTGTGGCGAGTTTTTCACCTGTATCTGATCACAAGTCTTCGCATAAGCAGTGTGATGCATATTCTGCTCCTCAATTGGGCAGTAAAAGAGCAGCATTGGTCCATCATTCATCAGCTCAAGATATCTTTCAGTTAAAAGACCCAATTGTGAGCCCTTCACCTAGGGCGCGAAGAGGTAAAGCTTTCTAGTTTATCTATATTTTGTTGTAGCAGTAGTTTTTACAACACATGCTAATACACTTTCAATTTTACCTTGTTAATAGAGCTGTCAATTATATAATCAAAGATGTGTTCAGTTTGGACAAAGTAGCTTGGTGTAACATTCACTTTTGTTCAGTTTGGGCTGGCTGCTGAAAATAGCCCGATAACCAAACTGCTTGATGTTTGTCGTTTGGTTGGAAGGAAATTATATAGGGGGTTCTATTGGCACCCCCATTTTTTACTACTGACACCCTATTACTCCCGGCACCACAAAAAATTACTTCGACACCACGAATTTTTTTAATGAACGCAACGTCGGTGTCACGGACGTTGGTTTTCAATAGCAACAACAGTGCCACTGACGTTGCTGTTTAAAAACAAAAGTCAGTGGCACAGACGTTTTTAGAAATGTCAGTCCACTGACGTTCATATCGAAAAGGAACGTCAGTGACACTGACACTGACGTTCCTAGTGTGGTGCCAGAAGTAAAAACAAGAATCTATGTGTGGTACTGGAAGTAGAAAAAAAAAATCAAAAAAAGGGTGTCAATAGTAAAACTGGGGTGCCGAAAGAACCCACCAATATATGATAGGGGACATTCCAACCTAATTAGTGTTTTAACCTTCAATCATAGATCACAATATCTTGATCTGAAAAAAATCAAGAGACATATCAAAGAAGAAAGTTGCACTTTTTTGTGTTCTTGGTTATTCTGCTTTTGTCATCAGCACGTACTACATGCTCAGGCTTCAAGCCTGGTGGCTTGTGCATTGTATTTATGCTTTTCATAACTTGGATATTTTCTAGCTCACTGTATCTGATAGAGGGAAAAGAGCAACCATGCATGATTCTTCAAGGCATTATTGAAGAGTACTGGTGCATTTTTACCTTTTTAGCCTATAGGCTATAGAGATACAACTCTTGTTTCCTTTAGAAATATCTAGAAGAGGAAAAGGGATGACCTAACCGTTCTAAGTGTATAGAATAAAAGGTAATATTAGTTCCAGTAGAAAGTGTAGTAAGGAGGACATTCATTCTGTTTCGTCCTGCAAATGTTGACATTTTTCTTACTCCCCCTCAAGTAATCATGCATTAGCATAACCAATTTCTTAGTCATGTATGCAGTAAGAAATTTAATCAAGAAGTAGATTTGTTGGGTTGGACCTAAATTACTTTTTTGCTGTTCCAACATGGCAATGGGTAATAAGGTTGCAACTTGAGTTTAGATTCTGTTGACTTGGTAAGCTATCTTTACTATTAGAATGTACAAAATGAATCTGGGTTTTGGATACGAGGAACCAGATATGAGTGTTACTCTTTGCTATATTGAATTTTTTTTATTTTGAGTTCAGCCTCTGTAAGTTAGTTGTTAAGAACACCATCAGACATCAGAGAATGCTAAAAAGTGGTTGCCTTTTGTCCTCTTGGACGTTAAAAGTCTGCTTGGCGTGTCTTACATGTGTCCAACATGTATTGTATGTATGGATGTTTGGATTGTGTATTCATAGACTAGGACCTACATTTGTACTCTGATTATATTCCATGTGGAAGTGGTCAGCAAGTTTGACTTATCTTCAAAAAAGAGCTTTCCGGAGTTGCTTTTTGAGCAGAAAGAAAGGAATGCCACTGCTTTGATTCCTTTTCTGTTTCTGAGAAATTTCCATGTAATAGTTATGTATTTTCGTAGATAAAAAAGAAGACAAGGAAGAAGAAATGTATTTCTTTTTTTATTCGAACACATTACAACAGATGGGTATTTATATAATACAATGGGTCCCTAAACGGGTAGTAAGGAATAATTGCGGGAAGCTAAACAGATTTACAACTAGCCTATACAACTGTCAAGAGTAATTAAGAACATGCTCCACAACTATCATCCTAACTAAATACATTTATGTAATAAAAATAGATATCATAATAGATAATTTCAACAATTTTGTTTAATGTTTCTGCTAGAGATCATAGCATGAAATAATACTAAGGGTTTGGAATGAATACCCCTCTCAACACTTCATTACTTTATATAGGGAACATTACAAGACACCGACTTATTGACCAAGTAACTAATAGCCGACTTACAGCTACCGACCCTAGCCGATTTATAACATATGGAAAAGACAACAATGACCTTCTACTAATAATGCTATCTGATAAGAATAATAACCAACACACTTAAAAATCTCCAACAGTTTCAATTGAAGTTGGACATCCTACTAAATTTCGCTTGATATGGGACGTACATGATGATTTCATTTGAGTTGGAGAGTTGCTTATGTGTTCAATGTGCTCCTTTATTTATTCAAGTGTGAAGCTGGTAGAACTGAATTGTCTGAGTTCTCTCACCGTTTTTTTGGGTGCTTTTTTTGTTTTGTTTTTTGTGTGCTTTTAATTTTGATCTTAGTTTGCTTCTTACCATGGGAAAATCTTTCGTGCATTTCAAGGGCTTGACCATTGTATCACTGCTCCAGTTGAACGTCATAGAAATATCTTTTTAGGGAGCATTGAAAGTGGATCATCAAGGTCCATGACTGAAAATAAGGGAAGCCCATTGCATGACCTAAAGCTGGATAGACTGTCAGAACGCGATAAGGTATACTTTTCATGATATGCACATGAATACTTGCATTCGACGTTGGCATAAATTCTTTTTGATTATGCTCTTGGATAAGGATGAGTATTGAACTGCTTTTTTTGCTTTTCGAATTTGTTTTATCAACTTTCTTTCATTTATCCTAACTGTGTGATTCCTATCCACTGCGTACTTGTTATATCTTGTAGTTCTTTTAGCTAGTAAGAAAGCCATTTATCCATGGCTACAATTTCGTTGGTTAACTTTTCCATCTTCACGTCTTTAGTTTCCTCTGTGTAGAAATAATAGACCTTGACACCTATGTCCTGACTAAGAACATCTTTTTTATTAATCGTAAATTTATCATATTGAAGGTATGCATTTTTCTTTTGGTATGATTGATATTGCGATTGACAGTTTTACATGAGTTTTTATGTACATGTATTGCTTTTTGTTTGTTTAGTTTCATTGTGATGATTTTGACCCATTTCCAATCTGCCTTGCCCTTTCCATTTCATTGATAAAATCAAACATATTGGTAAACTGGTATCTGCAGTAGCCAGTAGGTTCCTCCTGCAGGAATTTTATTTCTCCCACAACATTTGCAAATTATTTCACAACACTCACGTCTGATCAAGAGTTGAGCACAATGATCCCTGTAAGAAAACAGAGATTGCTCCTGATTTTGTTATTTGATGTTATCAACTTAAATGGAAGATTCTGGAAGTATGAGATTACAGTCTAACTAACCTGAATAGTATGGATGAATATCTAAAAGCAAGCATGAGATGGCAACATTTTCTATAGGAGTTTCCCTACAAAAATTTCGCAACTTGAGCACTATGAGATGGAAATAAACAATATATGTTCAAAATGCATTTCTATGTTCAACATTGCTCCCTCCTCCCCCTTCTCAAGTGCTCACTTGTTACTTAACCAAGGAAAACATGTTCATTACTGTATAAAATATTGATGTTTGTATTGCTGCTTTCTTATTCCTATATTCATTTGTATTTATATTGTTTTGGGTGTAATTAACGCTTAATTAGTACCAGTTGTTATGGTCCCAACATGATTCTTAATTCAGCTGTCTGCATTATATTCAAATTAGCCGTTAGGGCTAGTGTGGAAAAAAGAATTGAAAGAAAAACTTTGTTTTCTATTCACCATGTTTTACTTATGCACATTAGACGTCTTTAAATAGGTGAAAAAAAGAATCCTACCTACACCAGGATACAAAACCTCGATAAGTTTAAAAGTCTCCTACCTTATCTAAACCAAATAAATCTACCCCACTTATCCTGACATTCCCTGGATAATTAGGATCATTAGCCTAAAAACCAGCCAAGTAGTTACGCTTATTATCTACGCTTTCTCATACAACCACCCCGAAACTAACTCTTTCCAACAGCTAACCTTTTCTGTTTGTGTTAAATTTTCATATATTTCCTATGGTTGTTACCTAGTATTCATCCCAGTTTTTCTCCCAATTGTTCTCTTGGGATTCCTGTTCAGAGCCGTTGTGGACACTGTTCAAAGATTGGGTCTTCTTTTCTAGCCGTTAGGTGTTTTCCCTTGCTGGACAGTCTTTGTCATATAAATAGGGCTTGTATTTTTATCTTATAACAAGTTAATAAGACGAATTACTTCTTTTTCTCTTATCTCTTTTTCTACAGTTCGTTTGTTTTTTCTTTCGTGGCTGTGGCGGGAGTCCTCCACAGTTCTTCTATAAAACACTTCACCATTTTTTTTATATAATATTCCAGGAGAAGCTCCTTAGGAATCTGGTGAAGATCCAAAATGATGGGACAGTGGAGGTTGATATATCTAAGAGTGCGTCAATAGCTTCTGAATTAATGGAGCTACACCCAGTTGAAGGTCCTGTTCCTGCACTGGATCGAATAATCACTGATTTTGACAAATCAATCCCCAAGTTGAAGATTGCAATGCTTGTCGTTGGAACAAGGGGAGATGTTCAGCCCTTTCTGGCTGTGGCTAAGAAATTGCAGGCATGTTACCAGTTGTTTCCTCTCGGCTTGAGTGAATAGTTTATAAGATGCACTGTGTTTTCCACCTAACTTTTTGGGCACTTCTTCGGAAAAGGTACATGAACTTTGTATATAAACTGATTATCATGAATGTGAAGACCAAAAAGATGTTTAAGATTTTGATACAAGTGATGCATAATAGCTTGAAGTATTGGTTACATGTTATTAATATCTTGGTTTCCATGAGAGTTCTTAAAATTGCCAATTATACCATCCATTCAGGAGGTACTTTTGTGTTCCCGAGTCCTGACATTTCATGAAGTTTTTTGCTCACTATGTTGGCCCTGCATGAAAATCAGAGCACACGTTAAGTATAAACTTTCAAAGTAATGTAGTTGTGCTTACATGATCTGAAATATTGCTTATTTGCGCCCACTTCATGTTTGTGATTCTTAAGACATTACATTCTTTACCTTTTTAACTAGAAGGGATTTGTTGCCAATATTTATGCTGAATACCATCTGGATTCTTCAGAGGAACTCATTCTAATTTGTTAATTTTTGCTTAATAGGAGTTTGGTCATCATGTTCGTTTGGCTACTCATGTAAACTTCCGTAATTTCGTGACATCAAATGGTATACACTTCTTTCCTCTGGGCGGTGATCCACGCATCTTGGCTGGATGTAAGTGATCTTTGAACTAAATTAATTTTTACATTGGTTTTGATTTTGGAACTTGGGTTTGATGTTTCGTGGATGGTTGTTCGTTCAACTGTTTTCCCATTTTCCCTCTTCTTCAATTTCCTCTTTTCACCATATCGCTTTACATTGAGAGTATCTTCTGTTTAGCCATATTGTTTCCATAAAAACTTCTCTATAACTAATGGGCTTTGAGGCCTGTGAGTGGTCTTGGTGTTACCGACTGGTTTAGTGCTTTTTAATCTTTGACATTTCTTTTCTTGGTTAGAAAATGCCAAATCTAGGGATGTACCATGTTTTCTTTTTTGCTTTGGGTACACACGAATACACATTTTCTTTTTGATAAAATAAAACCATGGGGCGTGACATTGGTGTGGACCCAGGCTTATCATATAAAACAACTATTTTGTTTGTGAACTTGCTCCATGAAGTCTCACAGCACAAATTTTAGATATTGTAGAATTTTTGTTTTGTTGGTTGCACCTAAGCATTATTGTCTTAGATATGGCTCGAAATAAGGGTCTTCTTTCATCTTCACCGGGAGATATATCTATTCAGCGAAAGCAGCTCCAGGCCATTATACATTCTCTTCTTCCAGCCTGTACAGAGCCGGATATAGAGACTGGTGAATCTTTCAGGGCTCAGGCAATTATTGCAAATCCTCCAGCTTATGGTGAGTTTACCTAATCTCTCACCCTTGAATGTTTGGGAAAATTGAAAATACTGCTCAGAAAAGAGGCAGGGCTTTAGAGAACTATACATTCCTCCATTTCTCAAGTGGAACATTTGATGGCTAATATCACGTCAATGAACAAATTTTCCATAATAATTGGGCTATGGAGTTTGTTTTTTTTTTTTTTCCTTTCTTTCTGACTCTCATTCGTTTGTTTCTCTCTCTGTCCCACATTATAAGTCATTTTCACATATCAATGTAACATTTAATGTATTGTTTCCTGTTTCACCCCTATTATCTACCCCAAATCAACTCATCAAATGTTGTCTTTCACTCTTTTGGCGTATCAATGTGTAAAACTCAAGTAATGATGAATGGTATTTTTTTCTTAGAATACTACAAAGAAGTTCATTTATTAGCTCCCTTAATCTATGTGCATAAGGCTAAAATGCCTTAAGATGGAAGCGTGTGGTGTATATATTAGTGGTCAACAGAGGGAGTATATATTAGTGGTTCAGTTTTTATTTTAATCAAAAGACAGCCGGATGGATGGAAGCACCTTGTCTGTGTGGTGTCCGGTGAAGGGTGGGGCTACTTAGGCCTACTTTATGTGACATTATATTTTTTTTCTTCTAGAAGAGGCTATACCCATGATAATAGCTTTTATAGTTACATCAAGGCTTCCCTTCAGAAAATTATTTTTATACTATGATTTTCATGTCTTTCGTGCTTAAAAAATTGCCCTTTTTATCAGGGCATACACATGTTGCTGAAGCCCTTGGTGTACCCCTGCACATCTTCTTTACAATGCCTTGGACGTAAGTATGACGACATTTCGTTTGGCTTTTATATAGCTGGCCTGAATAGCTCATGTTGATTTTCTGAAATTAATAGATGCACTTTAGTGCTGTAATTTCAATATTGTACATTTACGTTGGTGACTACAAACCTGACTGGACTTTGATCTCAACACCTGTTTATTTTCTTAATGAATAAGCAATACAAGAAAGTTGCTGAAGAACCTTTAATTCCTAATCCAGTTACTCATTATAGGGCTCTGTTGTGTGGAAGATTCTCTTACTATTTTTTATTTTTATTTTTTTTGCTTGATATTTTTAACTTACATGTGTTTATGGTAGACAGGCCTACATATGAATTTCCTCACCCGTTAGTACGTGTACCACAGAGTGCTGGTTACTGGGTATGTTATATGTTGTGGAGATCATTTTTCATCAAGAGACGTATTTACTTCATTACTTGTCTTAATGTGTTCTTTCTCTACACAGCTTTCCTATATAATTGTGGATTTAGCGGTATGGTGGAGCATAAGAGGATATATTAACAACTTCAGAAAAAAGAAGCTCAAGCTGGCTCCTATAGCATACTTCAGCATGTACTATGGGTCAATTTCTCATCTGCCAACAGCCTATATGTGGAGCCCACATGTTGTGCCTAAGCCAAATGGTAATTTCTGGTCCTTTGAATTTCAAAGTCCATGAATGAAATCGGATATGAAATTAAGTGATCTTTTTATTTGTGACATGCTTGATGAAGCCTTATAGGATAATTTCTTTCCCTCTCTAGTTCCTTTTCTCCTTTTCCTGTGTTTGGTTGGGCCTTATTACCGGTGTCGGTTTTTTAGATCATACTGTCTTCAGTGCCCTAAGGTTTCACAGACAGCCGCAAAAAGTAACTCCTTAACCAACAGCCGGATTGCAAACGATTTCAACGGTATCAAACATACAAATTTATACTGAAAAAACCAAAATGCTTAACTGTAAAATACTTAATATTCTAACCCTCCCCTTCAAGCTGGTGAATACCATTCTGAGCATGCATATGATTTCCTTGAATACACTGCTAGGTAGCTCTTTTGTTAATGTGAACAGATGAGAAATAATGATCTTATATCTTAATCCCAAGAAGCGGTTCGATTGGTTATATATACATTTGAAACTAACGGAACTAAACAAAAAATCAACTACATCCGCCATTTTAACGGCTAGTTGTCTGTTTGACTACTTAAGAGGAAAACTATTCAAAAGAAAGAAACCTTGAATAGGTTCTCTTGATTTATTCATCATGCATAGTAACTTATTTATACAACCATAGAAGCCTTGATTCTTAGGAAAGTTACTAACCAAGGATTCTATAGCCACCTTTCATAACCTAAACGTGCAAATCCTAATTACTTAAAATAAAATAAAGTAAACCGCCTTATAATTCGGCTACATGAGAATACAACATACATCCTCAGTCTTTCAACACTCCCCTCAAGTTGGAGCCAAGGTGTTGATCAAGCCTAACTTGCCTACAAACTCATCAAAATCAGCTTTTCCAAGTGTCTTAGTCAATCAATCAGCAGTCTGTTTAGCAGATGGTAGAAATGGAATACAAAATTGTCCAATTTCTAGCTTCTCCTTAATGAAATGCTTATCAATCTGCACATGCTAGGGCCTATCATGTTGCTCTAGTTCATTTGCAATGTTGATACAAGCCGTGTTGTCACAATAATGTTTGGTAGGATACGAGAAACTTGCCCCAGTGTCTTCCATGACCTGCTTTATCCACAAACCTTCATGGATTCCTTGTGCCATAGCTCTAAACTCAGCCTCAACACTACTTCTAGCTACAACATCTTGTTTTTTACTTCTCCAAGTAACCAAGTTTCCCTAGACATAGGTACAATACCCAGACATGGACCTCCTATCTTTGGTGCAAGCACCCCAATCTGCATCTGTGAATATTGACACATCTCTCCTGTTAGACTTCTTGAAGTACAATCCACTTCCCAAGGTAGTCTAAATACAATAAATACTTTTAAAATGATAATTACTTTTCTTTTGTACAATAAATACTTCTTCTTTTGTGCAGGGTTTATTTGCAGCGGATGTTTAAAGCGTTGTAAGCTCTGCTTTCAAATCTATTCTCTTTTATCGATTTATCGTTTAAGTGCTGAGATATGAATACAATGCTTCTGAAATAAATCTTCTAGAATGTAAAGTAGCGAAGCTAAATGCATAAAGTAAATAACACAAGGTTTGTTATCGATGTTCAAGGTGGAGTAATCCCCTAGTCACCGCTTCGCCTGTGACTCATCTATAATAGTGTGATTGTCCTTCGCAACTCTCCCGCCGCTTCTGTCGAGCAAACGGATCATATGATCTCGCTTCCTTTATTCTTGAAGGGTGGGATTACCTCTTCAACAGCTCCATCACAAACAGCCTCTGTAGGATACGCCATTAGAGCAGATGGCTTTGATGTATATTAATAAGGTGGTTCGTTTGCATGGAGTTCTAGTGTCGATAGTATCTGATCGAGATAGTCGTTTTGTGGCTCAGTTTTGGAAGAGTCTATAGAAATATTTGGGTACAGAGTTAAGTATGAGTACCGCATTTCATCCACAGACGGATGGACAGTCTGAAAAGATGATTCAGACACTTGAGGATATGCTACGTGCTTTTATTCTTGAGTTTGGAGGTAAGCTGTCTAAGTACTTATTGCTTGCGGAGTTTGCTGACAATAATAGTTACCATTCGAGTATTGGATGGCTCCTTTTGAGGCATTGTATGGTAGGAAGTGCCAATCCCCTGTATGTTGGGATGAAGTCGGTGAGAAGCAAGTTACGGGCCCACAATTAGTTCAAGAAGCTCAAGAGAAGGTCTTATTGATCATATAACATATGAAAGAGGATCAGGATCGCCAGAAAAGTTGCGCAGATAAACACCGTAGACCGCTTGAGTTCGAAGTTGGTGAGAAAGTGTATCTTTAAGCTTCGCCTACGAGAGGTGTTAGACGTTTTGGCGAGAAAGGCAAGCTAAGTCCGAGATATGTAGGACCTTTTAAAGTTGTGCAAAGAGTTGGTCCTTTAGCTTATCGGCTGCAGATGCCTCCATCATTGGCTTGAGTGCATGATGTGTTTCATGTGTCGATGCTACGGAAATGCTTTGTTAACCCAGGGTTAGTAGCGGATGTTGATCATGACCTTTTGCAAGACAATCTGGCTTATGAAGAAAGACCGATAAGGATTTTGGATAGGAAGGACAATAGGCTAAGCAAAAGTTTTCGGTGCTAGTCCTTGTGCAATGGAGTAATCATACGGCTCAAGAAGCTACTTGGGAGCTAGAAGCGGAAATGATTGATCGTTACCCAAAATTTCCTTCCGTACCAGGTGCGTTAAGTTTCGAGGACGAAACTTCTTATAAGGAGGAGATAATGTAAAACCCCGTAATTCTTATAAGGGTATTTTCACCGCTGTACATGATCCTTCGAAGTCAACTGCTTCTTCACCGCTTCACAACCCTTCAATGCCAACCGCTTCTTCACTGCTTCCACAGTCATTCGAAGCAAACCGCTTATTCACTGCTTTCACCTCTTTGTTGATATAAAATCAAACAAGAGTTAGGAGTGAATCAACTAGTTAGGAGTGAAGTTGAGGCTTTCTTGATTTGTCGATGTAGCTTCTGGTTGTGCTCAACTTAATTCAAGAGTTGTTGTTGGATCTTGTCGTTGTAGCTTCTGTTGATGCCGCCTCTTGAACTCCTTTGGATATAGTATTTAAGTTCTTGAATCTCTGTATATTCCTCCTGTCTTCTTGGGTAGATTATCTCATTTGAGTTCTTGAAGTCTTCCCCCCCTTAAGACATGAATCTCTGAATCTCTTCAATAGATTTTTACTTTCTTTTCTTCCGGAGAAGGGAATCTTCTAATTAAAAGATTAGTCCTTTTTAAAGAGATTAGTCATTCAGAATGACTTAAGTCATGTATTTATACATGAATGATATACCGACTCAGCTTTGATTCTTCTACTATGATGCTTCTTCAAGTCTGACTGTTGACATGGCATATTTGACTGTTAAAGATTTTTCAATGTATCTTTTCAAATATAGCCGTTGTACTGACAAAAGTCCTGTTTTGAACGTTGCGTGTTTGTTTGAAATAGCTCGTCTTCCAGCTGGCATAACGTTCATATTGTCAGTCTTCTGACACATTGTCTTTTCTGCATCAATTGCTTGTCAACTTTTGTCCTGTCATCATAATGTGTATAATCTTCATAGTTGATCTTTTACGTCTAACTTGAACCTTTAGGTCTGATCTGAGTATCTTCATGTCTGACTCTAAATATCTTCAAATCCGATTTTTGCTTCCAGCTTCATTTGATTTCTGCTTTTAGATTTGATTCTCCATTTCTCTGATCTTTATATATACCGAGATTAGAGTATTCCATATTTATCTTTTCATCACATTGCAAGTATCATAAAGTTATTCCAAACCATCACAGACATACTTGAAGATAACTTTATGATCTTGGTTTCTCGAAGTCTGCAACTCTGAGTCTGAGTCCCTCAATCTTTAGATCTTCAATCAATACCTCTGAGTCTGAGTCCTCAGCCTTCATTCTTCTGGATGTCTTTGAGAGGCAAGCTTGACCTTAGGTTTATTAAATGTATATTTGTGGGTATTCATCTACCCAGCAAGGGTATAAGTTCTATTTTCCTTCTACTAGAAGGATCTATAACACTATGAATGTCACTTTCTCAGAAACTCAACCTTTTTACAACTCTAAAGTTCCAGGGGAGAGTTTCAACGAGTACCGTCATTCATGGAACACATAAATTCCTTGTTATAATGCTCATGGTATCACAGGAACTAGAACTCAGAATCCACCGGAAGAAATTCCAGCTCAATCAAGTACTAAACCTATTGAAGCTGAACCTATGCCTGACCCTAACATAATTATCTATTCCATAAAAGGAAGGCATTGGTTCATAACCCTGATACACTTGCCCCAGATTTATATGAACATCCCGAGTATCACAATCCTGACACACCTGATCAGACTCTTGATGTCCAAAGTCTTCTAAAGGGTGCTAAGCTGGATTGCCTGCATTGTAGGTGTTTCTCGGCCGTGTAAGCTAAATCACTGCTTCATTTAGGCTCCGAATGGGGGTCATCTCTAGCTTCTCTTGTAATTCTCCCCCCAAATCTCTAAGTATCGTGCAATTTGTACTTCCTCTTCCTCAAGAGTTACAACCTTGGAACCTAATTAGTAAAACTCCCTTGGAACCTAATTAGTAAAACTCCCGTGCATATTCCTTCGTAGACCTCCCACTCTGCTTGCAGTTAAAGAGCAGCAACATCAAATCTCGAGTAATTGGAGGGTATAAAACGAGTGGACAACAGTTGTTTCATGCGGGGCCATGAATTTTTTGTTCCTTCTCGCAATGAACTCAATTATTTTGCTATTCTTTCCACCAGGCATGAGCTCCCCCTTTTAATTTATGGGACACTTGCTTACACATAATATTTTCTGGTGGGTTCATGCCCTCAAAATAATCTTCCACCCCATCAACCAATCTAAAATTCCTTTACATGAAGGGTTCTATCGAAGGTGGCAATCTCCATTTTAAGGCAAAACATACCTGGCCCAAGGCCGTTTAGATTTTGATCAGCTCTAGGGTTAACTTCCACATGATTTTCCAGCTGGTTTTGCCACTCATATCCATCTAACTCTGAATCTGAGGCCTTGTACCCTTGAGTGTGTTGTCTCCCAGTTCCTTCTCCCTCTCTCAGTTGTCTTTCGTCACCGTTGTTCGTACAGCAGTGAATGTAAGGTTCTCCTTGGCCTCCCATCGGATTACGAGTGAAATTTCGTCAGTGCGGTGATTGTCTTCATGTCGTCTGTCTTGGTCTTTCTGCACATCTTTCACTACTTGGCGCATCTCAAGCATGAATGTCTCTCGTTTCTGGTCAGCATTTGATATAGCGCCCCAGAGGGGACTCAAGTCGCGATCACCGTCAGCGGCATGGGTACCTTCGGCCATCATGAAGACAAAGGCGAATCCTTTGCTCTGATGCCGGATGACGTACTAGTCTACTAGAAAGAAAGGAAAACAAGTTCAAGAGCTTTGAAGTTTCATTGGTAACTCAAAATAGATATTACATTCTGCCTTTCTCACCAAATTGCCATGCTAGATAAAGTCCAAGAAAGGGCAGCCAGCTAATGCGTGCTGCCCACACCAAAACAGAAAAGGAAAAAGACAACTATGAAACTATTATTTAATCTACGTGGCTGCCACATCAGAGCAAAACCGAACATTACTTAGATGGCTCTACATCAACTGGTCTTTTAGTTGATGACACCCATTTAATTAATATTGGTGGGTTGTATTGGCACCACCAGGAGCAAAACAAAACACTACTTGGATGGCCCTACATCAACAGGTCTTTTAGTTGACACCCATTTAATATTGGTGGGTTTAACTGGCACCACCAAAGTGCTTCGGGCACATCATATTTTGATTTTTCTTTTTACTACAGTACTTCAACAACTTTTAGCACGTTTCATGTTAACTATTTATTTGATAGGAATGTCACACCGATTGATGTTCTTTTATACATCAATGTCTGTGGCTGTGATGTTACCCACCATCACTGTGAGTGACATTACTGTAATTTAAGAAAGGCCCTTGTAGGTCCCAATAAAACCCACTTCAATATTTTACAAGGGATCATCATATCTTTCCTATAGAAGTACAGTGATTTATGCCCTTTGTAATTGTTCTCACTGCCTGGCTGGTGAGTTTTCTATCTGTTTTGAACTTTTTTTATAGCCAAAATAAGGTTGCAGAATGATATCATTACTATAAGAATTACTAGCAGGGAGTCCTGATTGCTGCATTGTAATAACCGCTTCTCATTTTTCGAAGAATAATATTCTACTTTATTGGTAAATACTAACATTTTTCAGTTGTAAGCTTTTGCCTTGTGGTTAACAAGGTGAAAAAAAAAAAAAATTTGAAGTCAGGACTTACTATGAAGTAAATTCATAATTGTTGATTTGATTTGAATAAAATCTTGAAACTGCTGTTACTTTGGAAGTTTCTGCAGAAGTTCAAATTCTGTTACTTCTATGATGGTCTGAAAGTTTTATTATTTTGTGATTTTCTAATATGTTCCAAAGCATAGAGTATGCTACATGTAAGTCACCGAACCATGGCAGATTTACATAATCGACCTAATAAGTGTTGCTTTCTCGTCTCAAAGGTTTCTTCACTTGTTCTTATAAGATCTTTGAACAGTAGGTGTAAAGGACTTGCTTTATATTGCTGTTCATGAAAACATTATTCAGTGCGGTTCATTTTTCATGCTTTATCTTATGGTAGTTGCTTGTTATTTGCTACTATTATGCAGATTGGGGCCCTCAGGTAGATGTTGTTGGTTATTGTTTCCTAAATCTTGGGCCGAAGTATCGACCTGCTGAAGACTTTGTACAATGGATTCAAAGGGGACAAAAACCAATATACATCGGATTTGGAAGCATGGTATTGTCTCTTTGCCATTACTTGGTTGTTGAGTTGGCTTGGCTTCTCATTGTAATTAAAGCAAGATAATGTATGTAGGGGGTCCGTAAAACTCGAAAAGCCAAATACATAAACAATAGTACGGACAATATCCAGTCATGGATTGAGTTGCATTTTTTTCTTTCTTTTTTCCCATGACCGTCAGATTTGCCGAAAACTTGTTTTCATTCTAATGTCCTACATAGTCTCCGTTTTATAGGAGAGTGTTGAGAAAAAATCTTCTGCCAGGATGTCATTAATTGTTATGATTTGTTGCCATGATTTGTGGAGATTTTATTGTTTATTATTTTTGATTGTAGCCGTAATATGAGGCATTTACTTTTATATTTATTTTCTGATTCTGTTAGGATCTCATTCATACCTAGAGACCTAACTAGTCAAGACTCCTAAGTCTAATTGTATAAATACCTCATTCCAGTCTATGAATAAAATATCGAAGCCTTAATTAAAAAGGTTTCTTCCTTTTTAACATGGTATCGGAGCCTTCCCACACAAACACGTTTTTCCGCACATAATTCCGATGAACTATCGGGCGGCTTTCACCGGAGAAAGGACTCTGCAGCTCTGGGGCACCATCTCCGATGGATCATCGATCGGAACAGAGACACAACTCCTTTCCAAATGATGACCATTCCAAAATTCGGTCCAATCCTACTTCCGCGCGTAAAACTAGATGGCAAGAATTACCTCAGTGGGCACAGATCATCACACTCACCATTGATGGAAAGGGAAAATTGGGATATTTGGTGGAGATGAGGTCAAACCACGTAAACCGATCCAAAGTTCAAGACTTGGAAATCTGAGGACTGATGGTAGGGCCTGGCTTATAAAGCTGTATGGAGTTGACCATTGCCAAACCACACATGTTCTTGAAATCACCAAGGATATCCGGGATGCAATGAAAGAAATGTACTCGGATTTGGAGAATTCATCTCAAATATATGAGATCAAAACCAAAGCTGTGGAGCCTCAAGCGGAGGGACAGGAATGTTACATCATACTATAATGACATTGTGTCCTCCGGCAAGAAGCTGGATCTATGCCATGAGGATAAATGGGAGTGTATGGTGATAAAGTGTGAAATTTCACAAAAGAGAAGAGAATGAAAGGGTATACTCATTCTGGTGGAGGTTTGAACTCGATCCTGGATGAAGTCGAGGCGAATACTTGGAAGGAACCCCTACCATCCCTCAGAGAAACCTTCTCTGAAGTTAGGAGGGAAGAATCAAGAAGGAAGGTGATGTACAGGCCTCCACAAACTGAAATGGAAGGATCTGCAATGGTGGCAAGTAGATCAGATTCAATTCTGAGCAAGGAAAGGCTAACCAGGTGTCTTCTGATTCTGTGCCACAATCTGTAGGGCTCCTCCCATTCACTCAGGACCAGCTAGAACAATTGAGTAAGCTTCTAAATTCACAACTCTCCATGACAGCAAAACCAAACTGCTCCCTTGCTGAGTCAGGTAACCATTTCTCCCTTTCTTTGTTAGGAATCAGTCACAAACCTGAGTGGATAGTTGACTCTGGGGCAACTGACCACATGACTGGATCCTCTGAACTATTTTTAAACTATAACCCGTGTCCAGGAAACCATAAAATCAGACTGGCTGATGGCTCTTTTTCCACTATTGCTGGAAGGGGATCCATCTATATATCAAAAGACATAATCCTAAAAAATGTCCTTCATGTTCCTAAACTAGCATGTAATTTATTGTCAATAGGGAAACTAACTGCTGATCAAAACTGTGAGGCTATGTTTTCTAAGGATGGTTGTCTATTTCAGGACAAGGTATTGGGGAAGATGATTGGCAAGTGTAAGCTCACTGGTGGCCTATATGTGCTGGAATCTGGAACTGAACCACAGAAGAAGAGCCTTATGAGAGGAGGTTACCACACAATTGTCCAATCACACCAGAATAAGATCCTAGTCATGCATAAGAGATTAGGACACCCTAGTTTTAATTACATGAAAAAGTTGTTTCCTGAACATTTTGTCAAACAATAAAGATTTTAATTTTCCAGTGTGAAGTTTGTATTCTTGCAAAGCAGACTGAGACAACCATACCTGCGCTTCAACCCTATGTCCCTCAAAACCATTCACTATGATTCATAGTGATGTGTGAAAGCCATCCAGGTAAGCACCTTTAATGGAAAAAGGTGGTTCATCACACTTATAGATGACCACACACGTTTAACTTGGGTGTATTTAATGAAAGACAAATCAGAAGTAGAAATGATTTTTAAAAGATTCTTTGAAATGGTAAAAACTCAATTCCATACACAAATTCAGATTGTAAGGAGTGATAATGGAACAGAGTATTTCAACCAGTACTTAGATGGATTTCTGATTGAAAAAGGTATAATACACCAAAGTTCATGTGTCAAAACTCCACAACAAAATGGAGTTGCAGAAAGGAAAAACAGACACTTGTTGGAAGTGGCCAGAGCACTCTTGTTTACCTCAAAATGCCCAAAGACATTCTGGGGAGAGAGTGTCCTAACTGCCACATACCTTATCAACAGACTTCCATCTAGGGTTTTGAGTTTTCAAACACCTATCAACTGTTTCAAAGTGTTTTTCGGAAACAAAGCTAGTAGGCAAACTACCTTTAAAGATTTTTGGATGCACATGATATGTCCACACTTATAACCAAGGGAAATTAGAACCTAGGTCAAAAAAGTGTTGTTTTCTGGGATATTCACCCACACAAAAAGGTTACAAGTGTCTTGACCCAGCCACTGGAAAGTTTATAGTCACCATGGATGTCACTTTTGTTGAAGAAAACATGTTTTTGACAAGGTTCAATTTTGGGGAGACTAGGAATACAAGTGTGTCCGATAAGAGTATGTCCGTGTCGATGACATCTTGAAGAATCCTATGACTTTTAGAAATTAAGAGTGCAGGCATAACCTAGAACTCCGATTCTCGTGAACAAATGGACAATTGTGGGAAAATCGCCATCAAAATGAGATCGAAACATTGATCCCATAGAACCTCTCAAGGAAAGACCATTCCAAGGCAAAACTTATGTGAGGAAGTATCCTACAAAGGCGAGATAAGTCCAACGGTGAGTCCACACAATTATCGGCTCCCGATCCCGCCAGCGATATGGACAACCATCCCGAGGAAGGATCGAGAACACACAGAGGTTGCATCAGGATAATGAAAGCAGAATCAACCTCACAAATTCCTACAACAAAACCTCGACTCTCCTGAGAACAAAAGCGAGAAAAAATGCTCCTTGATGTTCCCATAGCCATTAGAAAACCAACCAGAGCCTGTACAAAACACCCCATCTCCAAATACTTGTCCTATGCCAGTCTATCACCATCCTTCAAAGCCTTCACTACCAGTGTGTCATCCACCACCATACCCAAAGATGTTAATGAAGCTCTTATGGTACACGAGTGGAGGAAGCAGATTCTTGAAGAAATGAGGGCACCGAGGAAGAATGGGACTGGAAAGCGTATCCTTGCCGGAAGGTAGGAAAAGCATTGGGGTGCAAATGGGTGTTTGTAGTGAAATATAACGCTGATGGCAGCATTGAGAGACACAAAGCCAGGTTGGTGGCCAAGGGATACTCTCAAACTCATGGGATCGACTACTCAGAGACTTTCTCTCCTGTTGCTAAGCTCAACACAATCAGGATTTTGTTATCTGTGGCAGTAAACCTAGACTGGCCACTCATGCAACTGGATGTAAAGAATGCCTTCCTTCATGGAGAATTGAAGGAAGAAGTATATATGGATCCCCCGAGATTGAAGAAAGAATTTGGAAACAAGGTGTGCAAACTCACCAAGTCTTTATATGGACTCAAGCAAAGCCCAAGAGCATGGTTTGATGATTTATGCAGTTCATGAAAAGGATAGGGTTTGTACAAGGAGGTCGACCATACTTTGTTCATAAAAGAGGGCTGGAAAAGCGGCAGGCCGATCGCTCGATTGTGTATGTGGATGATATCATCCTCACCTGGAAGCGATGAGGAGGAAATAACAGGTGTGAAGAAACAACTTGCAATGAATTTGAGATCAAGGATCCTGGGGCAACTAAGACACTTTCTGGGAATGGAGGTAGCTAGGTCCTCTAAGGGGTTGGTACTAACTCAAAGAAACTACACCCTAGACCTCTTTGAAAGAAGCAGTATTTGGAAGGTGCTAGACCAAACAAACACACCAATGGAGTGCAATTTGAAGTAGGAAGTGCCAAAGGTGAAGTCAGTAGATGTGGGAAGCTATCAAAGACTAGTTGGCAAGTTGATATACCCGCACATACAAGGCCGGATGTATCCTATGCAACAAGTACCTTGAGCCGCTTTATGCACTCACCAAATGAGACCCACATGGAGGCAACTAGAGGATTGTTGAGGTATCTAAAACCACACCCGAGAAAAGGGCTATACTTCAAGAAGTGTGAAAGTAGGAATGTTCTTTGTGTATATCTTGATGCAGATTGGGGAACTGTACCAAGGAAAGGAGGTCCATAACAGGTATTGTACCTATGTATGGGGAATCTAGTTACTTGGAGAAGCAAAAAAAGCAAAGCTGTTGTAGCAAAAATGCTGGCACAAGCAGAGTTCAGGCCATGGCATTGGGAATGTGTGAAGGCCTGTGGATCAAAACAGTTATGGAGGACATTGGAGCAGAGATATCGGCCCATGAGACTATATTGTGACAACAAGTCAGCCATTGACATTGCTAATGATCCTGTGCAACATGACAGGACCAAGCATGTGGAAATAGATAGGCACTTTATTAAGGAAAAGTTGGAGAGTGGATTGTTCTGTGTGCCCTTTCTTCCATCTACACAGCAAATTGCAGATGGCCTAACTAAAGCACTGGCAAGAAGACAGTTTGAATACTTTGTGAGCAAGTTGGGTCTGATAGATATCTTTTCCCCAACTTGAGGGGGAGTGTTGAGAAAAAATCTTCTGCCAGGATGTCATTAATTGTTGTGATTTGTTGCCATGATTTGTGGAGATTTTATTGTTTATTATTTTTGATTGTAGCCGTAATATGAGGCATTTACTTTTATATTTATTTTCTGATTCTGTTAGGATCTCATTCATACCTAGAGACCTAACTAGTCAAGACTCCTAAGTCTAATTGTATAAATACCTCATTCCAGTCTATGAATAAAATATCGAAGCCTTAATTAAAAAGGTTTCTTCCTTTTTAACAGAGAGCCTTGATGTAACCGTAAAATTTGTAAACTTCTTGTGGAAAAGTATGAAGAAACAAAATAAAATCTTGTTATTCCAGCTCACTAAATGTGAGAAATATATGGGAAATACAACAAATTCTAATCTAGACAAAGTAGCCGCCAGTAATAAATGCTATGTATGGGACAGAATATTAGTTGGGCACTTGGGCTAATTAGGTGGTTGGGAGCTAATCTAGCCGTTAGGGGTTAATACAAAGAGTACAATAATGTGTAACATAATAATAAGTTCTGAGAAGATCTTGATTATTCACATCCTCAAAGCTTGGATGTGAATGTTGGAGCATCCAAGCTTACCACTGAGTTCTGAGAAGATCTTGATTGAGGTTGGCTTTGTGAATACGTCAGCAGTCTGTTGTGAGGAAGGAACATAGGATAGGCAGATGTCTTTGTTTTCAGTCCTTTCTTTGAGAAAATGATTCTCTTTGAAGAGCCTTTAGTTTCAGTCCTGGTTCAATGGGAGATGGAGCAAGTTTACAACCAAGCATCCCAGTTTCATTGAGGAGATCAAATATGTATTTCCTTTGAGATATTAAGATCCTAGTTTTGGATCTAGCAATCTCCATGCCCAGAAAGTACTTGAGGTTGCCAAGATCTTTGATTTCGAAATCTTTAGCCAGAGATTGTTTAAGTTTAGAGATTTCTTCATGATCATCACCTGTAACTATTCATCAACATTAACAATTAATTTGGTTCTCTTTCCATGTTGGTGTTTGACAAACATAGTATGGTTAGAGTGAATTTGACAGAAACCATATCCTTTAACAGTGGAGGCAAATCTCCCAAACCAAGCACGAGGAGATTGTTTTAAACCATAGAGAGATCTATGTAGTTTGCAAGCAGTATTCTTAAGGATGTTTAGATTCAAACCCATGGGAAATACTCATGTAAATTTCCTCAAGTTAAATTGCAGTATTCTTAGGATTTTCCTACTTCTGTTACACACTTTTTAGAGTGGGAGAAAAGGGTGGAGTTCGTATTCGCATGTAACAACTACACCGAAGCTCAAAAGGTGAAGTTAGCAGCCATATAATTTACTGATCATGCTATAATTTGGTGGGATCAACTCGTTAAAACTTGGAGAAAAGATGGGGTGAGGCCTATCCAAACCTTAGGGAGATGAAGGTCTTAATGAACAAATCGTTTTATTCCTAACCCCTATAAACACTTTTAGAAGAGAAGAAAATCAGGTTTAAAGGAATATTTTTGTATATTTTATGTGAGTATTAAAGTCATCTGTATACACAAAACTGTTATAAATCTGTTAGGGAGATAAACTTACAACCGTAACCCTTGTCAATAGCTAACAAATTAACCAACAGCCTTGATGTCTCTAATTTCTTCTTAATTCAAACTAAATATTACATAGATATTCTCTTATATGATAACAACCAAATTAAACAAACTAATTAATATGCTACTTTCTACACATTACACTCGTGATCATTTTCAAAATTGCAGGGATTACATCAATGAGCCAAATCTCCTGCTGAATATTTCAAGGAAATAGTAGTTTTGATGATAAAAACCAACATAGAATAAAATCATAAGTCAACTATGACTAGATTTCTGGATGGCCTGAATCGTGAGATTGCCAACATGGTGGAACTTTAACCTTATGTTGACGTAGAGGAGATGGTGCTTGTAGCCACCAAAATTGAAAGACAAATGGAGAGGAAACCCACATTTTCTACACCTGACTCTTCTACTTTTTCTCCTCAAGGTAAATCTCGATTTGAATTATCTCAAACCAAGCCTCAGTTTGACCCATCTAAAACTGCACCAAGACCTCAGTCTAAACCTTATGGTGACACTTCCAAACCTAATGAATTAGATGAAGACAAGGGTTTAAATGCTAACCCTTCACATACTTGGTCATTATGCATCACAATGTCCTAACAAACGAACCCTAATCCTCAAAGCTAATGGTGACTATGAACCTAAAAGTGACCAACCTGAACCATGTTAACAGTGAAGATGTGTAAGTGATGATGCTTAAATTTGTGAACATTTGAAAGATCATGGCAAACCTTTGGTTGTTAAACGTGCATTAAGCCAATATGATGTACTTTCATGAGTTGGGGTTGTAACATTTTGTCTTTCTGGGTACGAAAATGTCCAAGGAATTGCATTTAGTGGACTTAGGATCAAATTTGAAATATCTGGGTGCTAAGTTATGTATATATAGCTTACACACCCGAAGACTTCAGGTGGAATAGGAAAAATTGTTTTGTCAGGGTATAGTAAAGAAATGGTTGGAGGGCATTAAAATTGAGGTGACAGATAGTTAAGACATCATCACTTCAAAAGTGATTTGGGATATTCATGTGTATCATAAAGAGTTGCGGGCAGTGTGAAAGAGGCGTTGATATTTTCTTCCTGCTATCCCATTTTGTTTAGGTGTATTAAGAACAAGATTCTTGATAGAATATACCTTGTGCACGGTAAATTTGGGAAAATTGAGTCACATATACCTTGGCATCATCCTTCTGGACTTTGCTGATGGAGCTATTAAACTGAGTTTGGACTTCTTATTTATACACTTTGAAACATGATATAACCTCATAATGTGATTTCAAATAGCCATGTCATATGGGAGAAATCATTCAAAAAGACTGATTTATTGGTATTTGAAACAAAAGAAGTCCTAAATTTACCTAATTGACATGTTTCAGAATGTAAAGACTTCAAATGACTAATGCCCTTAACTTGACATTACAGAATTCTCAATGATGGATGCCCTAATCTGCAGCGCACCCAATAGGTGATAAATTTGTCTGATGCGGAATGGGTAAGAGACTCACTGATGTATTATAGTCCTCCACCTTCATGCCCTGTACAAATCGTCTTCTTTGTCTACAGATCCTAAAAACACAAGAGTTGGGAGAAAAGGTGTCAGAACTGTACAGAGCTTCAGTAATTTGGCTTATAGAGAGAAATTGTAGTTTGTATAGAGTTGCCGATTTTAAAGTTTTCCAGGAGGCTCTTATTACCGGTCATATGAGCACTAGCACATGAATCATTGATCCATGTTTGATGATAATGACTAGTGGTTTTAAAACCAGTAGAAAGCTTACTAGAGTGAGCAAGAAAGGCAGTGTCAGATGTGGAAGACGGAGTTGCCTGCATATTGAGGAAGTGCTTCAGGGCTTCCACCTGTTCCTTACTGAATTTTGGAGCATCATGTCTCCCAGAGGATTCCTTTTCAATCTGCCTTGAAGGTTTCCAGCTTTCTGGTTTTCCATGAATCTTACAACATTCTTCTTTGGTGTGTCATGATCTCTTGCAATGATCACACCAAAGCTCGTCTTTCTTGCCCTTTGAGTTCTGATTCCATTGGGATGATCCTTTCGCAGCAAAGGGCTGATTTTCTGACTGGTTTGAGGGCAGATCCTTCTGGAAGTTTTTCAGAAGATGATGATCCCTTCAGCATGAGGTTTCTTCGGCTCTCCTCATACTTGATTTCAGCAAAAAAGTCTTAAGTGGATGCAGAGGTTTAGTAGAGAAGATTCTTCCCCTGACATCATCAAGGGAAGGGTTTAGACCCATCAAGAATTTAAAGACCCTTTTCCTCTCAAGGATCTCCCTGTATTTCTTGGCATCATCAATGTCTTTCCAGGTGTGTTCCTCAAATACATCCAGCTTCTGCCAAGCTCTAGTCAGCAAGTAAAAGTATTGAGTAACACTCAACTCCCCTTTCTTGTGATTCAATCCCATAGATTTCGGATGTCGTTGTCCTTTTTGGGTTTAACTCTCTAGCAGCAGTCTAGATTTCACAAGCTGAATCATAGAGAAGAAAATTTTCACTTATTTCAGGTGTCATAGACCTGATAAGAAGTGACTTAACAAGGTTATTTTCTGTGTCCCATTTTTCAAATTTTGGGCCTGAAGAGGCAGGAGGAACACAGGTACCAGAAAGGTATCCCCTCTTCCCCTGTCCGGTGAAGAACGTCTTCATGGTCCTAGGCCATTGAAGATAATTGTTCCCATTGCGTTTATGACCAGTGATAGAGTTTTGGGAAGTTTCTGACATATTTGAAATGGGAAGAACAGAGTTATCGGCGGAAGAAATTTCAGAAGTGGCAGAAGAGGACATATCGAACCAGCAGGTATTTTAGAGCAAGATGGGCTCTGATACCATGTGGCAATTAGAAAAAGAATAGAGAAGAAAAATACTCATTGTTTTGCAAATGAACAATACAATGGGAATAAATAGAGAAGTGATCCCAACAGCCTCTAGACAGAAAAGTAGTTAGTAGATCACAATGAATGTACAAAACATGCTGTAAAACAGTAACTAGCAGGTAACTACCTAGGATTATGATAATCCCTAATACAGGCTACTATTACATAATATATTTGTAATAATAACTAACTTTATATATCATATATATTATTTTCTACAAGTTACAATGAGTAGCTTAAAACAGCAAGTAGTAATGAGTTGGTTGGGTGTTGCAACGGCTAGTTTGTAACACAGGGCAGTTTAACAGTAGAATAATAAATGATACAAGAAGCAGCAGTAGAAGACTAAGCCTTTAGACATCTGGTTAACACAGCTGGACATCACAGTTGATCCATCATCTGAGCTGATTATCACAGTTGATCTTCTCAGCTAGTCTTGATTACGGCTTCAAAAATTGAATGGAAAATCAGGAACATGTAGAATAGAGGATAAGAGGAGATTAGAATTCAGGGTAATGTTACCTATCCTCTTTACCTTTATTGATGAACCATTAGCCAATGTAACATTTTGAGAGGATATTGAATTATAATAATGGAATGGGTTTGACAAACCAGTCATGTGCTGCGTAGCACCAGAATCGATTATCCAAAGATGTTCTATGAAAGGAGGCACTTAGATGCGGCTTCGGTTCGGGCCAAAGTTGTTGTGGGAGTTGATTCAATGCTTGCAGTCAGATCCTTGAGCCGATTGTACTCTTCCTTGGGTATACTGACTACCTCGGTGGTATAGTTCACTAATTGCATAACGGCCAAAATGTCTCCACCGTTTGGGTTGTCCTTCCACAATAAGAGCACTTTTTGAGCACTGCATGTTCGTCCTCCACCACGACATTTGCCTCGTCGTCCACGGGATGCTCTTTGACCTCTGCCTCGTCGTGTGTTTGATGCGAACACAAACAACACATTTCTTCTCTTCATTAGGCAAGTTATAATTATTAATGGTGGCTCATTGAAGTCTCTGAGAATGAGGAAGGTAAGGCTATTCCTCCGAGAAGCTGGAATTAAACAAGATCACATTCAGCCTTTGATCTGACCAAAAAACAAACGACATCCATGCCGTTTCTTTGCTTTTCCATGATTGCAACATTAGAGGGAGATACATATTTCACTCTGCACAAATACTCATAGAAAGGGAAAAAAGAATCATCCAGACTTCGGATGCATTGTTCTAGTGTAAAATGCTGCTTAAGGACATCATAATTTCAGGTTAATTTTTCGGATTCGGAATACTTTTGTTGCGGTCTACACCACATCTCCCTGGCTGATTTGAGGTAGAGTAATGTAGTAATGATATTAGCCTCATTGAGAATCTTTTAGACGTGATCAATGCATCTTCCTGTTTCCATTATGAAGGCCTCGGATCAGTCCTGACGGCCTTGTCGCTTTTCAGGTAATGATCAAGTCCTCGGCCAGTTACGAAGATATCCATCCATCGAGCCCACAACATATATTTTTTCCGTTTAATTTCAAAGATGTCATGGGCGTGTGATGGAACTCATCCCTGTCAGGATGCTGGGGCTGTCAGGTTTGGATTCAGCCGTGCTGTCCATGTTGATAAAAGGAAAAGAAAGGATTTTCAGGTGTAGGAGACAGCTAGAGTTTTGAAAGAATCGTGGATGAGAGAAATTGTCTCTGATACCATGTTAATTGTACAAGATGTAAGAAATAGGAATCAGAAAGACGATTACCTACATTGCCATTGATTTGCTTAAATAGATTTTAGTACAAGAGTTACTACTAAAGAGCTAACTTTAAGGAATAGTACTCTCTCCTTTCAATATGAAGGTATAACCCTAACTTAGTCCTCAAGTATATAAATCCTAGCTAGGGTTGCCACCGCCTTCAGCTTGTTGCCAAAGAATGCATCTCGTAACAACTATGTTCTGGCAAACAGTTCAAACATAATTTCTGTCAACTGGGTCAAGCTACTTTAAAGAAGTCTTGATAATTGGTTGTGCAAGTTTTGCTTGAAAGTAAATGGGCTTTAAGGCCTTAAAAAAATAATAAACGCATCTCTAAAATAGGTTTTCTTGGCTAAGGGAATATAAGTGGAAAAAAGTAGATATGACTTTGTGGTAGTGTGCCTGACCAATAAATTTATTTTTCTCGAGAATGCTTGATAGTTAGATAGAGATTTTTTCACTTGCGTAATAAGATGATCTATGTAGATATAATTGTTGAGTATATACTTGTTCTGAGAGATGGTGGATTCTGTACTGCTGAACAATAATTGTTGCAGCTTATCCGAATGAGGTTGTAACTGAAATGTATACGGTAAATATTCATGTTTTGGAACCCCAAGAGTTGATGTTTGTATTGTTGTTCTGTATTAAGCCTCTGGAAGATCCCAAGAAAACTACAGATGTAATTCTTGAAGCACTGAAGAATACAGGACAAAGGGGAATCATTGATCGTGGATGGGGAGATCTTGGTACCTGTAAGTCCTTTTTATCTTGTGAAATCTAGGTCCATGTTCTTCACCTTTTTTTTCGAAAAAAAGCCTTTTTTTTATACCATGTATACAACACCTCTTGCCTAAACCCAGAAAGGGAAAATGCTTAGAGTCGGAGTCATTTTGTCTGGATCCAAATGTTTTAGTATGGGAAATGGCCTGATTGTATGAATATTGTTAACATTAATAGAAAAACGGACCTTATAAAGGCACCACATCTATTCAGCACCTCGCTGAAAATCTACTTTTAAAAAGTCGAGTATGCACAATCGATGTTTAAGAACTTGAATGTTACCATCTAATCGATTTTTTTAGCTGATTATCAAAATCAACCTTTTGAGAGTTGATTTTCAGCATGGTGTCGTGGTAGGCATGGTTCCAGAACAGTTTGGATACACCGTACATTTAAAGACCCCTAAAAATTTAAAAAAAGGGAAGACAACGACACTAGAACATAATTCGGGAAACTGCCTTTTTTATGGTACTTTATCAGCCAAAAGTTCTGTTTGTCATGCTATTTGACCCTAAACATGGGACTTTCTTAAGACTTGCTTTTGCCTATTGTTTGCAGATCCCGAGATTCCGGACAACGTTTATCCTCTTGTAGACTGCCCACATGATTGGCTGTTTCCTCAATGTTCAGCAGTGGTAAGCTTTTTGCAAGGTCGCCCAATTCTTTTTATATGCATGGCTAAACCTGTGTCGTATTCGCATTCATTTCTCTGCAGGATTGTGGCACTCACCTCTATGGTCTTAAATGTCAACATATTATTATCCCTGATAGAGATACGACGCAGTCGAAAATATGTTACTACCTTCGTCCCAAAATAGTATGCCTTTTGATTTAAAGAAAGGCTTGTCTTCGAAAGAAACAACAATCTAGGGTATTATAAAACTTCCTAGTAACAGGGTTATAACATTTGTACCCCTTTTGGAAAGGTGAATAACCCAGAAAGACAAATTTGACAGCTGTTTGGTCAAGTTTACTCTATTATGACAGTGAACATAGACATGCACAGTGCATCCAAAAACTTTATAGGGTAAGGGTAAGGGTGTCTCATGTTTAAAGGGTAAGGGTAAGGGTAAGGGTAAGGGTAAGGGTGCCATTTCAAGGAGTTGTCTGTTTTTCCTCTCAGAAATCCCATTCCGCTGAGGAGTTTCCACACAACTACTTGTGTGTATGATGATGCCATGGTCTCTTAAAGAAAAGTCCAAAGTGTTTTTCAAAATATCCATTAGCATTATCAGTTTTAAGAACTTGTATACTAGTGTTAAACTGGTTTTCTATGATTCTATAGAAGTTGGTGAAAATTTCTCCCACCTCTGATTTGTCCTTCATTAAAAATGTCTCTGTCATTCTACTATGATCATCAACAAAGATGACAAACCAGTTTTTCCTAGTGATGTGTTTTTAACCCTAGAATGGCCCTAAAACATCCCTATGAATCAAGGAGAAAAGGGGAGTGCCTTTGTAGGGTGGTAGGGGACGGTAAGGTTTCATAGTTAGTTTAACAAATTATTGGTGTATAATATGTTCATTGAGAGGTAGTGACCACTTGAGTATAAGTCTCATCGATGTTTCAGCAGGTAATCGACCTCTTGAATATTAGTCTCATTGATAATACTTCTACGTATTATTATTTTTAATGTGTACAAATGTAACTTTATTACTTTTGATAGGATACTTGAGTATAACCACTCTATTATGTTTGTAACCACCCTATAAAGGATATCTAGGTAGTTATTACTTACTTTTTAGTTTATCTAGGAAAGTTACTTTTTCACTTTATGCTTTATAAGCATGCTTTGTATTTCACCTATTTATACCAACCTTATTGGGTTGAGTTTAATATAAGAGTTAATCTTTTCTCTTAATCTTCTTCTTCTTCACTCTTTCTAAATTTCTTTATGGTAGCAGAGCCCTGAACTTATTTCAGGCAATCGATCTGTGTTCTTAAGTTCTGTTATCCCACAATGACAGATACTGAATCTACACCCTCATCTCTTTCCCTCTCATTCAATGGAGTTGATAATCCATCGCTCCAAATCACCTCTAAAAAATTGTCTGGACCAAATTATGTACCATGGTCTCAGTCTGTCTACACTTATGTCTTGGGCAGAGGAAAGAAAGGATACCTCACTGGATCCTCCATACCTCCCACTGACAAAAACTCAAAGGAGTTTGATACATGGGAAACTGAAGATGCCATTGTGAGATCTTGGCTTATGAATTCTATGATAGAAAAATCGGTTCCAACTTTCTATATGCAAAATCAGCTCTCAAAGATTTGGAAGAAACTAGAGTCCTTATACTCAATGAAGGTAACTATGTTCAAGTTTATGGGTGAAACTTAAGCTAAGAATCTTGCCCAAACTGGATGACCAATTAATGAAAGTACTTCAATGCTCTAACCAACTGTGGGAAGAATATGATCAACTTACAATCAAGGAATGGAAATGCACAGAAGATGCAGACATTCATAACAAGGAGGTGGAAAGAGATAGGTTACTAGACTTCTGGGAGGTCTAGACACTACTTATGAAGCAGCCAGAGAAAGAATTCTTGCCATATCCCCCTTCCCATCTATTAATGATGCTTTTAGTATTCGAGAAAGGAGGAGTGCAGAAGAGGAGTAATGCCTATCCCCGGAGGTATACCGCCAACTCCAGGAGGAGTAACATCCAGTTTTTAAAGTTTCTGAATCAGATGCTGCTAATGCAGCTTATAACAAATACAAGAGGAGTGAGAATTGGGCCAATCTCCTATGTGATCCTTTGTAAGAAGAAAGGTCATCTTAAGGAAAATGTTTGTCACTTGACGGTAAACCACCCCATCTTCTCAAAAATCAGCAAGTAAAAGCGGTGATAGAGGCAATGAAATGAATAAGGCTTATAGTGTTTACGAGCAGAGACAAGGGTTCTCGGAAGAGCAGATGAACACTCTCCAGATGATGTTCAAACAAACTTCAACCACGACTCATGCATCACTGTTGGAGCAATCGCATACGAAGGTCACAAATGGATTGTTGACTCAGGTGCTACTAGCCATATGACAGTGAATTTTACTGTTTTTGAAACTTTCACAAGTATTGATTCTCATCACCATGTTACTATAGGTGATGGTTCTTCAAAAATGTGTTAGAAAAGGTAGAGTTAGACTTCAACCCAACATTACCCTAGAAAATGTCCTCTATGTTCCTAATCTCAATTGTAACCTTCTCTCTCTGTCAAACAGTTTTGTAAAGATAGAAAATGCTCACTAACTTTCTCGGATACCCATTGTGAGTTTCGGGATCTGAGTCTACATGATGAAGATTGGCAAGTGCTAGGAGTACTAAAGGAGGTGCTGACTGCTCCATAGCAAGCTCTTAGAGGAACCAAGAGGATTAGTGGCTAGTTTAGATTCTAAATGTAACAAAATTATTCATTTACATTTTAGACTAGGCCATCCTAATTTTGTGTACTTGAAAAAGTTGTATCCTCCTTATTTTTCTCGGAGTTTGTATGGAAAATTTGAAATGTGAATTTTGCATTCTTGGTAAACAAACTAGAAATGTTTACAAATGTGTTCCCTATACACCTACTGCACCTTTTGTTCTTGTCCACACTGATGTTTGGGGTCCATCTAGGGTCTCAAACCTATCCAAAAACCATGGTTTGTCACATTTATTGATGACCATTCCAGACTTCATGGGTATATCTAATGAGCCAAAAATCGATGTTATGACCATATTCACAAACTTCTACAACTTTGTTGAAACTCGATTTAAAACCAAAATTCAGATCCTAAGATCGGACAATGGGATGAATACTTTAATTCTCAACTTTCTCCTTTCTCATTGAAAAAGGAATTGTCCATCAATCCTCTTGTACAAACACACCCCAACAAAATGGGGTAGTGAGAGGAAAAATCGACATCTCTTAGAGATTGCCGGAACCATGATCTTCACCTATAATGTGTTCCTGCTTTTATTGGTGTCAAGTCGCTCTAATCGCCACTTACTTGATCAATAGAATGCCTTCTAGGATGTTGAAATTCAGGACCCTATTGATGTCCTAAAAGGTATCTACCCTTGCACAAAACTTCTATCGATATCTCTAAAGATATTTGGATGTACTGCTTTTATCCACAATCATAATCCCAACAGAGGAAAGCTTGATCCTAGGTCTGTTAAAACCATATTCCTTGGTTATTCTCCTACAAAAAAGGGGTATAAATGCTTTGACCCCAAAACACATAAAACCTACATCACCTTTGATGTTACCTTTATTGAGGATCAGCCTTTCTATTCCAAGTCTGAAACTAAACCCACTGAGCAAGACTTACTCACTGAAAATGCTATCACCCTGCCTATTATTGTTGATGCACCCATCATACCTAATGTCTCTCATATCCATCAACCTGAAAAGGAGGTTATTATTTACACCAGGAAAAATTGGAGACCTGTGCCTGCTGAAACCCCTAATGATTCTCATATCCAGCCCATCCAACGACCTGATTACTCATCTACTTTACCTACACTTCCTCCGAATCTCATAATGACCTTCCACCTCCCATTATTGAGCCTCGAGCCGCCTATTGCCCTTAGAAAGGTAGGAGAGAATGCACTCAACACCCTATTCGAGAAATTTGTGGCCTATAGTAAAGTCTCACCTCCTTACCAAGCATTCTTGTCTAATATTGACTCTTATAGTATCCCTAAATCCATTGAACATGCCTTGAGTCATCCTAATTGGAAACATCTTTGTTTTTTGAAGAAGCTATGCTCGCTTTAGATAAAAATCATACTTGGGATTGTGTTCCTAAACCACAGGGAGTGAGACCAGTAGAGGGTGTAGATGGCTCTTTACCATCAAACACAACCTGAGATGGTACCATTACAGGTACAAGGCAAGGCTAGTTGCAAGGGTTTTACACAAACTCAAGTGGATTGACTTTAATGAAACATTTGCTCCAAAGTGGCAAAGCTAAACTCTGTCAGAATCTTGATTTCTATTGCCTGCTGTCTCTGAATTGGCCCTCTACCAAATGGACATTAAAAATGCCTTCTTAAATGGGGATTTGAAAGAGGAGGTCTATATGCACTATCCCCCTGGTTTCATGCTTAAACCCAACCATGTTCTGAAGTTAAACAAAGCAATCTATGGATTAAAGCAATCTCAAGGGCCTGGTTTGAAAGGTTTACCAAAGCTATGAAGGAAGCAACTTATCATCAAGGGCATAGTGATCATACAATGTTCTACAAACATGATCAGTCTGGCAGGGTCACTATCCTCATTGTATATGTTGATGATATCATCATCACAGGAAATTCAGAGGAAGAAATCTGCTCCTTGAAGTACTTTCTGAAACAGCAATTTGAGGTAAAGGATCTGGGAACACTAAAATACTTCCTTGGTATTGAAGTTGCTAGGTCATCCAAGGGTATCCTACTCACTCAAAGGAAATATACTATGGACTTACTATCTGATTATGGCCTGTTGGGGTGCAAACCTGTTAGTACACCCCTTGATAATACTGTGAACTTTGGAAAGGATGATACTGGTCCAGACATTGAAGCTGAAAGGTATCAGAAACTTATAGGCAGATTAATCTACTTATCTCATACAAGGCCAGACATATCCTTTGCTGTTAGCACACTCAGCCAATTCATGCATTCACCAAAGGAAATACACTACAATGCTGCAGTCAGACTCTTAAGATTTTTGAAAGGGAATCCAGGAAAGGGTATACTATTCAGCAGAGAAGGAAATACCAGAATTGAGGCTTATGTGGATGCTGATTGGGCAGGCTGCAATATTGATAGAAAATCAACCTCAGGGTGGTGCATTTATGTCTTTGGAAATCTGGTTTCTTGGAGAAGCAAGAAACAAATTGTCATTGTGGCTGCTAGAAAGTTCACACGAGTTTACAGTCACAGGCAATTGCGTGATGTATGTGTGAAATATTATGGGTATGTAAACTTATGAGGAACTAAGACTTGTTATTTCTACTCCTACTTGCCTATACAAAGTGATACAATAACTGCTATGTGAGATCACTAAGAATCTGCACAACATGACAGACAAAACATATTGAGATTGATAGACACTTTATCAAAGAGAAGATGATGAAGGAGAGATTCTTCTATCTTATCTCAACTCCAAAAATCAAGTAGTCGATGTGTTCACCAAAAGTCCGCCTAGCACCTCCCTACTGGAAGTGTATTGACAAGCTTGGTGCGCTAGATATCTACATCCCAGCTTGAGGAGGAGTATTGGTGTATAATATGTTCAGCAGGGTAGCTGAATATGTTCAGCAGGGTAGCTGACCCTGCTGAGTATAAGTCTACTGATGTTTCAGCAGGGTGACCCTGCTGAATATTAGTCTGCTGATAATACTTCTACGTATTATTATTTTTAATGTGTACAAATGTAACTTTATTACTTTTGATAGGATACTTGAGTATAACCACTCTATTATGTTTGTAACCACCCTATAAAGGATATCTAGGTAGTTATTACTTACTTTTTAGTTTATCTAGGAAAGTTACTTTTTCACTTTATGCTTTATAAGCATGCTTTGTATTTCACCTATTTATACCAACCTTATTGGGTTGAGTTTAATATAAGAGTTAATCTTTTCTCTTAATCTTCTTCTTCTTCACTCTTTCTAAATTTCTTTACAAATTGACAAGTCTGACACTGAAATAAACATGGATTTTGTTTCTTGTCTTCCTGAATGCTTTACAATATGCAGTGTTTTGTCTTCACTTTACTAATCAATGATTTTTTTGTTATGATTCCACATACGTTCAGGTTCATCACGGTGGTGCTGGTACAACAGCTACTGGGCTTAGGGCTGGGGTACTTAATTTCTTTTTCATCATTGCTCTTGATTTTGCATTTTAGGTAGTGGGTTGGCATTTCTTTTGAGAATAAGCCTTTGTTTTGACACATGTGCATATAGCATTAATTTAGTGTTCGTTTGGATTATTTGGATATTTCATTTCTATTTTTATTCATGAATACATTTTCGATGAAAAAGAAAAAAAAGCGAATCAAATGAAAAAACTCATAGAATATGTCTCCTTTACATGATTGCAGTGTCCAACAACTATAGTCCCTTTCTTTGGAGATCAAATCTTTTGGGGCGATCGAATTCATAAACAAGGACTGGGACCTGCCCCGATTCCTATTTCTCTTCTGAATTCTGACACCCTTTCGGATGCCATACGATTTATGCTCCAGCCTGAGGTCAGTGTCGTGAATTTTCTTCTGTCGTTTTTTTGTTTTGTTTTTGTACCACACCAACCAACCATTATATTGCTTAAAACTGATGGGAGCATTCACACACCAATAACCTGCAGCAGCATTTGAAATAACCTCTTGTATGAATTAAAGGTACAAGTGCTTGCTTATATAAGGGGGAGGGGGGTGGGGCTTAAACGAAATGGCTCGATCCTTTCCTAACCACGTATATTCAGAGGATGCTTCTTCAATGCCCCCGGCTTTAATGTGACGATCATGATCCGGATATCGAGTCCTTAAATGGAAAAGGTCGCCCAACACGTATATAATTAGAATCGATCGATTATATACGTAATTCTGACATTATCAACACCAGAAAACAAGCGGAAAACGATAACATAGACTCGGGAAGCTTAAAATTTTACTATAACGATCGACAAGTAACACAGGCTGCAATTAAAACAACGTACAAAAACTATTACACAAGTGATTGAAGATCCATTCAACTGTTGCAACTCTCTCTTTACAACTAGAAGGTGCAATTGACTCAACCTATTACAAAAGAAACGGGAAGATTCTATACCCCTAATACAACAGAATAAAAGAAAGATAAACTTCTGATGCTACGACCTCGGGAATCACTCTTGAGTGATCTCGAACTCTGCCTACAACAAAACCATCTTCTCGGGGTGGGGTACAATAATAAGTACAAAAGTACTTAGTAAAAGGTAAAAGCACCGAATCTACACGTGCTATAACACAAGGAATATCAAACAAACATCGAAATACATATGTTTCACTAGCTCACAACACTCTACCAGTCTCATTAGTAGTCACAACCAAAGAATACATTTGTTACACATTAATCCAAGAACACTTTGCATGGTGAAGACTGCACCATGACACATTCAACACTTCATATCGTGTGGAATATTACACGAGTCTAGTTGATATCTAATCATGTGGATGTGTAATAGTTCCATATTGCGGTACAAAAACATGTCTCACCAAAGACTATTATGTTTTAGTTTTTAGACTCATCAAGTACGTGTTTAAGCCTTTAATCTAACCACTTAAGTTCATTGCACATAAAAAGGTTTCCTATGGACCACTAGACCTTAGACCAACTGTACATTACATTACTTAGCTCATAAATATTAGATTCTAATCCAATATCCACGAGGCTAAAGTGTAAGGTTTCCAATGATCCTGAGTTTCTCCCCGCAGAGGGTTTCCACAAGGTGCTGAGCCAAATCCACTAGAAACCAAGCCATTAACTTCGCCATGTAACAAGTAATACATTGATCATCATGTCAATATCACGTGAGGCCAAATGAGAAGTGTTCCAATGCTCCCGTGAGACACGGTGCGGAGCCTAAGCCACTAGAACACGTACATTTAACTTTACAACAAACCACAAAAGGCTCTACCCTAAATCATGCTTCAAAAGGGGAAAACTAAACAAGATGCAGCACTACAGGGCACGTTGGTGCCCGCCAACCATAACTGTGCCCGCCAACAGCCAACAAAGCCAATTCTGTTAGAAACTTGCACCCGCCAACAGCCAAAAGAAGCATTTTGCTAGCAACTGGCGCCCACAACTGAGATTGGCGTCCACCAATAGCCAACAGAGACTTTCTGTTAGCAAATGACGCCCGCCAAACCCCTATTGGCTCCCGCCAAACCCCTATTGGCTCCCGCCAACAGCACGAAACTGCATATTTGAAGCTCAACTGCAACATAAAGAATTCTAAACCATTTCTAACACTTACAACAACCAAATCTAACATTTCTACAGTTCATGGGCAAGATTTAAAGCAACTAACAACTGAAGATTCGGTTGAACACCCCTTTGCCTCAATTTCTTAAAGAAAAGGATGAGATTCAAAGCAAATTTTCAAAAAGCTCCAAGAACACCACTTGATTCTTAAAGAAATCCTAGATCCACAAGCAATTCTCCAAGAATCCAAGCAACCCACTTTGAATCTACAACTAAAACGATGTTTTACAATTACTACAACCTTTAAAGCATTAAAAAGCTAAGAAGAGCTCAAGATCTAGAAAATGGGTTTTCGAAACTATTATCCGATCAGAATGAAACTTGTATCAAAACGAAGCTCTCATCAATAGAAGCATTTTGGTGTGATTAGTTTGTAATTTCGACGTCCGGAATTATTGGAAAGGCAGAGATTCCTTTTATTTCTCTTTTCCTTTCTTACTTTTCTTTTTCCTCCCATTCCCTCTCACAGCCGTTGGAACAGTCAGGGGGAATGAAATGAAAAGGGTTTGGGTTATGATGGGTATATATAGAGGTTGATACATTTACCGTTTTGCCCTTAAAGTTCCACATTTAAAAAACCGTAAGTACCCTTTAATATTTATCTTATCTCCATATTTTTAATTGAAACTTAACCTATTAAAAATTAGCGGCACACAAAAAATCAGACTTTTATCCCTTTATGAAGATACGGGGTTTCACACTTAATTTACATTTGGTCAAGTTATTGTATATAATGGTACAACTTGTTGCATGCGTGCATGCAGGTTAAGTCTCGAGCAATAGAAGTAGCAAAACTAGTAAAGGAGGAGGATGGTGTTTCCGCCGCAGTTGATGCATTTCACAGGCATTTGCCTGAGGAGTTGCCTTCCCCAACTGCATTTTTTGAAGAGAAAGATGACAATGGGGGCACCAATCCATTCCAATGGTTGTTTATTCAGATAGGAAGAATCTGCAGTCTTGCTTGTGCTTCTTAGGTTTTTTTTTTTTTTTTTTTTTTTTTTTTTTTTTTTTTTTTTTTTTTTTCCACAGCATGAACGCGAGGGATTACTGTGTACATTAACAATTTTGGTTTTGCATTCTGAAATTTCATTTGATTTAATGTCATTTGCATTACGAGACGGAGATGGAGCATATTATACATAGTGGGTAAATCTCATTTCCCTTGGTGGCAAGGTCGGCTACAGGAATTTCGGGATACGGGTCGAAAAATTGTCATACGTTGTAACTACTAAACATAGTGTTATATATTTGAGTTCAATATGGGTCAATACGATGAGGATATCAAAATAAGCGGGTCAGTTACACATAACTATATGTAGATTAAACAATTTTACTAATGTAATATTGACCCATTTGTATTACGAGACGGAGACGGAGCTTATTATACATAGTGGGTAAATCTCATTTCCCTTGGTCGCAAGGGCGGCTGTAGGAATTTCGGGATACGGGTCAAAAATTGTCATACTTTGTAACTATTAAACATAATATTATATATTTTAATTCAATATGGGTCAATGTGATGAAGATACCGAAAAATGCGGGTCAGTTTCATATAACTATATGTAGATTAATTTTTTTTACTAATGTAATATTTTTTGGTTGATCGGTTGCCCCAAATGCCATAATGTGCAGCCGCCCCTGCTCGGGGGTAACGTACGTAAGGGAGGGTAAGGGAGGGTGTTAAAGTAATAATATTAACATGTGTAATTGTCAATTGACTATGTTGAATATTGAGGAGCGGGGGTGGGGGAGGGGGGAGGCACATGATTTTGTCTCTTGTGCTTAGGGCCGCGGTCTAATTGTACAATTGGGCGCCTTACACTGATGTGTCGGACTTGTTTTTTTAATATGGTGTAGTAGCTATATTTCGATTCATCCTATTTTTTCTATTTTTTAAGGAAAGATCTTTTATTAAAAATTAAGAAACAGAGTCCACAAGTGGTACAAACGAGATAATTATAGTCTATGTCTATAGCCCAGGCTAGTCTTGAATCCCTTCATTGTTCATCAGTAGAACCTCTTTTGGGAACTCCGAATTCGGCATATTGGTTGGTTAATTCGATCAGTTCATAGATGGTCGGCAAGTATGATGGTCCTAATGATGATTCTTCATGTATTTCGTGTGTATCTTACCGGAAGCTTTTGAAAACATAGTGCACCCAGGTAAATAAGGAACAAGATGAATACAAAGGTTAAACGAGCATCCCAGTCCCAAAAGGTGTCCCACATAGGTCTTCCTCGAAACCCAACTAAGGTAAACAACGTATAAAAAGCACCCATTTCTATACCAGTTCCGGAAGAGCGAAGAAAAAAGGGATGTTTTGTCAATAGGAACAAGAAAGTGTTTATAGCCGTTGCGATATAAACAATTATACTCATCCGAGCCGCAGGAACATGTACATACGGAATACGAGAATTTCCACCTTGTTGAAGATCTAGTAGAGCTACCCGAGGACTTAAATGAATAGCCATCGCTATTAAGAATAACCGGGATCCAATGAGAATTTGCGCGTAGCTCCTAGTCTTTGACATCAAAAAAGAAGGTTGTAATAACGAAAGGGACATGTGATAATTTGGTCCTAGCTAGTGGAACAAGAAAGACATGGATCTATATTCAATATGCATTATTTATCTCTACTTGTGAAAATGCACGCGTGTATTATTGGCGTGTTTATATTAAACAAATACTTTTATACTTATGAAAATTTGAAATATAGTTTAATATTAATCTATTGTTAACTATATGTTTGATTTATAATTTAACTGCATATTGAATATGAAAATTTAAATAAAACGGGTTCTTGATTGATGTAGTTATTTCATATATTTTTTTCACTCACATTGAATAAGAATTTAAAAGAACACACGAAAACATAATTATACTTCAACTTAATTGTATGAATGAACAATTATTCTATTATGATACAATATATATTTATGCTATATCAGTATTTATTTGTTCTTGAAATAATTATATACTTATGTTATATAATGATAATGATCTTTGTATTTGAAGTTATATAAGGATGAATAGTACTAATAATAATGTTTTTTTGTTTGTATTTATTCTTTGAAAATGTTAAGTAGTGAGAGCAAAGTCCCACATTGTCATTTTAGTTTCAAGAGCCGACAATGGCTTAGTATATAATATGCTTGAGCCTATTGTTTTAAAATGTATCAGCTAAGATAAACTCTTAATTGTCTTAGCCTATTTTGGTTTATATCTTTAGCCTTCAGGAGAGTTGTATATTTAATTGTGTATTTCTACACTATAGTAATATTCTTTCGCCCGTGGATGTAGGTCATATTGACCGAACCACGTAAATTTGATGTTTTGTCTTTTATCCTTCCGTCAGTTATTTTGTGTTGCTATTGTTAAGGGCCTTCGCTTGGGTTTGTTTTTCCTAACAAACTGGCATCAGAGCTGAGGTTTTTTTAGCTTTTGAAAATTAGCATTATTACGGTAACTAAGTATTATTTTGAGAAGTTCGACAAAAACGTCAACTTCAAATTTACTGTAGAATACGACCTTGATCGCCAACCTGTAGTATAATAGTATAATTGACCCGGTAAGGTCCTCATTGACCTAGTAAGGTCCTCATTTTAGGTGTTTGGATGTAGATGCTTGTGTACGCTTATGTGTTTGGTTGCTTGTGTTTACGCTTACGTGTTTGGTTGCTTGTGTTTGTGCGCGTTTAGGTGTTGGTTTTTGCTTGGGTGCTTGTGATGTATATACTTGAGATGTAAATGCTTGTGCTAATGCGTTGACTCGTGCTGTGGCGGATTCAGAAATTAAATTCAGCGGGGTCCGTATATCTTTTTTAAGGTAATTTTTTTTAACGGGGTCCGAAATATTTTTCTATAGGTAAAATATAGTGTTTTCTTATTTTTAACTGGTTCCGCGGACCCCATTATGTATAGTGTGGATCTGCCTATGGACTCGTGGTTTGTAGACTTGTTTAGTAGAGTTTAAGATAAAGGGCGGTTCTTTGGTGGATACTTCTTCTTGCGAAGGTTCATATCCAAGGCATTTATGTCTTTCGGATCTTTAAGTGTTGAGAGGTGATGGTCCAGCTTGTTAGAGTTGTCTTCAAACCTTTGAATGATTTGTTTTAGTTCGTTTTTCTCAAGCTTGAAGGATTCTAATTTTTTTTTTTTGCAAGTTTACAATCTTGAGTTCAAGTTCAATTTTCGTGTTCATGATAGTAGATGCTACAATATCATTTTCAAGGATATCTTTCTTCAGTTTCTCAGATTTAAATGATCGGGCACGATCATCGATCTTTCGTGACATATGTACTAACTCCTCGTAAAGGAATCTTGGGATTTTCTACCTTATCGTCAGTATCCGATTCAGCCATACGATAGCCATTTGCTTGATCTTCATGTTGTGGCTCATTCTCCTCATCGTCTGAGTCTGATAAGACATCCCGTGCAACTACGAGTGCTTGTATTTTTAATATTGGGCAAAGTTCTTATGCAATTTTGTGTTATTTGACTCTTTACTGGCATTTTTTGGACATTTATATGATGAATGTCCAAGCTGTTGACACTCGTAGCATTTTATGCCAATTGCCACTATGGTATGTTTTGATTTGGGTGCCCTTTGCTCGTGTTGTGCCATTTTTTCCTTCTAAAATTCTTTCATTTCATCAGTTTGTTCAGTTTGCAAAGTCCTACATCGTCAATTTAGCTTTAAGAGCCAACAATGGCGTAGTATATAATAGGCTTAAGCCTATTATTTTAAGATGTATCAATTAAGATAAATTCTCATTTGTCGTAGCCTATTTTGGCTTTTGTCTTTTGGCGTTAAGAGAGTTGTATCTTTTGTATTTTTTTACTATAGTAATTTCTCTCTTTCACCCGTGGATGTAGGTCATATTGACCGAACCACGTAAATTTGATATTTTGTCTTTTTCCTTTCATTAGTTATTTTTTGTTATCGTCGTTAAGGGCTAGCTATCGACCGGGTTCGTTTTTTTAGCAAACATTATTATTATATTATTAACTGAGTATAGTAAAATGATTTTTGTTTCATGTTTTGATGTTTGTTATCCTCTCATCAGGTTATCTTATACTTTTTTTTAGGAAAGGTTATCTTATAATTGATAACCTAGTTTTAGTCATTTTCGGACTCTTTATGACTTTCTAATAACATATTTTTTTTTATAATAATGTATAATTTAGGTAATAATAAAAATAATTGTTTATATTTTTGGGGCAATTTTTTTGCATTACTGAATTAAGAAAACTACAATACAATTCAATTTAATTTTAATTTTTTCTTAGTAGACAAGCCATGTAGGTTTCAAATGAGGCTTTCTATATATCTCATGCATTTCATCGTGTGTTCTATAGGTCAAGTTTTGAAAAATTCATTATGAAAAATATTTCCCCATTCAATTTGTTACAAAACTATCAACATGTTGTATCATAGTGAAAATTATTTTCATGATATTTATAATAATATTATATACCATGTATGTAATAACTTATTACTACTTACGTACTTAAAATAATAGTTATATTAATGAAAGCATGATTGTTGTAGTATTTCTTCTCTTTAATGTGGTGTAAATATGTTTTCTTAATTTTGTTATTATCATTATTCCATGTTATGTGGGACAAAATAATAGTTTATGAACGAAAGTATGAAATGTGTGAATAAATATTTTAATCTAATTATGATATAATCATTATTCTTGCTACATGAGTATAATATATTATTATTTTTGTATTCATAGTTATATAACCACGTTAAACCAGAATGACAATTCTTCTTTGAAGTTCAATAATGATGAACTTTAATCATAAAATATTTATATATGTAAATGAACTTACTATAGTTAATAAACATAATTTTTCAAAGGGTGCCCACTTATAATATTTTTTTCAAATGGTGCCCACTAATAATATTGGTGTCACACTCTAATGTTTTCATTGGTGCATCAAATCCAAATTATTCTTCAGAGCTTTGGTTAATCAATGGGATTACTCTTCATTTAGCATTCCACCTAACAAAACATATTCTGATATATATCCCTCTTATTTTGAATAGAAAGTAGTAAGCCACACCATTCTATGCCAATATAGCAACAAAAATTCAAAGACCAATCCAGTTCAGATGTCACTAATCAATTTTCTACTGGCATATTTAACTGAATAACATAGACATATTAAGAATATTGAACAACGACACCTTTGTTCCTTTTTGTTTCATGGTTATTGTACTTGCGTTCTTAGTATTTCATCTTGGCACTCTTATTCCACACCCATACATCTTTTGTTTTTACATGTTCTTTTCAAAGTGTCACGTGTCTAACATTCTGTGTACAACTAAGATGAACTTGACACGTGACAAAAGTAGACTGAAAAGGTAAAAATGTGCATAATTAGAGGTAAAAGCGCCTATATGAAACATTGAGGATAGAAGTACATGCGAAAAAATTGTGAAACATATTGACCAAAAGTGTCTTGATCCTTTAGAATATTCGATCTGCTCTGGGCGAATATCTTACTTCGAACTGATCATAAGGGACAACGGACGACCTATGCTTCGTAAAGTCTACTCTGTTGAGATAAATGTTTGTTCAAGACCCAATGTCGAGCTAAGTTAGGCACGTTTTACTTAGAAGGTCCAAACTAAATCTTTGAGTGCCACGTGTGTGAATTCGGGTCATACTCATTACAGTCAGGGAGTTGTATCGAATGTATGAAACAAAATTGAATAGTTGATCAACAAAATTTATTAAATTAAAAATCGGGGAATCACCACATAAAATCAATTTACTATAAATATAATATTTTATTGTTATTTTCTCGGCAGTAATGTAATATTTTATTTTGTTGGTTGTATGTATAATATTTTATTCGTATTTTGTTGGATCAATGTATTATTATTATTATTATTTTATTGGCCGCAATGTAATGTTTTATTTTGTTGGTTTGTTATAATAATAATTGTAATATATATTTTTTTTTTGGATTTTTATTAGATAAATCTTGATGCATAAATTATATAAACACAATATGGATAATGATATTAATAAAATTATAAAAAAAAAGTATGAAATGCATGAACGTGTGTATACATGATATATGGATAATTATGCACAACGTAAGTAAACTAAAATTAAAAACAGAAGAAAAAATTATGGGGAAACACCGAGGCTAGGAAACACTTTTTGGATAAACACCGATGGTAGAAAACATTTTTTGAGGAAACACTTCATTGTATTTTTATTATGAGTATAGAGATATAGATAGATATAGATATAGATATAGATAAATAATATGTAGTGCCACAGTTAATAAAAAATATGGTTATTTTTTTTCTATAAGAATTAATTTTTGAACTTAATTAGGTATTTAGGACAAAAAAAAATCATCTTTAAAAAAAACAAAATTTAAATAAACTTCCTACCCTACTCCTTTCCTAAACCAAAGCTGAATGCAAAAAAAAAAAAAAAAAAAAAAAAAAAAACAAACAAACAAACAACAACAACATAACAGTGACATACAGCGTTCTGTTTCCATACCCCTCCTCTCTTCTTCCTCCCCCTGCTTCTTCCTCCCCCATTTTGTTCCAGATTTTTTTTCATTTATCTTTTTCACCCCTTCTTCTTCCCTGTCCTTTCTGTTCCATTTTATTTTTAAAAAGATTTGAAAATTTTACCCGGTTCTTTTTAATTTAGGACTTGAATTTCACCCGGTTCGTTTCAATCATGAAAAGATATAAGAGAGTATGGTGTCACACGTGGTACACGTGTAGTAGTGACACATAGCTAGTTAGTTAGTATGGATAATATTAAGATCAAGCGCTTACCATTATACTAAAACCAATTGGTTTTAGTACAACGGTAAGCGCTTGATCTTTAACATGGTATCGGAGCATGAGGGTTACAAATGCCTAACTTGCGCAATAAAAAAAAAAACGTCGGTTTCCCAAGAGCCTTGGTCAAAATGTCCGCCAACTGATGACTAGTAGGAACATGAGTAGTCATAATATTACCGGAGAGAAGCTCGTCACGAACAAAATGACAATCAACCTCAATATGTTTAGTGCGATCATGAAAGACAGGATTACGAGCAATATGAAGAAATATAGTAGCGCCTTCCTTAACAGCTATAGCTTTTAGAGAATCGGTAAGTTTCTTGATCTTTAACATGGTATCGGAGCCATAGGTCTCGAGTTCGAACCTGGCTATAAACATTATTATTTCCCCCATTTATATTGTGCACGTGATGCATGTGTTGGGCCTCTTTGTTATTGGAGCCTAGTTTGCTTCGGCTGCCTAATTGGCTTAGCCTTGTTATAGGCCCACACTTGAGGGGAGTGTTGATATAAGAAATATAGTAGCGCTTTCCTTAATAACAATTTATAGCTTTTGGTGAGAAGCTAGTAAGCATTGATCTTTAACAGATAAGATCTACCATTAGATTATTCTCCAAGTGACTAGTAGTATTTGTAAAAGGGTACACTGGTACCACACCAATTAAGTACGAAATGTGTTAATTCAGAATATCAACTTTCATTCTTGGTATCGAGCTACAAGCCGGAACCCATGGAGGATGATCCTTCTCCGGTGATGTCCTCCGCCGTTGAAGCCGCAATTACAATGCAGCCTAACGTGAGCGATTCTCCGCCCACACTCAAGTCGTCACCGGTATACCCATCTCCCATCTTCCTCCTTTTTCTGCACCACATTCCATGTTCAGCACTACCACCCCGTTTCTCAGCTCATTACCGGAAAACTCACTGTTTCCTAGTTTTCCCTCTATCACGTGTTTACCTCCTAGATCTGGTGTTCTTCCACCTCGTTCTCCAGGTCCTATTTCGCCGTTCAATACTCTATCACCATCTCCATTCCATATATAGTCACCTAAATCAGACTACAACAGTCAAACTTAATAGAGATAACTATCTTCTATGGCGTTATACTATCTTACCGATTGTTAAGGGGTATAAACTGGATAGTCATCTTCTTGGAACTAATCCAAGGCCCTCAGAATTTGGAACTTTGAATAGAGCAGCAGTATATGAATGGGATTCAATTGATTCTCTTTTGATGGGATGGTTGCTCGGATCCATGACTGAACATGCGGTCACTGAGGTAATTGGTTGTTCCACCTCTCATGAGGTTTGGAATACCTTAGAATTACTGTTTAATAACCATTCTGAAGCTCATATGTTAGAATATAAAACTGCTTTAACTAAGGCAGAGAAGGGTGGAAAAACTATGGCTGATTATCTTGCAATAATGAAGTCTTATAGTGATAACTTAACAACAGCTGGTTTCCCCCATTTCAAAATCTGAACCGATCCTTGCTACTCTTGCTGGATTAGACAAAGACTATGAGGCTGCAATTGTGAATATCACTGCTAGAATTGGTTCTCTAAATTGGCAAGATTTTCAGTCTCAATTAATTACACATGAGAGGCTTTTGGCTAGATTTAATCCTGTGGCACAAGTGAATTTTGTCTCAGCAAAATGCCACAGCTAACATGGCATCCTATTCTTGTGGTCCAAGATCTGGCAGTAGGCCTTCTATCCTTGGTCAGAACTCATATAGAGGCAGAGGTGGTAATAGAGGGGGTAGAGGCAGGGGAAGAGGTGGAGGAAGGTCATCAACAAGTCCTACAAATTCAGGCAATTCCCCTAGAGTTGTCTGTCAGCTGTGTGGAAAAGGAGGACATACAGTTGAGATATGTTGGGCATTGTTTTGAAACATATTTTCAACCTATGGATTTGCAGCGACAAGCAAGACCCAGACAGAATTCTGCTTTTGTTGCAACACCAAGTTCAGTTGCTGATCATGCTTGGTACTTGGACAGTGGTGCCACCAACCATGTGACTTATGATTTGGCCAATCATCATATGAGTTCTCCCTATAATGGTAATGATACATTGACAGTAGGTAATAATGAAAATCTAGTAATTGCTCACACAGGTCATAACACTCTACACACCTCCACTGCATCATTGTATCTTTCTGAAATTTTACATGTCCCTCAAATTACAAGGAACTTAATTACTCTATCCAAGCTTATTTCTGATAATAATATTCTTGTTGAATTTAACTCCACTGTTTGTCTTGTTAAGGACAAAGCAACAGGGACAGTTCTTCTTAAGAGGCAGCTCAAGGATGGTCTCTACCAAATAGCCAATCTGGATGCTAGGTCACCACAGATCTCCCTTCAATCCAACTCCAAAGATGTGCACCTTAGTCAAGTTCCATCTAAGCCCATTAAGTTTGTTAGTGTCAGTAGAAATCCTAATGTGTGGCATAGGAGACTTGGCCACCCTTCTAGTACTGTTTTGAATCAAATTTTGAAAGACTGTATTCCTCCCTTGAATATTAATGAAAAACTTAAGTTTTGTTATGCTTGTCAATTTGGTAAATCTTATGCTATGCCTTATTTTGCTTCTTCTTCCTATGCTACTGCACATTTTGCCCTTGTCCACATAGATCTTTGGGGTCCTGCACCCATCAAATCCACAGAAGGTCATCTTTACTATATACATTTTGTAGATGATCATACAAGATTTACATGGATTTACCCCTTAAAAGCTAAGTCAGAAGCTTTAACCACCTTCACTTTGTTCCAAAGTATGATTGAAACTTAGTTTTCTTCTAAAATCAAATGCATTCAATCTGATTGGGGGGAGAATACAAACCTTTTCAGTCTCTCCTTGATAAAAAAGGAATCCAGTTGAGACACTCTTGTCCTCATGATCATGCTCAACACGGTAGAGCAGAAAGGAATGATAGACATATCATAGAACTTGGTCTTACCCTTCTAGCACAAGCCTCCATTCCCTTATCCTTCTGGTGGCATAGCTTTCAGGCTGCTGTCACTCTCATTAATGTCCTTCCAACCCTTGTCCTCAAAATGAAAACTCCTTATGAGTGTCTCTATCATATCAAACCTGACTACACCAGATTCAGACCTTTGGCTGTACAGCCTATCCCTATCTCAGACCCTTCCACACCATTAAATTTCAGTTTCATACTACCAAGTGATGTGATTCCCATCGAGACGAAACTTGTTAAATTTATTTTGAGTCTTTTATTTATTTTTAGCTATTATTTCTTTTGTTTAAGTATTTATTATCCCACATTGGTTAGATAGCCTTTTATTTTTGTTATTATTTTTATTTATAGTTATTTTGTCCCACATTGCTAAATTAGCAATTAGTCTTGGAGTCTGTAGCCTATATAAAGGCAAATAGAGTCATTGTAACAGTCAGACAAATTTTGAGATATATATTTTATTTGAAGCTTTAAGCTTTGGTGAGTTTTCTCACGTTGGTGTTTTGGTGTATTCCAACACCGTTGTTTGGTGGATTCCAAACGGAACTTATCAAGGTTACGAAGCGCACTTGTGGCGTCAGATACCAAGGTTCTTAGATACGGGTTATCTAAGGGTTGAGGTCATACCAAGGTTCTTAGTTACGAGTTAGCTAAGGGTCGCGGTGCTCGCTTTTATTGGTGCCTTCACCGGTCCTTCGGCAATTTCGGATCTCGATTCGTTCACGGATCACATCGATTGGTATCGGAGCGCATAATCGACGGTATCCAAATATCCCTTGTTTTTTTTCTTTTGTTTTCTTTTTCATTGGATTCCTACATATATTTTTCCTTTCAACATAAAAAAAAATCCAGTTCTTGAATTACGTTCCTGTTCAAAAAAAAAAAAACTAAAAAAAAAATCCTTATATTGCCAGCCATATATATTTTTCGTCCGTGTTCTTGTCTTGAAGTGAAAAAAAGAAAAGAAAATTATCATGAGCCTGCTTCTTTCTTTTTGCTTGTCGTAGCTTTCAAGCTTTAATAAAAAAAAAAAACAAAACAAAACAAAAGAAGAAGACTTCGGCTTGAGATCCCCCCAGGAAATCAGCCGATCTATAACCTTTTGGTTTTTCCCCTTTGATTCTTGCCTTTTGTCCTTCCAATATTAACAACAACAAAAAAATTTATTAGCAGCCCATTCCCGAGAGATTCACACCTTTGGTGTAATTTTAATCACACCCGTAATTTCCAGTATATCTCTCAAAAAAAATCTTTACCGAATATTCTTGTTTGGAGATTCTGGATACTTGTCGTGTGATAGTTATTAGTGAATTTCAACCTTGATTAATGTCAAAGGAGAGTCCTATAGATGCTTATTTTCGGATATTCACGGAGGCCCGAACTGCCGTGATTGATAGAAAATTTGAAGAGATGAAGACTAAGCTTCAAAGAATGTTACGGGGAAGCAATGTCCAGTCGTCACGTGGTGGTAAAGGGGATTCTAAGGCCATGGAAATAGATAGGGGTGCGATTCCTGATGTGAACTTGGTGGAAGCAGAAAATATTGAGCCAGAATTGAAAAACGGCGAGAGTGGAGGTGTGGTGGAGCTAAAGAATGAAATGGAGTGTGATGTTGTGACGCAGACCGGGGATATCGCATTAGTGGTGGAGAAAATCGAGGCAGATGGGATAGTTGGTCCTACTTCACCGACCACTTGTTCGAGTTCTATTTCGTCTTCTTTACTGGTACATGAAGATCATCCGGCTGAGGAGCGAATCGGGCCATCTCGATATACCCAATCCAACCAATATATTGCCTATGGATGTTCTTGTCGATTGACATTGATGGAAAACCAAGCACACCTTCATTGATCCTTTTGCGGTGTATTGTGCAGTTATTCCGGCTTCTAATCCCTATGCCTATGTTGCTGCTCCAGAGAGCATAATTTGCATTGAGTACTTGCAAGATTACTACTCATTGGTTTCCTTGGTGATGTATGCATCAACAACTCGAAGATATATTGATTTGAAGTGGTTTGTCCGCCTTGTATTTGATCCGGGCATATCATTGGTATTCGCTGCTGGTTCGTCATGTTTTGTCCTGTTTTGTCCTTGTTTCTGCATTTTCCGATATCCTTTTGATTCGAGGTCGAATCCTTTCGGAGCCGGGAGGGAATGATGTGATTCCCATCGAGACGAAACTTGTTAAATTTATTTGGAGTCTTTTATTTATTTTTAGCTATTATTTCTTTTGTTTAAGTATTTATTATCCCACATTGGTTAGATAGCCTTTTATTTTTGTTATTATTTTTATTTATAGTTATTTTGTCCCACATTGCTAAATTAGCAATTAGTCTTGGAGTCTGTAGTCTATATAAAGGCAAATAGAGTCATTGTAACAGTCAGACAAATTTTGAGATATATATTTTATTTGAAGCTTTAAGCTTTGGTGAGTTTTCTCACGTTGGTGTTTGGTGTATTCCAACACCGTTGTTTGGTGGATTCCAAAAGGAACTTATCAAGGTTCTGAGCAGACCTTGTGGCGTTCGTATACCAAGGTTCTTAGATACGGGTTATCTAAGGGTTGAGGTCATACCAAGGTTCTTAGTTACGAGTTAGCTAAGGGTCGTGGTGCTCGTTTTATTGGTGCCTTCAGTCGGTCCTTCGGCAATTTTGGATCTGATTCGTTCACGGATCACATCACCAAGTGTGTCAACCTAGGGTCAAGCTCTACTCACAAAGGATATAAGTGTTTCGATCCCACTCGTAAGATATACATCTCTAACAGTGTTGTCTTTAATGAACTTCAATTTCCCTTCTCAAAAGGTTTTTGTCAAGGGCCCTCCAGAGAGGTCTTAGTTGATCATCAACTCCTCAATCTCTTTCCCTTTAGTATGACTCATCCAAATGGGCAATCACATGCTCAGTCTGAGCTAGACCTTGAGCAAAGAAGAACTACTACTGTGCATGTTGCTGCCTCACCATCTTCTGACCTTATAAATCAGGATCAAGTTCCTTTTAATACTCCACATATGCATTTGCATAACACATCCAGTAATTTTATGCATGATACACATAGTACACCTGTGCATGATCACACTATGTCACCAACACCTAGTTACAACTTGTCATCACCTATCTACTCTTCACATGAAAGTCAAAACTCTACACCTCCATCATCACCACAAGCACAAGCACAACCATCACCACAACAACCACCTCATTCACATCATATGCAAACTAGGTCTAAAAGTGGGATTTTCAAGCCTAAACTCTATTATGCTAAAATCACTAGTTTGGCATCTTTCCTTACTGAACCAACAAATGTATCAGTAGCATTGGGAAATTCAGATTGGAGAGAGGCAATGATAGAAGAATACATGGCTCTTATGAAAACCAGACATGGGAGCTGGTTAAACCATGTGCTGGACAAAATATAGTGGCAGCAAGTGGTTATTTAAGTTGAAGGTAGGCCAGATGGAACAGTGCTGAAGCACAAGGCAAGACTTATGGAAAAGGGCTACAGTCAGCACTATAGAACTGACTTCACAGAGACTTTTAGCCCAGTGGCAAAATCATCCACTATCAGAATTATTTTGACATTAGCTGTTTCAATAAACTGTCCTATTAACCAGATTGACATAAAAAAAATGCCTTTTTGAATGGTCCTTTGCAGGAACCAATCTTTATGGAGCAACTAGAAGGGTTTGAGGATCCAGACAAACCAGGTTATGTGTGTAGATTGAAGAAAGCCCTAGGGTATGGTTTGAAGCCTTAGAAATCAGATGATCAGTTGGGGGTTCACTTAAGTGCAATCTGACACTTCTTTGTTTATGTTCCAAAAGGACAATACAGTTGTGTTTGCATTGGTGTATGTGGATGATATCTGATTGACAGGAAATTCTTTAAAACTAATCCAACAGTTCATCAACATGCTAAACACCAAGTTCTCCCTGAAAGATCTTGGCCCTGTATCACTTTTCTTAGGTATGCAAGTTGCCAGAAACAGAGATGGTCTGCATTTAACTCAGTCCTTTTATACATCACAACTACTTCAGAGGCTGGGATTTGACAACCTCAAATCGTGTCCAACACCAATGGTCACAGGAAAGTTATTGATGCCTACACAAGGAGAGCTTATGACAAATCCAAGTCTTTACAGGTGTGCCATTAAAGGATTGCAATATCTCACATTGACAAGGCTAGATATAGCTTTTGCTGTCAACACTCTTAGTCAGTTTATGCAGGAACCACATAAAGTTCATTGGCATGCCCTAAAGAGGTTATTCAGATATGTAGTAGGAACTCTTGATATGGGACTAATTTTTAGACCATCTAGCTCACTGGAGTTACAAGGTTTTTCAGATGCAAACTGGGCAGTGTGCCCTATAGACAGAAAATCCACTGGAGGCTACTGTGTATACATGGGAAAGTGCTTAGTGTCATGGAGTTCAAAGAAGCAAGATGTAGTGTCAAGGTCAAGTTGTGAGTCAGAATACAGGGCCTTGGCAAACCTAGCTGCGGAAGTTAGGTGGATCAAACAATTGCTCAGTGAAATGAAGTTCAACTTAGTTGCTACACCAATACTTAAGTGTGATAACATGGGTGCTAACTCATTAGCACAAAATCCTATGTATCATGCAAGAACTAAGCATATAGAAGTTGATGTTCACTATATTGGAAACCAAGTGCTTAACAAGGAGATTGGTGTCTGTCATATTCCAACACAAGAGCAAGTTGCAGATCGTTTCAAAAATGACTTGTCTGCTGGTTCTTTTACTTCTTTTGGAGACAAACTCAATGTGACTATGTGATGTGATCCATAGTGGGCGTCTAAAGGAAGAAAAAATAGAAATTCATGGTGATGCAAAAGAGGCGAAATTATTTATGTTATTGGTTAGATAGTCTTTGTTATCCCACATTGGGTAGATTCTCTTTTATTTTTGTTATTATTTTTATTTATTGTTATTTTGTCCCACATTGCAAATTTATCAAATGGTCTTGGAGTCTGTAGCCTATATAAGGCACCAAGGTGGTTCATTTACAAACAGTTTAATTTTGAGTGAAAATATTATTGAGTCTTTTGAATTGTGTCACTTGCGAGTGAGGATCTCTTCGTTGTAGAGTTCCACCCTTTAAGAACTTATCAGCGCCTTGAGCAAGCGTTGTGGCGTTCCTGCCAACGTTCTTAGATTGGATTATCTAAGATAGTTGTTTCGAGCTCGTCTATTGATTCCCTTTAGAAGGTCCTAGGGCAAATCTCGTTCCGGAATAGTATCATTTGGTATCATTTGGGCTTTCCGCCAAAAAAGGGCGGTGGCCGTCGTGATAAGAGAGTGAAAATGGCTCTAAATCCGCATGTAGATGAGAATTTAAACTTGGAATCTCTAACCCCCAAATATGAATAATTTCTTTTGTATGGTAAGGTGAGTAGTAAAACCGTGAAGAAGGAAGCACACATTATTGATGAGTTGAAAAAAGAGAAATGTGAAATTATTTGTTCTTTAGAATCCGTGGGAGAATCATTGGGTGAAGTCCTTGAGGAAGCCGTAGTGGAGACAATTGAAGAGCCAGTAGAGGAAGGTACGAGTGTGGTGGAGGGACATGAGCCTGAATGGGTAGATGAGAAAACCGAGGCAAATAAGAAAGATGGACCTACTTCACCGACCACGTGTTCGTGTTCTATCTTATCTTCTTTATAGGTACATGACGAGCATACACTTGAGGAGAAAACAGATTTATTGGATGTTCTCGATGCAGCACCTCTTGTGCATATGGATTTTCTTGATCCAATTCAAGTTTGTGGAAAACCGGAACACTCTTTCATTGATCCATTTGTTGAACATGTTGCTGGCTATCCGTATAGGAATTTCTATGATTATATTGCTACTTTCCAGGGCTTCATCCATATTTCTATCATGACGGAAGACTTTTCTAATTTTTTATTGGTCAAGCATGGATCGCCATATCACCATGCCATTCCTTTAAAGTTGTCTCTACGCTTTATGTTTTATCCCGGCATATCATTGCTGTGTTTTGTGGCTTCTATGGACTTTGTGCACATTGATCAGCTCTATGACATCCTTTTGATTCAAGGACAAATCCTTTCCAACAGGGAGGGAATGATGTGATCCATGGTGGGCGTCAAAAGGAAGAAAAAACAAAAATCCATGGTGATGCAAAAGAGGCGAAATTATTTATGTTATTGGTTAGATAGTGTTTGTTATCCCATATTGGGTAGATTCTCTTTTATTTATGTTATTATTTTTATTTATTGTTATTTTGTCCCACATTGCAAAATTAGCACATGGTCTTGGAGTCTGTAGCCTATATAAGGCACCAAGGTGGTTCATTTACAAACAGTTTAATTTTGAGTGAAAATATTATTGAGTCTTTTGACTTGTGTCACTTGCGAGGGAGAATCTCTTCGTTGTAGAGTTCCACCCTTTAAGAACTTATCAGCGCCTTGAGCAAGCGTTGTGGCATTCTTGCCAACGTTCTTAGATTGGATTATCTAAGATCGTTATTTCGAGCTCGTCTATTGATTCCCTTTAGAAGGTCCTAGGGCAAATTTCGTTCCGGATTCGTATCACTATGCCTCACATTGGTTTGAGAGGGGATGAAAAGATATAAGAGAGTATGGTGTCACACGTGGTACACGTGTGCTGGATATACAGAAACCCGAATCTGGATCCGATCCATAATTGGATCGTCAGATCTGATTCTCAGCACCGATCGAGACGCTTGATCATGCACATCGGAAGCTACGAATAAATTCGCATGCGATTTTACCACGATTCGATTCTCATAAATAATCAATAACTACAAGAAGGTTAGTAGATTTACCCAAACCGGAGAGAGATGAGAAATAATCGACCAAGGGAGAAGCCTCAGTCTTCCGGATTGTATCTCATAGCGAGGACTGGTGGACGTCGATCCTCGTCGTAGAACCTCCTCGTTATGCACAAGAAAAACCCTAGGTTTTTCTTCTCTTAATGACTAGAACGAGAAACTAATGTTTCTCTTCTTTTTATTATAATGTGGCTCAAATTGTGAATGAATTGTGTTAGGAGGAACTCTCTTTATATAGGAAAATAACTAGTCAAGAGAGAGTTATCATTTCACACCACAATTACCTATTCCCATATGGAAAAGATATTGGCCAAAAGATAAGAGATAATTCCCAAAAAATCAATTTTTTATTTTTCCATTAATTATCCAACAAATAGATAACTAATTAATTACACATATGACATAATCTAGAAAAATTTCTTTTCCTAAATTATCACAACATGTGGCGCCATATATCATTATTTTTTAATAGAAAATGTCTTTTCTATTTTACATATTATTTACCAAATATATAATATTGCATATTCATTAAATAGACCAACTATTTAATTTATTCTCGAGGTTCCATAAAACGATAAAACACTCGCGTGTTAGGAGCCAACCCGGGGACCATGGACCTATAAACAGTAGATACAATAAAATGAATAAAATATCCATCGAACAGAATATTTCCATTCAATTCATTAATTCCGGAATTACGCCACCATAAATCCGAAACTGAACTCTATCGATTATAGATATAACTTATTCTCAAAACGTCGAGTCGATAAGTGTCCATTGATATAATCATTTCATATAAACTAACCCTCCATAGACTATCCGTAATGAAGCGGGATTATTTCCGTAAACCCTCTTCAATACATTTTATCATTATTTACCATTAACCCACTAGTGATCAATTAGTTCATAACCAATACGAACTCCGTGGATCGATCAGTTTCTAGGATCAACAAATAAGGGGATTGTCTTTCTACTTCCCGCAGGAAGGAATGGATTCCATATCTGTGAGACACACACTTCTCACTCATTCCAGAATAGTGCCAACGTGAAAGTGATTCAAAACGCGCCTCTTAGCGATCCTTAACAAACACATCAAACCCTATCCTGAAACAAGTAGGAGTCTGTAATCACTTCAGGATTAAGGTTAATCCATATATGATCATCTTGTGATTAAATAAGAATTCTCAATCACGGAATTATATGAGAAATTCATATTAAATCGGTCCAGTCCTATATGACTCTCATCATATATAAATGTCCCACTTAGACAACCAATGTCGACGGTCCGGATAAGACGGTCACACCATAAAGTGTTCTAGGCGCATTAATGGTGGTTTAATCAATAGACCCCATACTTTGATTAACTTCACCACGGACTAACATTTCAAGTGTATCACCATAAACTTAATCCTGATGTGTGACACACACTAAATTATATGGGTACATACGATACGACTTGGGGTTTTCAGCAGTGTATTACATATAAGCACAAAGAAAATAATAAGATGATAATAAATGTATCATTTTTTAATTATAAAAACAATTACAGAAATTGTCTTTCGGGCGCTACTTCCAACAATCTCCCACTTGCCCGTAAGGACAAGCAACAATTGCCTTTCGGGTACTCTACATCTAACAATCTCCCACTTGCCCGTAAAGACAAGCAACAATGGAGCACCACACCCCTATTCTTTCTATCCACAACATTCTCCCACTTGCTTTAAAGTAGATGAGACATATCTCCCAATTTCATACCCGCCAAGCGCTTATTAGTGACATTAGATGCCACACGACTTGGTAATCTGATCAGTTAGGTTGTCGGCTCGAGGCGATCATTAGGACCAAAACGTCTCCTCTTTGCACGATCTGTCTGACCAGGTGGTACTTTATCTCAATATGCTTTTGACCTTTTGTGCCTGCGAAGATCATTTGCATGAGCTACCTCTCAACTATTTTCACAGTAAATTGATATCGGCTCATCGAGACCTGGAATCACTTCTCGATCCAACAAAGAACTTCTCAAGCCACACTTTCGTTTTAACTACTCCGAATGGTGCTATGTATTCAACTAACAGAGTCAAACTGGCAGTGCTGGATTGCTCCAGACTATAGCTCCATCACTATAAGTAAACACTGAGCCTGAGATCGATTCACGATCATCCTTAATCCGACAAAAAATCAGAATTAGTGTAGTCAACGACACTCAGGTTCGCACCCGAATAGACAAGCATACGATTCCCCGTTCTCTCAAGATACTTGAGGATGCACTATACTGCTTTCAACGTCTGAATCCAAGACTCAACTTTTATTGAATTTTAATAACCCGACTTTCTCTATCCAAAAGAGAATCTATCCCATTTTCTCTATATCCGAAGACTAAGAGAATTATTCCATGAGGGGTTGGGTAGGAAACCTCTCGTTGAATTCTACATTCAAAAAAAGCATTATCATCTTTAATCAATAAGATGGATGGGATATTGCCTACAACTTGTTCTCATGAATTCGACCGAATCAAATTCTAAGAATATAGTCCACTTTTCTGATTCAGAGAAGCTTTGGCTCGCCAGTTCTTGACTTTAGATAACACACTCATGTTGTTTCCAACTGTTGCAGTGTTATCTTTCTTATTAACACTAATACTCACTACTTTACCAATATTGATATCCTAGTCTACAAAAGACTTAACAATATTCAGGTCAAGCCCACACATTTAAAACATGTGACCTTTAATGACCTAGAGGTTTGCTTTAATCCACAATTGGATATAAGCATAGGCAGTCAATCTGTCTTTGGCTTTAAGCTAAAACCATTCTGTTCCTGAATGAATCTAAGCTCCTTTGTACGGCAAGAAAGTTTCAGGGCATCACCCCTGGTAATCTTTCTGCTTTCCAATAGAAGTCAAGTAAGGCTGTGATGAGAAAGTTTCAGGGCATCACTGTCTCGGATTTTATGCAAAGCAAAATATAACAAGTAATAAAATAAATCTGGTTTACCGCAAGTGCAGGGATCGTAGTATAGCGATTAAAAACCGGAGTCGATCCACAGGGAATCGAGGTTTATCTAGTTCTTATTAATTTTTCTAAAAGTGTCACGAGAAATAAAAAACTAAAAACGAAAACAAATAACTGGACAGAGGGTTGTCAATCCAAAGCCAGGAAAGATAATTACGAACCGAACTAACTAAGTTGTACCTATTTTATAACTAAAACTACGATAAACTTACTACGGTTACTACGATGAAAACGAAGCAAAACAGCACAAACGATTTTTCTCAATTAATTTAACAACGAACAAGCAATGATCCACCGATTCCCGCAACCCTCAATTTCTACTCCAGATTATCTTGTGGTGATTTAACAAAAATTGTGATTCACCTATCGTGGGTATGAATTTCTAATATCTTAGAAATTCGTCTATCAATCTTTTATCTTTTGATTTTAAAGATTAACGCTTTCATAACAAAGGTGTAAAATCTCTCAATTTCGCAATCTAGATATTCAGCCTAACAACTCTCGTTATTTTTAGGTTAAAAATCTAATCTTTACTACGGTGATCTAAAGGTATAACGACGATTCTCATCAAACGTCAAACATCAACCATCTCTCGATTTAAATTGCAATATCAATAAGAACATAATAAAGATACAAACTTTGATAAAAACTCACAAAACAATCCAAAAGTCGAAATCGAGATGTTGCTAAGAATCGGTTTCACAAGGCTTGTTCCAACGTGCTTTAATTTCTCTCATCATCGTATGTTTGCTTAAAATCATTTTGATTTCAATCTGTAGATTAGGAGACCGTTCTCCGAAAAAGCGATTCTGACTTCAACAACAACGATATTTTGATAATTTCCCGAGCATTACAACAATACTACGGTATTATTATTTTTTGATACATATATATATAAGTATATAAGTATATAGATCTATAGATATATATATAGATACATAAATATAGATACTAATATAGATATATATATATTGTTACTACAAAGAAATAAAACAAGAAAAATGAAAGAAAAGAAATTAGATATATATATATATATATATATATATATATATATATATATATATATATATATGTATAGTAGTAAAAAAAAAAAAAAAAAAAAAAAAAAAAAAAGAACAAGAAGGTAAAGAAATAATGGCCGGAAAAAAAAACAAAAAACAAGGGCATTTATTCTATTAAGAGTGCACCTATTTATAGGCAAAATAGTCATGGCCGGACCGGGCCGGGAAAATGCCGGACTGGGCCGGTGCTAATCATCACATTCATCTCCCCTTAATTTCCAATTTTCGGATATAAATTATATATTTTGGAATAAAACTTCTAAAATTCATATCTCGAGTTCTGGATCTCCAAACAACATGATTCAAGAGGCATCGGAAAGTTCTCGGAAAAATCTACAACTTTCATGAAGGACTCTTCTTCAGAAAATGTCATTTTGATGAGCCATTCGTTCGTCGAAGATATTTCTCGATTTCCACTAAATCGAATCGATTAGCCACTTGACCACTTGACTTAATGATACTTGAGTTGTAGAAGTCCGATTGACGTGATTCAAAATGCGTTGGAAAGCTCTTTCAAATATCTACAACTTTCATTAAGGACACTTCTTCAGAAAATGCCGTTTTAATGAGCCATTTGTTCGTCGAAGATATAATTCGTTAGTGAATGTACCACTAACCATCGAGCCACTTGACCACTTAAGTTAGTGGCACACTCTTATATCCCTAAAAATACCTCTTTTAGGCCTCAAAACGTGTCATTACTCGGGATTTTGGTCAACCTATAATTCTGCAATAAACCACCAAAATACCAAACGTAAATCCGACACGACATTCCGATTACTAAACCGGTATAAAAACTTATAAAAACACGATAAAAATACGATATTTTATATAATACTTACTACTTATATAATTAGATAAAACCTATAAATTAATGACTTGATTTGATACATAAATGCTCAAAATGGTATCAGAAGTGGGGTAAAATGTTATAATAATAACAGTGAATTTTTCCGTCATCACAAACCCCCCACTTATCTTTTGGTCGTCCTCGAGCAAAACAAGTGATAAAACAAAATGAATGAGGGACAAATTCACGAAAAGATAAGATATAAGGGACAACCAGATAATACAACCGATCGAATCATAACCACACGTTAACCTTAATATAAATGTATAACAGAGTGTGTGTGTGACAAGCCTTTCAATTTCCACTTTCCTCCCTTGAATAATTCAAGCAAACGCACAAATATCCATTCAGACAGTCCTAATGACTTTCCTAGGTATAGGCAGCAAAAGTTCCACACAACGTCCTCCCGTGTACTTATTAGGATAATCCCTAAAGCATATCATTCAGTTTATACTGGGATAGTCAGAAGATAACTAAGTTTTCAACTATGCTTAACCAAACTGTCAATTTTTTTCTTTTTCACATTTGTAGCATATGCCTTCATTCCCAGCAATAGGACGTTTCGTGATAACACCCTAGCTGGACTACTATCATCAGGCAGTTGCCCTCTTTCCCAGCAATAGGACGTTTCGTGATAACACCCTAGCTGGACTACTATCATCGGGCAGTCGGGAGCTTTTAAACCTCATAGTGATATAGGACGTTTCGTGATAACGCCCTACTGCACTCAAATCATTGGTAGCTACAACCGACATATAATTAGCTCATCTTAATTTGGTATTTTTCTTTTCATTCCAATTTCCCAAAGAACTTAACTATTATCCTTCCTATCACATTCAAACCTTCAGATATTCACAGTACATGTTCAAAAATTAGGTACTAAGTTACTGCAATTATCTCTAGAATAACCACTAGGATACTGAATGGATACAGTTTAAAATTTTCGCTTCAATATCAAAGGCTTACGTGAACAATGAATTCATGTTACACAAATAAATTTGGGGTTAAAATGTACTTACGGTTCAAATTAGTTATACTTATCAAATTGATCATTATATCTTCAAATCCATGAAATATATACCTTATACAATTCATTCTAATCAACTCATTTATGCTCGAAAAAGATCCAAAAACTAAGGGTTTAAACACTTACTGCCATTTCTAAACCAACCAGACTCTACCCCCCACTTACGATTTTGCATTATTCTCAGAGTGTAAATGAGATAGAGAGGAAGACTTAGCTTATAAACCAGGCAGAAAGATGCTATCGAATCCCGTAACAGCCATGAGAAAGCACGATCTGAATCCCTATACCAAAACAAAAACAACCAACACAAAGCAAACAAGGGACATGGTCCTCGTGCCAAGACATCGAATAGGGATATGGAAATAATAAGTAAATGGCCCTGTCACGTCAGAAAATTCGATAGGCAATATATATATATAGTCAATCTCATAAAAGCTTTAGATGGAAAAATAACCCACACGGGTAAAGCACAGAACATCTAAGCATATATGTATCATAGAGAGTATCACATGAGCAAATATCATAGTCAATTCATAAATTCATGTTGGAAATAGAGTAGATCATAAAATGAGATGTGTGAAAGAGTATTGAGTCTTTTATACCCAGATCCTCAAGGGTTAAATCATTCTACAACCTAAGTCCAAAAAATGATGTATTTGAATGTTTTCTGTGTACTCCCTCGGGATTTTCGGATAACCACCTAATCGTTCCCTTTAAAAGACATTCAAACATTCATCCTGATACTTGGTCGTGCTATGTGTTCAACTTCCATTATGATTATTCATTCCACATATTCTACATTTCATTAAGACTAGTCGTATCCAAATTATTATTATTATTATCATTATTATTATCGGGCTGCCTCCCGGTAGCGCTTTTGTTTAACGTCGTTTGCTCGACAATCCTGCAACTCAGCCTGGATCAGGCCACTTTAACTTTCTACCACTTAAGACCTCGTTTAAATTCTTATTAGCTTGGTTGCCACAAAAACAACATCTAACACAGGAGGTTAGGTTCCTTGCTTCTTTCCAAACGCTCTTAATTTTCCCCATTGTCGACTTTTTCTTCTTCAGTTTCCTCTTTAACTTGGCCTCCCTTTCATGCTCTTCCATGTCCCAACTATCGACCATAACTTGCTCAACCAAGCCACTGCCGTCATCCTCGGAAAACAAGTCGGGTGAAAATTCATCAAACTCAGTGACTTCAGTCATACCACACCCGAGGATGTCGAGGAAATGAACAATCAAAGGTTTCTCTTTGGTTTGTCCTATATAATGCTTGCACCTTTGACCATTCACTCTGAACGGTTGGTCACCATGACCTCTCAGCTCTAAAACACCTCCGGCAATAATTTGAAGAATTTCAAAGGGGCCGGACCAACGCGTCCTCAACTTTCCAGGAAACAGATGCAACCTGGAATTATAAAGTAAGACTTGCTCCCCAACTTGAAATTCTCGCTTCTTGATTTTAGCATCATGAAGGAGTTTCATTCTGTCCTTGCTAATCCTGGCACTCTCGTAGGCCCGGAGTCTAAACTCATCCAATTCATGCAACTGCATCAGTCGATGTTCACCACATGACTGGGCATTAAAGTTCAAGAACTTAATGGCCCAATATGCTTTATGCTCTAATTCGACTGGCAAGTGGCAGGGTTTGCCATACACCATCTGATAGGGTGATGTACCCATGGGAGTTTTATAGGCAGTACGGTATGCCCATAGTACATCATCCAGTTTGAGACTCCAATCCTTTCTATGACTGTTCACAACTTTTTCCAGGATCCTTTTCAAACTCTGATTACTTCTCTCGACCTGGCCACTAGTCATAGGGTGATATGGTGTGCCAATTTTGTGCCGGACACCATATTTCTCAAGGACTTTTTCTAGTGGGTCACATTGCGCGAAATCGTTCCTCATCACTGATTAAGGCACGGGGACATCCAAATCTCACGAAGATATTTTTCTTGAGAAAGTTCATGACCGTTTTGTGGTCATTGCGAGAAGTGGCTTGAGCCTCCACCCATTTTGATACGTAGTCAACGCAGACTAAGATGTATTTATTTCCATAGGAAGATGGAAACGGGCCCATAAAATCAATACCCCATACATCAATGACCTCACATTCTAAAATAGGCTTCAATGGCATGTCAAAACGCCTAGTTAAAGCACCGGTTCGTTGGCACCTATCACAAGCCTTGCAGAAGGCTTCTGAATCCTTGAAGATCATGGGCCAATAGAAACCGGACTGAAAGATTTTAGCAACGGTTTTCCAGGGACCAAAGTGGCCACCAGTAGGTCCACTGTGGCATTGTTCAATGATATCTCGTTGCTCTGATTCGGGGACACATCTTCTCAACAATCCATCTTTACAGATTTTAAAGAGGTAAGGTTCATCCCACACGAAGGTTTTCAAATCGAGAAAAATTTCTTCTTCTCATGATATGAAAATGCGGATTTAAATATCTGGGAATGTAGGTAGTTGACGATAGAGGCAAACCATGGAACATCTGGAGTGCACTCGTCTATATGCATAACATGCTCGAGAGGAAAGTAAAGGTCTATCTCTTTGAGTTCTTTCTTTTCATCATTCTCGCATTCTAGAAACATGATCCGCTACTACGCTTTTCTCGCCTCTTTTATCCTTAATTTGAACATCGAATTCTTGCAGGATCGGTATCCAACGTAGTAAGCCCGGTTTAGCATCTTTCTTTGTCATAAGATAGCGCAGAGCGGCGTGGTCACCCAAACATGATCGAGGCGCCCAACAAGTAACTCTCACGAAATTTGTCCATAGCAAAGACCTACGACCAATAATTCCTTTTCACCGGTGGTTGTGTAGTTTACTTGTGCGGGGCTCGGTGTGTGATCAAGCGTAAGAAATGGGCTGGAATTTTCCTTAATTCGCCGACCTAAGACTGCTCCAACAGCGTAGTTGGATGCATCGCACATGAGTTCAAAGGGTAGGTTCCAGTCAGGAGAGATAAGGATCGGGGCGGAACTCAGTTGACTTTTAAGCTCATCAAACGCATGCTTGCAACTGTCATCAAAATTGAAAACAACATCTTCTCTGAGTAAAGTGGAAAAGGGCTTAGCTATCTTGGAAAAATCCTTAATGAACCTCCTATAAAAACCAACGTGTCCAAGGAAACCTCTTACTTCACGCACATTTTTAGGGAATTTCATCTTCTCTATAGCCTCAACTTTTGCCCTATCTACTTCCATTCCTCTTTTTGATATCTTGTGGCCAAGAACTATTCCTTCGTCTACCATAAAATGGCATTTTTCCCAGTTTAGGACTAAGTTCTTCTCCACACAGCGGGATAATACTTGATCAAGATTGTCAAGACAGTGATCAAAGGATTGACCAAAGACTGAGAAATCATCCATGAATATCTCCATACACTTTTCAACAAGCCCATCAAAGATTGCCAGCATGCATCTTTGGAATGTAGCTGGGGCATTGCAGAGACCGAATGGCATTCGCCTATAAGCAAATGTACCATAAGGGCAAGTGAAAGTGGTCTTTTCTTGGTCGACTGGGTCTATGGGTATCTGGAAGTATCCAGAATATCCATCAAGGAAACAGTAGAATGCATGTCCCGCCAGACGCTCAAGCATCCGGTCAATGAAAGGAAGGGAAATGATCTTTCATCGTGACTTCATTAAGTTTTCGTAGTCAATACTGGACTCTATAACCGATTACTAGCCTCAATGCTATTTCTTCACCCTTTTCATTCTTTTCTATAGTAATTCCTCCTTTCTTAGGAACTACTTGAGTAGGGGACACCCATTCAACGTCAAGCAATTGCAAAAATAATACCCATGTCCAAAAGCTTGATAATCTCTTTCTTAATCACTTCTTGCATGTGAGGTTGAGCCTCCTCCTGGGTGTGTCTAACACACTTAGCACCTCTTCGATTTTGATCTTGTGCATGCATATGTTAGGAGATATCCTCTAATGTCTCCCACTTGCCATCCGAAAGCCTTTTCATTCTTCCTTAACACATTCAACAACTTCATTTCTTCTAACGGGATAACTTGGCAGAGATAATTAAAGGAAGCTTGTCACCTTCTCTCAAGGAAACGTATTTAGTCTTTGAGGCAAAGGCTTGATACCAAATCTGCAGTGGTTCTTCTAAACTAGATTTAAGCTCCCCACTTTTCAACTCAACATCATGAGTTTACTCGGTGGTAAATCGCCAAAGCTTCACCATTCAACGAACCTTCATCAACTTGACTCCTAATTGTTCTAGATTCACCCAACCATGATTATTGATTCTCCACTAATCGCTCATATTCAGTTTCAATGATCATGACTTGCTTTTCCATAGAGTCATTAAAGTCATCGACATGTCCTCAATGGAGAAGCTTGGTTGGATAATCGAGAGGTCTCTGAATAGCTTTAGAGACATTGTAGCTCACCTCCGATCACCAACTCGTATAGTCACTTTGCCACCATCACAATCAATAAGGGCTCTGGTGTAGAAAGAAAAGGTCCGCCGAGTATTAAAGGAACATTCTCATCATTCTCGATGTCAGGACGTACCGATCAAGCGGGAAAGTGAATCTATCAATTTGAACTAAAACATCCTTTAATATCCCGACTTTCTTGGAAGATTTATCAATAATTGAAGATTCATGGTTGTGGGTTCTAAAAGATTATCTAAACAAAGATGTTTACAAGCAGACAATGGCATCGAGACTAATGGATGCACCTAGGTCACATAAAGAATTTGGGAAGACTAAACCTCCCATCAACAACGTGAGCACAAATTTCCTGTGGTCACCCTCTTGATTGGCAACTTATCATAATCAATCACAGAGCAATTCTCACCAATTAACTGATCCATGTCTTGAGCTTCTTTTGGAGGACACAACATCCTTGATGAACTTTGTATACTTAGGCATCTCCACTAAAACATCGAGATAATGGAAGATTTACGAGTATTCTTAAGAAGATTAAGCACTTTCATACTTTTTGTCTTCATGCAAGGAGATGTTATTTTTCTCGGGTGGAAATGGAAGTTTCTTTAAATCATTCTCAGAAAACACTTGCTTTGAGGATGAACTAATGACTTTATCTTCCAAATCTTTCCACCTCACCACCTTTTCACCTTTTCTTGCGGTCAGGATCACCCACCGACTTCCACTAAACTCTTCATTTCTCGGGGATCGACCACCGAGTACTATCATCTAGAACCGGGGGGCATGGATGTGCGACTTCCCTCCGCCTCATCATTGGCGGGAGGGGTTAGTGGTTTCCTGGTTGGGGACCACTATGTTGAGTGCCCGATCTTAAATTCATGTGACCGGCCTCTTCTCTACCATAGGAATTGTGGGAACTAGATCGGTGCATTGGCTTTGATTTAACTCAGTTTGAGCCACTTGACCACCTTTGGGGTTCTTCTCGGTGGTGGAGTAATCGCCCAGGGGTCAGAAGCTTTTGGTCGGCCTACTTGCCCGAGCCGCCTCTCAAGATTCTTGATTGTCTTGAGAAGGAATTGGAAATTATTATTCGCTCCTTCCGATAGGAATCCAATTTAGTGTCAAGATTACTAGATTGAGAGGGCCTTGAGAAGTCGAAAGTTTTGTGGAAAAGATTGGATATACCGACTTTGAAACATAGGATTTGGATTGTTCGGCCGATTCTGGTTGAACCTCGATTTTGATTAGGAAAATTCATATTATGGTTACGATTGAAGTTCGGATTTTGATTAAAACCCTGGTTTTGAAAATTGCTTTGGCGAGAGAACGATTGTTGAATCTCACGATTTTCTTTGGCCGTTGAAAGTATTAACTTCAGCGTGCTCGTCCACCCATGGGATGAAAACGAGCGGTATGCCCTACATTATCACATGTGTGACATGTGACCTGGTGAATCGTCCTCGATTACGGATAGTATTGACTTGATACGCAGGATGGGAAAGAATCGACACCGCCAACCAAATGGCCGGTGACAACAACTTTCACGAAGCAGAACTTGAGAGTTACGAGGAAATGACCGGTTACGATTCGTAGGATTAGAGGATATTTTGAGAGCTTCCACTGCTTTGTTGCAAAGCATGGCGATCTGATTTTGCATGTTCACCTCCTCGATCCTAGGTGGAGGAGGTGTGCGGATAGCGTGAGATGAAGGGGCGTAGTTGTACTTGGAAATATCTTCAAATAAGCGCCATCCTCTTGGGCGTTTTTCTTAAAAATGCCCCTCCCGATGAACTATTGGTCATACCCTTGGTGAGTTCGGTCAATCCTTTGAAGAAAGTGTTGACTTGCCTCTGCAAGTCTAAACCATGATGAGGGCATTTCAGCAGAGAGCCTTAAATCTCTTCCAAGCATCAAAGAAAGATTCATTTTCCTTTTGGAAAAATGTGAAGATTTCACTCAAACCTTCGGGGCTGTTTTGGATGGTGGGAAATATTGACTCAGGAACTCGTGCTCGAGTTCACCCCAGTTGTAATCGACTCGGCGGGAAGAGAGTTGTACCACTCTTTCGCTTCCCTCTTAAGAAAAAAGGAAACAATTTCAATTTAATTGCATCCTCACTAACTCCTTGTATGCGAGTTGTACCACATATTTCTAAAAATGTGTGTACGTGAGTGTGAGGATTCTCAGATTGAAAACCATGAAAGATAGATGCGTGTTGCATCATTTGAATAAGACACTGGTTTAAGTTCGAAGGTTGGTGCATTAATAGTCGGTAAAAGCATTTGCTTGGGTTGACTCGACTTCACCAGGCATGGCGTAGTCGACCAACGCGTCGTCTTTCATTTTGACCATGATAATGATTTCTTCAATCTCCTCTGGCTAAACGTCGTTCGAAATCTTGATCGTCCGTGTTCCCTTCGTCGGGAAGAACCGCAGGACGGACTCTTCGCCTGTTTGGTCTGACTATGGTTCGCTCGAGGTCAGGGGTGTAAAGCAGTGGACCTTTCTGATTCCGAGTTTGCATAAACCGAATTTTTTTTTATTTTTTTATTTTTTTATTTTTATGTAAGCAGAGAAACCGAGAGCACACGCCACGAAAAATCAAAGCGAAGCGGAAAAATTAATAAAACTAGACAACCGCATCGGTTCCCGGCAACGGCGCCAAAAACTTGTCTCGGATTTTATGCAAAGCAAAATATAACAAGTAATAAAATAAATCCGGTTTACCCCAAGTGCGAGGATCGTAGTATAGCGATTAAAACCGAGTCGATCCACAGGAATCGAGGTTTATCTAGTTCTTATTAATTTTTCTAAAAGTGTCACGAGAAATAAAAAACTAAAAGCGAAAACAAATAAGCTGGACGGAGGTTGTCAATCCAAAGCCAGGAAAGATAATTACGAACGAGCTAACTAAGTTGTACCTATTTTATAACTAAAACTACGATAAACTTACTACGGTTACTACGATGAAAGCGAAGCAAAAAACAAAGACAAACGATTTTTCTCAATTAATTTAACAACGAACAAGCAATGATCCACCGATTCCCGCAACCCTCAATTTCTACTCCAGATTATCTTGTGGTGATTTAACAAAATTGTGATTCACCTATCGTGGGTATGAATTTCTAATATCTTAGAAATTGTCTATCAATCTTTTATCTTTCGATTTTAAAGATTAACGCTTTCATAACAAAGGTGTAAAATCTCTCAATTTCGCAATCTAGATATTCAACCTAACAACTCTCGTTATTTTTAGGTTAAAAATCTAATCTTTACTACGGTGATCTAAGGTTTAACGACGATTCTCATCAAACGTTAAACATCAACCATCTCTCGATTTAAATTGCAATATCAATAAGAACATAATAAAGATACAAACTTTGATAAAAACTCACAAAACAATCCAAAAGTCGAAATCGAGATGTTGGTAAGAATCGGTTTCACAAGGCTTGTTCCAACGTGCTTTAGCCTCTCATCATCGTATGTTTGCTTAAAACCATTTCAGATTTCAACTGTTGATTCGGAGACCGTTCTCCGGAAACAGTTACGACTTCAACAACAACGATATTTTGATAATTTCCCGAGCATTACAACAATACTACGGTATTATTATTTTTTTGATACATATATATATATATATAAGTATATAAGTATATAGATCTATAGATATATATATAGATACATAAATATAGATACTAATATAGATATATATATATATTGTTACTACAAAGAAATAAAACAAGAAAAATGAAAGAAAAGAAATTAGATATATATATATATATATATATATATATATATATATATATATATATATATATGTATGAGTACTACAAAAAAAAAAAAAAAAAAAAAAAAAAAAAAAAAAGAGGAACAAGAAGGTAAAGAAATAATTGCCGAAAAAAAAAAAAAAAAAAAAACAAGGGCATTTATTCTATTAAGAGTGCGCCTATTTATGGGCAAAATAGTCATGGCCGGACCGGGCCGGGAAAATGCCGGACTGGGCCGGTGCTAATCATCACATTCATCTCCCCTTAATTTCCAATTTTCGGATATAAATTATATATTTTGGAATAAAACTTCTAAAATTCATATCTCGAGTTCTGGATCTCCAAACAACATGATTCAAGAGGCATCGGAAATTTCTCGGAAAAATCTACAACTTTAATGAAGGACTCTTCTTCAGAAAATGTCGTTTTGATGAGCCATTCGTTCGTCGAAGATATTTCTCGATTTCCACTAAATCGAATCGATTAGCCACTTGACCACTTGACTTAATGATACTTGAGTTGTAGAAGTCCGATTGACGTGATTCAAAATGCGTTGGAAAGCTCTTTCAAAGATCTACGACTTTCATTAAGGACACTTCTTCAGAAATGCCGTTTTAATGAGCCATTTGTTCGTCGAAGATATAATTCGTTAGTGGTACCACTAACCACTGAGCCACTTGACCACTTAAGTTAGTGGCACACTCTTATATCCCTGAAAATACCTCTTTTAGGCCTCAAAACGTGTCATTACTCGGGATTTTGGTCAACCTATAATTCTGCAATAAACCACCAAAATACCAAACGTAAATCCGACACGACATTCCGATTACTAAACCGGTACAAAAACTTATAAAAACACGATAAAAATACGATATTTTATATAATACTTACTACTTATATAATTAGATAAAACCTATAAATTAATGACTTGATTTGATACATAAATGCTCAAATGGTATCAGAAGTGGGTTAAAATGTTATAATAATAACAGTGAATTTTTCCGTCATCAATCACCCATGTTTAACTGTTTACTTCTTAGGGAGTTACCCCCAAAACCACTTGGCTTTGCTTAGAAAGATAAACTTTCTCATTCATTCAACTCTTTTCCATGTAGATCCAATTTCTCCCACTAGGCCTGAGACACTCAGGTGGTTCTACAGGAGTATGAACAGACTTGGAGTACCAAAACTCTATTTACTGGTATATGGCTTTAAACGACCTCATTTTATCGAATCCTATCTGAGTTCTTCCAGAAGACCATAGGTTATCAATCACCCAAAGTGATTGTAAAGTCTGCATAATCACAATGAGTCGGTGGATAAACCATACTCCCATTTGCATTTGGATGGATTGATATTCGATTTGGTTGAGAGTATTTATCGAGTGTTATCTCCCAACAACCAATGTTGGATGTGGTCCGATTAAATCGAGATAGTAACTCCTTGAGTAATCGTACTTCAAGGTCTAAGGTTGTTATTTAAACATTCTTTTGGAAAGGATATATTGGTGTAACCGTCCTTTATCCGATCTTAAGAATCTTATAACCAACTTTTACTCATTGTATCAAGATATTTCACGAGCAGTCACCATCGAACGTGTATGTAAAATCTCCAGTCCTACCTTCAAGCACTAGTGCTAAATGCCTCTATTTGCGGAAGTGGAGTAAATGCACTTCACTCTTTACCCACTAATTCATAAGCATCTTCTAGGTATACTTCTCGGTATCATAATAATGTAAACCGTTATTTTGCAACCAATATCTTAATTGAGTTAAGCAGTGTATTGTAGTATATCAATAACTATACAAGACAATCTATGGTTTATCCTTTCAGTGAAATCATTTCACTCGGAGGTAGGCCGAGCATCAGTTCCAAATACTATGCTATAGCTTATATCTGAGCATGGAATACTCTCTTCTCTGGTGACATCAGAGATTCCTCCAAATATTTAGATAAACTAATCGGCGTTTTGAGTAGTCATTAGACAAAGAAAGTCTATTACTCGAAAGCTCCCACTAGCTTGTATCCTTCATAAGACCCGAAGATCAATATGAACAAGCTATGATACTTCTTTAGCTCTATTAACCTTTCCCTAATTGAAAGGTTACTTAGTCATTTTTCCTTTGAGATAGTATTCTTAGACTGGGAGATAGGAATCACCCTTAGCCAGTCTTCAGATCTTATCTTTAGAATATATGCACTAATTAATAGATGCTGAAGAATCCTTTATCTAAATACGGAAACCATTTGTCTTAATAGTTTATGATGTGTTACATATACATTTTCAGCATTACTTAGTGGTTTTGACTTTATCAGACAAAATTCCGAATCTCAGAATCGTATACAAATGTCATATTCACTTTCTTTAAGGCAACTGTATATTATCGATGTGAAAGTGAATCCATTTGTTCCAACAAATCTGAAAACAGAAATTATATTTCTTTGATATTCGAGGATTAAAATCCGAAATTTGTTTCCTTATATCACTCCCACTATCTTAGCTGAAATAACTGCCCGTTGTCTACTCTTTAATCATTAATGCCTAGACACCTCATTTTTACAAAAAGAACTTAGTTTCCGGGTCAAATTACTCGGTCAAGAAAGTCTCTAAGGATTCATAGGTTAGTGATCTGAAATCACTTTCCTTATCCTACACTTTCTTTTATTAATATTTCGGTTCAGCCTTTAACTTATTTAGTTTAGATGATTTACCTTCCCATTCTTGGCTTTCTTTAAAGGAAATGGCCGTGAACTAGCAGTTCATTTGAGTAGACACTACTCATGAGCTGTGGGATGTCTGGTGAGATTGATACCAAATCATTCTCGTCACCTTTGAACTAATTTTAATTTGTCTCCTGTGTAATACGAGGGACAGCAGTGACATACTTATCATTGTCACTTAAATTTGAAGGCTTAGGAGGGAAATCCTCCACTGGAAAATTAATTGCATTCTTGATGGGTTCAACGTTCTTGCTACTTTTCCACTTTCACGAAGTCATCATCAGTCAATTTATCATGTTTAGCAGTTTTAGATACCTTGAGATGATATGTAGTTGTGAAAATAAATCATGACAGAAATGTAAATCAAATCATACACCACAACATATAATAATTTTAGGAATAATAAATATGATGTCATGCATGCAGTTTATCCTACCATTCTAAGGATTTAACCTCACATCATACTGCCGCCGCAGGGTCGGTATCAGCACAATGACGGTTAAATTGAGACAATCTCACTCAACAATTAAACAATTAAGAATCAGACATCTCCATTTAATTGTTGATTACCTTCCTTTTTTAGCCAATATATTTCCAAAAATATCCTTGTGAGTGTGACCTACTGTTTCAGACCTCAAAGTACGCCCCGAGTATGCCGCCTCAGGGTCGGTCAGTGACTCGACGAGTACCCAAAATCCTATCCTTTCGGAGACCAAACCTTGAATTTTGATAGGGGTAAAGGCCATTCTCAGAGGGGCCGTAATCAAAGCGGCTCGAGGCGTCACCCTTCTCTCACGTGCTTGTGTCAACAGTAGAGGCCGTGGGGTCGGTTGTCACATTTCCCGCTCTCACTCGTTATTTTGAAAATTAGGTAGTCTTATTAGGATTTTCAGAATTTCTTAATCATCCGAAAAACAAAAAATCATGAATATTTAAATTAATCCTCCCACTAGTTCATCGGTTCCAAATACTGTCTAACGAGTGTCACTTATTCACGATTTTCCAATTTTACGGATTTATTAAAATTCCTCGTGTAGACGCTACACAATTAAAATTCACCAAGAATTTTATAATCCCAATACATTAGGACTTCATGATTTTTCTAATAATTCAAAGAACAATAAATCATAAAATTTAAAGCTCCACTAGTTTATTGGTTCCAAATACCGTCTAACTAGTGACACTATATTCATGATTTTCCAATTTTTTGAATATTTAGAAATTTCTTGTGTAGACACTACACAACTAAAATTCACCAAAGAATTTTAAAAAAAAAATCTAATTTTCTCATGATAAAAATTTGGGATCGTAGAATTTTATCTCAATAATTTGAAAACAATAAATCTTGAAAAGCAATCACCAACCCATCGGTATTAAACCCTGGCTGAGCTTTAACCGAGTTCACCGAATGGTGTCGGGATTGGCTAAGCCGACCCGTCCTCTTCGTTGGTTCAAAAACGACTGCTGGATGAATCGGGCTAAGGCTGCCCCATTGACCTGAAACTCGCCGGATAGCTTGACCTTGCGGACTTCGACGCTAACGCCGCGCGTGTGCGAGTCTTTGGGTTGAAAATCGGGCTAAAGGCTGCCCATTGAGCCTCGGCTCGCGGATAGCTTGACCTTTCCGGACCCCGTGGCTAACCTCACACTTGGACGGATAAGTCGAGTCGAGCCGAAGCCCTGTTGACCGCCCGAACCTTTTGCTCAGTTGGTGTCCAACTTTTTCGGATTTTCCTTCAATTTATTAAAATTCTTTTATGTAGTCACTAAATAATTAAAATCCACGAATGATTTTTAGATCCCAAAATTAAATTTACCGAATAAATTTTATTTTATCATGTGAATTTTATATCCCGATAAAATTCCGTTCGTTTTAATTTAATTAATTAACTAAATTAAACTAAATTAATTACGTCTCATACATGCCTAATTAATATCATGATTAATTATCTACATGTATGCATATGCTAGGAGTGGAATTCTGAATATGATGCATGTCATGGCATGGTTATCTCACATAAATTATCAAACATGAAAATAAATGCGTAAAAGTATACCACTAAGATGGACCGTTGGTACCCCAGTATCTAATCTATATAAAACTAAAAAATAAACCCTAAGCATAGAAAATATCAATCTACCCGAGTTGGTAAGAGTCTCATCTTCCTTCATCGCCACCCGAGTTCGATTCCCCGCTCCCCTTTTTTTTTTTCCGACCAGGTATTATTATTATTATTTTTATTTATTTATTAGTTTTGTTCAGAAAAAGAAGAAAAAAACGCAAAAAAAAAATTCAGAAATTTATCCGGCCAAGGGGATTCAAACTCGTGTCAGCAGTTTGGTGATTCAATGCCTTAACCTCCAGGATATTGCTTCAAGTTGTTGATCTTCTTCCCAAAAAAAAATTAAACCGACTCGGCCCCAATATTTTTCTCAAAAAAAAAAAATTTATAGCTACTAGGAAATTAAATTACAACAAAATAAATTACATAATTTACTATACCCAGAAAAATTTGGGTTTACAATAGATCTAACAGTAAACAGGTACCAACTACAATCCATCTCGTCAACCAAAACATTCAATCGCATTAAAAGATGCAATTTTATTCTATTCCACTCCTTATTAATTAATTATGCAATCAAGATCACAAAATCGCTTTAACCTGGCTCTGATACCACATGCTGGATATACAGAAACCCGAATCCGGATCCGATCCATAATTGGATCGTCAGATCTGATTCTCAGCACCGATCGAGGCGCTCGATCATGCAGAGCAGAAGCTACGAATAAATTCGCATGCGATTTTACCACGATTCGATTCGCATAAATAATGAATAACTACAAGAAGGTTAGTAGATTTACCCAAACCGGAGAGAGATGAGAAATAATCGACCAAGGGAGAAGCCGCAGTCTTCCGGATTGTATCTCCTAGCGACGACTGGTGGACGTCGATCTCGTCGATCCTCTCTTAATGAATTGTGTTAGGAGAAACTCTCTTTATATAGGAAAATAACTAGTCAAGAGAGAGTTATCCTTTTCACACCATAATTACATATTCCCATGAGGAAAAGATATTTGTCAAAAGATAAGAGATAATTCTCAAAAAATCAATCTCTTATTATTCCATTAATTATCCAACAAATAGATAATTAATTAACTACATATGTGACATAATCTAGAAAAATTTCTTTTCCTAAATTATCACAACATGTGGCGCCATATATCATTATTTTTTTAATAGAAAATGTTTTTTTTATTTTACATATTATTTACCAAATAAATAATATTGCATATTCATTAAATAGACCAACTATTTAATTTATTCTCGAGGTTCCATAAAACGAGAAAACACTTGCGTGTTAGGAGCCAACCCGGGGACCATGGACCTATAACCAGTAGCTACAATAAAATGAATAAAATATCCATCGAACAGAATATTTCTATTCAATTCATTAATTCCGGAATTACGCCACCATAAATCCGAAACTGAACTCTATCGATTATAGATATAACTTATTCTCAAAACGTCGAGTCAATAAGTGTCCATTGATATAATCATTTCATATAAACTAACCCTCCATAGACAATCTATAATGAAGCGGGATTATTTCCGTAAACCCTCTTCAATACATCTTATCTTTATTTACCATTAACCCACTAGTGATCAATTAGTTTATAACCAATACGAACTCCGGGGATCGATCAGTTTCTAGGATCAACAAATAAGGGGATTGTCTTTCTATTTCCCGCAGGAAGGAATGGATTCCATATCTGTGAGACTCACACTTCTCACTCATTCCAGAATAGTGCCAACGTGAATGTGATTCGGAACGCGCCTCTTAGCGATCCTTAACGAACACATCAAACCCTATCCTGAAACAAGTAGGAGTCTGTAATCACTTCAGGATTAAGGTTAATCCATATATGATCATCTTGTGATTTAATAAGATTTCTCAATCACGGAATTATATGAGAAATTCAGATTAAATCGGTCCAGTCCTATATGACTCTCATCATATATAAATGTCCCACTTAGACAACCAATGTCGACGGTCCGGATAAGACGGTCACACCACAAAGTGTTCTGGGCGCATTAATGGTGGTTTAATCAATAGACCCCATAATTTGATTAACTTCACCACGGACTAACATTTCAAGTGTATCACCATAAACTTAATCCTCATGTGTGACACACACTAAGTTATATGGCTACATATGATACGACTTGGGGTTTTCAACAGTGTATTACATATAAGCACAAAGAAAATAATAAGATAAGAATAAATCTGTCATTTATTAATTATAAAAACAATTACAGAAATTGTCTTTCGGGTGCTACTTCCAACAACGTGTAGTAGCGACACCTAGCTAGTTAGTTAGTATGGATAAGATCTACCACTAGATTATTCTCCAAGTGACTAGTAGTATTTGTAAAAGGGTACACTGGTACCACACCAATTAAGTACGAAATGTGTTAATTCAGAATATCAACTTTCGTTCTAATCAAGAAGCAAATTAACATTACAATGAGATATTAGAATAAAGAGGACAAAAAATATGAATTGCATCGTCACTACATTTTCACATGTCATTGCATCGGCAAATGTCACTGCATCTTCACATGTCACTGCATCACGTCGATTTTTATGAAGAAAATTTTGATTTTCAGAAATGAAGTCGAAAAATATCAAATGAGATATCAAAACAAAGAGGACGAAAAAAATATGAATTGCATCATAACTATGTCTTCACATAACACTGCATCGTCAAATGTCACTTCATCTTCACATGTCACTGCAACACGGTGTCACTGCATCACGTTGATTTTTATGAAGAAAATTTCAATTTTCAAAAATTGTGTCAGAAAATATTGAATTGGGTATCACAATAAAGAGAACGGAAAAATGCATTTTGGAGAAAAAATTATGATGATTGGAGGCATAGATCAACAAATACAGGTGTTCGAAAAATTGAACGAGAGAGATAACAATGTCTTTTTTTAATAGTTTTTTCACCATTCTTCAGAAAAAAGACAAATTCGGGTAGCTAGCATTAGGGATGAGCAGAAAACTCAATGAACCCAATCCAACCCAAAACCCAAACCGAACTAACCCGAAAACCCAAATCAATTGAAACCCAAATTTTTTGGGTTGGGTTTCGACCCGAACCGAAAACATTTTGGGTTGGTTTGGTGTTTTTTTTTTTATTCGGGTTGACCGAACCCAACCCGACTCGATACCAATGAGCGTCACGAAGGGATAGTTATACTTAATATTATCCAAACCCCCTTTGTTAGACATTCTTATTTGCTGAGTATTTTTTGCCCAAATAATAAGAGAGCAAGCCTATTGGCATTTTAATCTTATTTTGGGACTGTAGGCACGTATGAATTATTAACAAAAGGACTATGGATTCTATATTTCGTAGAACTACATCTTCTAGGTCTGTATCAAGTTTAGTTCAAGAAAGTTCAAAAAGGATTATACATACAGATGAAATAATAATTGAGGATTTTAATAAATCTCTTGACAATTGGAAAATTACAAAGGTAAACAAAAGCCAAATATATGAATCATCAAGGTTCATCAGTTTTAAATCAGATTTTACCATTAAAACAAAGGAAACAAATATCCAATTATCAAAACCTTTTGAAACTATACAGCTTCTTTCTGCAAACTCCCTACAAAAACATCGACAAAAATTATACCAATATATACACATCGGTTTAATCCAAGTAGGAATAAAACCTCTAAACGAGAAGAAGTTAAACACTTCCATTTTAGTTCTTAGAGACACAAGACACTTAGACTTTGAAGATTCACTTTTAAGTTACATTGAATCAGTCTTTGTACGGGTCCAATTACATTTGATTGTTGGCCTAATATTTCTATTTCACTAAATGATCCAAACATCCTCAAATCTCTGGTGCTTCAAATAAAAGCTCATTTTACAAAATGTTAGAAGGATCAATTCCTATTACTATTATTTTTAGATTACATTACAAAGCCATGATTTCAGCCTTTTCTACAAAAGTACGATGTTATAGTCCAAAAGGAGAAACACTTCTCCTACAAACAGATCTTTCAAGGTCTAATAAGTGTACATCAAGAACCATCAAATGGAAAGATATTACTCTTCCAGCCAAATGGGTCTTAGAAAATATAGTCCCAATGCAAAATAGGTTTCCAGATCCAAATTCAGAACTAAGACATGTTACTCAATTCACCGATGGCAAGGTAAAACTTCTTTTTGACAGAAGAAGAAGTACTAGTGCCGATACACTGCGATTCTAGCTTTGTATCGAAGATACTACGCTACTATTGATCTAGGCGAGTATCACAAATACCATCGATTATAGATACCTCACACCCAAAAATTCAATCTCCGACATCCTGTTACAAGACTAAGGGCGTAGATTATGTTTCGCAGATTCCAAGATCTTTTATCATCACGTAAAACGACGTAGGAAACAATGAAACAAACAATCCAGAACCAACAAACCCTCCAGAACCAACCAGCCCATCGTTTTCAGGCATTACCGATAACCTTAATGAACTAAATATCATTGATAAAGATTTTACAATTAACAAAAAAGTTCTCCAAAATGACTTTTACTCTGAAAGAAATATAAAGAAAAGGACTTGGTTTTTTGACAAATTTATGTTAAAACGACAAGAAATTCAATTTCACGTGAAGAACACGTGTAGCTCTACGTTAGTCACGTTCCCGGACACCGAGTCCTTATCCGGAAAAGGAACGTTCGGCACGTATAAAATAAAAGTAAATTCATTTTATACGTAAGCCTCTACTATGTCGTATCAAATGAAAGCAAAACGGAAGTAAAACTCGGGTATATTTTTTTTCAACGTCTAAGAATAGAAACAAGAAATTCTAAAGATAGAAATGTAAATTATTACATTGGAAAAATCACGAAATCCCAAAAGGCGAAGCGTAGCAACCAAAAGAAACCAACGATCTTCCTCAGAATCATTACAAGAGCCACCAAAGAAAAAACAAGAAAGAAACATTCTTGAAACTTCAACGAGCGCTTCACACGTCGTCGTCAAAACTCTCCTCGAACACTGTTCGTCTTCTCACCCCAAACACATAAAAGAAAATGCATTCGAGGTAAGTACAATGTACTCAAGCAAGAAAGAGAAGCTATGAAACCAAAAGAAATTATAAGGAAAGATATTTAAGTCGTTTATTTGGTTATAAGAGACCGACTCAATCTAGGGTTCACTACGTGCTCATCAACATGTTGTGACTAAGCTGTTTCTAACTTAACCTATCTATGTTACAACCGCACTCAAGGGCCTACGCCGCGCATCCCCTCAAAGCAGAGTCCTCTGTACTTAGGGTCTTTGACCTCTGAGTTCTTCTACCTTGGGAACACTCTTTTGCAACATATTAGTGGATCACACCAATATCCACGAAGTCTAGAAAAGGTAGACTCCGATAGCACGCACACCTCGTGCAGAGTCCCTCCGCACTTAGGGTCTTTTTGACCCACGAAGTTCTTCCACCTTCAGAGGTAGCACATGCATCGTGATTTAGCACGGTGCCTAGCCAAGAGAGACATGTTGTTTAATATTTTACTAGTCACATACGTTGTTTATTAGGTTATTAGCTAGCCAACCTAAGTATTTTCAAGTATTCTCCTCACACAACTACTCTCTTCTTAGACCACTAGACACGGACAAGTCCTAGCACATACGACCAATGATGAACCCTAATTCATCAAAGCACAAGCCTATCATGCTCTTCCGACGGATCCGAACTTCAACTCCCTTTAAGAGTACATTCGGTGTTTTAAGCCGAACGAATGAAGCTCAATTCGAGGCTTGTCTAAGTTTATACCATTTTAACATATCATGTATAAAGGTTTCATAAAGATAAATCATGTTTATAAGGGTGAACAACAACCCACAAGGAAGCAAACAAGTGACAAAACCGGCTAGACGCCCGTTTTAAGGCATGGGCGCCCGTCGAACACATGGGCGCCCGTCCAAAAGCCGGACGCCCGCCCACCTAAAATAGTATCAATCACGAATGTAAATTAGCACCTCAGACGCCCGTCCGGATAAAGCCAGGCGCCCGTCGAGATTCGACCTAAGCGGACGCCCGTCGAGAGAACCGACGCCCGTCCACCTGGGTTCGACCAAAACCCTAACTTCATCATCATGCGATTACGGATCGTATTTCAACTAAAAACCAGCAAAAAAAGACACATAAACACGGCAAACTTATATCTAAACATGCCATGATACTTATAGACAAAACTCAAACCATCAACACATCATTCTAGCACCAACTACAACCTACATTTGCATCTAACCTTATAAAAGCAAGGAGATCATAGGATTTATTTTCCTTACCTAAAACAAATTTTAAGGCGAACCAAAACCAACAAAAGACTCGCAACTTTGGCAACCAAGCGGTATCCAAGCGTAGTCCTCTTCTCAACGATTCCAAAACTTGATTCCGATGCGAAAGCGGTTAACTCCTTCTCTCGAAAATGAGAAAACTCTTGTCTCTCCTCTTTTCTCTCTCACAGCCCTTGAGGATGGGTTTAGGGTGTTTCAAATCTGATTTGTGATTAACAAAAGGGTTAGGTCATTGTTATTATCCGTTTAAATACCTACTCCCAAAACTTAGGCTTTTCCTTATATGCCCCTTTTATTAAAAAAAAACTGATCTTTCCTTTATTTATATATATACATAACTCGAAGATACATATATATAAAACACCGAATTATTTAACTCCGAATAAAAGGAAAGCGAATCCAATATTTCGTTTTCGCAAAAAGACACGTCTGCCCTTTCCCGAAAATCGGAATATTACAAAATCAAAGCCAAATTGGAAAAGAGCTATTGAATGTTATAGATGCCACAAGAAAGGACATACGGCAAATTACTGTAAACTAAAAAGAAGGCTTAATGAACTAAGTCTAGAAGACGACATTCTGAACAAAATCTCAAACTTACTCATAGATTCTGATAGTGACACAACTAATGAGGAAATCACAGATAACAATGGAAAAGCAAAGATAGACGATACATTAACAAGTACTTCTGAATCGGAAGAAGACAATGAAAAAATGCTAAATGTTATCTCCAAAGAACAACAAATCTTTATTGACATATTACAACAGATTAATGACCCAGCTATACAACAACAATACCTCGAAAAATTATTAGACACTCTTAAACATGAACCATTAGCACCAAGTACTTCCAGAGGAACTTATGATTTAACGACAATCCTAAATAGAAATAAAAATAAAAAGGATAATATTACAAATCACGATCTACAAAAACAAATTAAAGAAATAAAAAATGAATTAAAAGAGTTAAAAAAAACAAAAAAATGATTCATTATTAATCAAAACCATTATTGAAACAATAAAAGACAATAGTGACACTCATACTGAAAATGAAGATATTACCCAAGAACTGCAAAACATTACAACAACCCCAACTGATTTCATTTTTGTCTTAAAAGAAATTACATCGAGAAAATATATCATAAATATTACAATCAAATTCTTAAATGATTTTGAATTTAATACTATCGCACTATTTGATACTGGAGCAGACTTAAATTGTATAAAAGAAGGGTTTGTCCCTATAAAATTCCTAGAGCAAACCCATGAAAAAATTTCAGCAGCAAACAGGTCAAAAATAAAAATCTCTGCAAAAACAGAAGCTTCAATAATCAATGAAGGGGTCTCTTTACTGACATCCTTTGTAGTTGTCAAAGACATCCATCATTCCGTAATCCTTGGCACTCCATTCATAAACCTTATCACCCCATACAAAGTTTGTCCAGATTCCATTACCTTCAAAATAAATAATAAAAAACACAAGTTTTCGTTTTTAGAAAAACCAAGAACTAAAAGTTTAAATTCATTAAAAGCTTCATCTATACATGAAAACACCATCAATAATATAATATATAACAAACAATTTCAGCTAAATGAATTACAAAAGGATGCTTCCTTACAAAGAATCAATAGGTTGCTTAACCAACCCACAATAAAAGAAAAAATACTACGATTACAAAAAATATTTACATTAAAAGTTTGTGCCGAACTACCAAATGCTTTCTGGAATAGAAAGCAACATATGGTTGATCTGCCCTATGACATATCTTTTCAAGAAAAAGATATACCTACTAAAGCCCGGCCAATACAAATGAATAAAGACCTTGAACAATTTTGTAGAAAAGAAATACAAGATCTTGAAACTAAAAAATTAATCTCTAAGACCAGATCACCTTGGAGTTGTTCTACTTTTTATGTTAATAAAGCATCCGAAATCGAGTGGGGAACTCGTAGGCTCGTCATTAATTATAAACCACTTAACAAGGTATTAAAATGGATTCGTTATCCCATACCTAATAAAATGGACCTCCTAAATAAACTCCATCACGCTTTCATATTCTCAAAATTTGACATGAAATCAGGTTTCTGGCAAATACAAATAAAGCCAACAAACAGATATAAAACAGCATTTACAGTTCCGTTTGGGCAATACCAATGGAATGTAATGCCTTTCGGCTTGAAAAATGCTCCTTCTGAATTCCAAAGAATTATGAATAACATATTCAATGATTACTCAACATTTTGTATTGTTTATATTGATGATGTACTTATATTTTCCAAAATATTGATGAACATTTCAAACACTTAAAAACATTTTTATATATAATTGAAAAAAGCGGTTTAGTAATATCCGAACCTAGAATGTCGCTTTTCCAAACAAAAATAAGATTTCTTGGGCACTATATTACTCAAGGAACAATTACACCCATAGAAAGATCGCTAAATTTCACCACAAAATTTCCAGATAAAATAACGGACAAAAAACAACTACAACGCTTCTTAGGATGTTTAAACTATGTTCCAGACTTTTACCCAAATCTAAACAGAATAGCAAAACCACTTCATGACCGACTAAAAACAAATCCTACACCTTGGAATTCAACACATACAAAAATTGTACAGCAAATTAAAAAACAAGTCACAGAAATTCCTTGTCTACACCTGGCAGATCCAACACTACATAAAATAGTAGAAACTGATGCTTAGGTTATGGTGGAATCTTGAAGCAGAAATAAGATTCTAAAGAACTAATTGTTCAGTTTACATCTGCACATTGGAATGATACACAAAAGAATTATTCTACAATTAAAAAGGAGATTTTAAGCATTGTTTTATGCATTCAGAAATTTCAAAGTGATTTACTAAACAAAAAGTTTTTAGTACGTATAGGTTGCAAAAGTGCAAAAGAAATTTTACAAAAAGTTGTACAAAACCTTGCATCAAAGCAAATATTTGCACGATGGCAAGCAATTTTAAGCATTTTTTATTTTGATATTGAATTCATAAACGGAGATACAAATTCAGTCCCAGATTTTCTTACCCGCGAATTCCTACAAGACAGATCCGATGGCCCCAAAAGTTGACAAAGGGAAAAACACAGCAAATACAAATGTTACAAAACCAAAAATGTCTTGGTATGACATCACAGTCAAAGAAGAACAGGACGCCAACATAGAATAAACGGGATTTAGACAAATGCATTTATCTCAAACTCCACCATATTGTAAATTGAAACAGATATTTTCCATTGAATTGTATTGTTGTTACACCGAGATATATATAGCCACATATGGCTTGGCCAACAAGTAGAAGATAAATGCTAAATATAAAATACAAATCTTTAAATAAATTATTCCTTATCTATAATATCTTCAACACGCCCCCGCAATCCCATGGGAAGAGGCTGAACATGGAGATTGGTCTTGAGCAGATCGAAGCGAGGACGAGCAAGGGGCTTCGTGAGGAGGTCGGCGAGCTGATCTTTCGAACTGAGAAACGAAACGGATACACGCTTGGAGGCAACGAGTTCACGGACATGATGAAAGTCAATTTCAATGTGCTTAGTGCGGGCATGGAAGACCGGGTTGTGGGAAAGGTAGGTGGCCCCAATATTGTCACACCATAAAATCGGCGGTGAGGGAAGAGGAATCCGCATTTCGGTTAAAAGACTGCATAACCATTGAACTTCAGCAGCAGTGTTTGAGAGTGTCTTATACTCGGCTTCCGTACTACTCTTAGAGACGGTGAGGTGTTGTTTGGAGCGCCAAATAATGAGATTGTTGCCAAGAAAAACACAATATGCGCCGACAGAGCGACGGTTATCCGAATCGGCAGCCCAGTCTGAATCGGAGTAGGCTTGCAGTAGAAGAGGTGAGTGGCGCGAAAGAAATAACCCTTCAGAGATAGTGTGTTTGAGATAGCGTAAGATTCGTTTGACGGCATTCCAGTGATCATCAGTGGGTGATTGCATGAATTTGCTAACCTTATGGACGGCAAAGGCGATGTCCGGGCGGGTGAAGCTGAGATACTGTAAACCGCCGACCACGGTGCGGTAGAGGGAGGGGTCGGCAAAGGGAGAACCTGCGGCGGCAGTCAGATGAGAAGAAGCAGACATAGGGGTGGGACACGGCTTGCATTTGTCCATGCCGGCCCGCTGTAAGAGTTGAAGGATGTATTTCCGCTGAGTGAGGTAAAGACCATCAGAGGTGGGGAGAACCTCAATACCCAAGAAGTAAGATAAGGAGCCGAGATCTTTGACAGGGAACTGCGAGCTGAGATAAGTAATGACCTGTGTAATAAGAGACGGACTGGTACCTGTAATAAGCACATCGTCAACATAAATAAGTAAATAAACACGATGACCACCACGTGAGTAGATAAACAAGGATGTGTCGGCTTTTGACGCCGAAAAGCCGAATCGAACGAGCATCGAGGCGAAAACCGGTAGCGGGGGCGCTGACGGAGGCCATAGAGACTGCGCTTGAGGCGGCAGAAATAATCTGGATAATCGGGGTGAACGAAACCCTGCGGCTGTTGCATGTAAACAGGTTCGTTCAAATGACCATGGAGAAATGCATTCTGGATGTCAACTTGACGAAGTGACCAGCCCTGAGATACTGCAAGGGAAAGCAACAGACGAATAGTGACTGGCTTAACAACCGGGCTGAAGGTATCTGTGAAGTCAACACCCTCTGCCTGGTGAAAACCTTTTGCTACCAACCGAGCTTTATGACGCTCAAAACTGCCATCCGCATGATGCTTCGTACGATAGACCCACTTGTTACCTACAACATTCATATGCGACCGAAAGGGGACAAGATCCCAAGTGTTAGTACGTAAAAGAGCATTGATTTCCTCTTTCATAGCATTGCGCCAAATGCGTTGTTTTGAGGCTTCAGTGTAGGAGGTGGGGTCAGAGGAGGTGGTGGAAATAAGGAGAGCTCGGGGAAGCGGATATCGAATGTAGTCGGGCATTTGAGTTGGTTTAAGAGAGTTTGTTTTGGTGCGGGTAACCATAGGATGGACCGGAGGAGGGTCACGGGGAGGGGAAGGAGGAGTACTGGCCGGAGTGGATGGGGCCGGGGATTGGGAATGAGAGGGAGCCGGGGAGGAGGGTGACTCGGCCAAAGGGGAGGGGGGACGAGGAGGGGACGGATTTGGAAGAATGGTGGCCGGTAAAGGGACCGTGATAAGTTCCAGGATTATGGGTGTGCTTGAGGGAGTGTAGGGAAAGGTTGTTTCATCAAAAACAACGTGCCGGGAAATATAGACACGACCAGAAGAGAGATCAAGGCATTTGTAACCGTGATGGTGAGGACTGTAGCCAAGGAAAATGCAGGATTTGGAACGGAAGTCAGTTTTATGATGATTGTATGGACGGAGATGAGGCCAACAAGCACAACCAAAAACTTTAAGGAAGGAATAATCAGGGGCGCGTCCATAAACCAACTCATACGGGGATTTGTCATTGAGGACTCGGGTGGGGAGGCGATTGATGATGTAAACAGCGGTGACAAAGGCGTCTTCCCAGTACGTGAGGGGAAGATTGGATTGGGCGAGAAGTGTGAGGCCGACTTCGACAATTTGGCGGTGACGCCTTTCGATGGCGCCGGCTTGTTCGTGAGTGTGTGGACAAGAGCGGCAGTGAATGATACCCAGAGAAGTGAGATATTGCGTGAGGTGGCGGTATTCACCGCCCCAGTCAGTTTGCAAGGCTTTGAGTTTGGTGTTAAATTGCCGCTCAATCATAGTAAGGAAATCACAAAATGCAGGTTCAACATCAGATTTACGTTTTAAAGGATAAATCCATAAGAATTTTGTAAAATCATCCAAAAAGCTAACATAGTAACGAGAACCATAAATGGAAGATTCAGTACAAGGACCCCAAACATCCGAATAAAGTAAATCAAGCGGTGCAGAAGAAGTAAATTCAGACACATATAAAGTTTGACGATGACTCTTGGCTAATTGACACGGGGCACACACAGAGGAGTGTGACTTATTCGAAATACTAATAGATAAACGACCTAAAACGTGACGAAGGACAGGAAAGGAGCAATGTCCAAGACGTTGGTGCCAGGTGGAGGATGAACTGGAGGCAGCAGCAAGTGCCTGAATGGGAGTATTGCGGAAGGTGGGGGAGAAGCGGTAGAGACCATCCTTGACAAATCCCCTATGATGGACGCGACCCGAGTAGTCCTTCACAAGAAAGTAATTATTATGAAACTCAAAGTAAACAGAATTATCATGAGCAAACTGACGTACAGATAATAAATTTTGCGTGAGGGAGGGGGTAAAGGCGATACCATGTTAAGAGAGATTGAGGTTTACCGTTGTACTAAAATCAATTGGTGTCAGTAAAGGCGCTACTTTATTTCTTATACATTAAGAGTGTGGGCAATCTGTCCCAACACCCCCCCTCAAGTGTTGGCAATCTGTCCAACACTTGCAAATTTTTTTTTTTTTCAAGAGTGTGGGCAATCTACCCAACACCCTCCTCAAGTGTGGGCAATCTCTCCCAACAATTGCACAATTTTTTTTAATAATGTTCCAACCAAGGTTCGATCTCATGACCTCTGTCTCTGATACCATATTGTAAATTGAAACATATATTTTCCATTGAATTGTATTGTTGTTACACCGAGATATATATAGCCACATATGGCTTGGCCAACAAGTAGAAGATAAATGCTAAATATAAAATACAAATCTTTAAATAAATTATTCCTTATCTATAATATCTTCAACACACCAAACACACAAAAACTCCTACAACTGCCCATACCATTATCATCATCACCAAGACCTACAGCACCATCATCAAGGCACCTAGCATCATCATCAACATCGACAAGACCCATTGTTTTAACCTCAAATTCATTCCAACCACTCACAAAACCTTCTATCACACAAACCACAAGAACACAAAAAACAGTTTACACAATTAAACCATACTCACAAAATATTACTATGGTTGAAGCCGGTTTCCAATGCCAAGATCCTTTTCAATCTATCCAACAATATTTTGGAACCAGATAGTTTTACAAACCTTGGGATTTACAAAAAAAACCCAATTTTTTACCAAACAATCTTACAAGCTACCCAGTCAGCAAGTTTTGATCACAAATACTATGAAAATAACCAAACTACGCCTGCACTTTCAACATGCAAAATTCATAGAGTTATTTCCCCAAAAGATTGGTATGCTGCTCCTTCGGCGCCTATTGCATTCCCAGAAGAATATAAAGAACAGCCTTTTTATACAATTACATTCAACTATTGGGAGTATCAACAGGCATGGTTCAATGCATTCTTCATACTAAAACAAAACAATCAACATACTTGGTTGATGCACTTCGATACAAAGACGGCTGAAATTTTAAACTTTCCATCATGGTGGGTTCAGTGGTGGGAATGTTTCGGTTCAGTACCAGAAATACAAAAAACGACTGTGCTCGAATCTTTCAACGTTTTCAAAGAAAAGTACAAACCTTCCGAGGTAGAAAAAAGATTTCATGCATTCGCAACATTTTGTACAAGATTCTATCTACCATGGATCGTAAACTGGTATTTAGATTATTCTGATCATCCTATGCCACTTATCCGAAGGAGATTTAGGGTAAGATGGTGGGAGAAATGCAATATCATCAAAAGTTTACTACCATCAAACATGGAAGTATGGTTACAAACATTACAAAGACACCAGCAAAATAAAATACAACCTACTGCAACTACAAGATTTTCAGAAAGAAAAGCACAATGGCAGCCTTATTAGCCGCATAAAAAATAGATGAGGAGTTACAACAAATACTATCGCAATATGCCTCTACTTCACAAACATCACCTATCAGTTCAACTGCATCAGTTAACGATGGTGAGGAAGACGAAGATTATTCACCATTGATATAAAATAAAAATAAAAATAAAAGAAAAAAAGAAAAGAAAAGAAAGAAAGAAACGAAGAAAGAAAATTTGATGCTTGCACAAACACTACACTACAAAAATACAAGCACTACACTTCAAATACACACACTACACTAAACAAAGTTACCTGCTCAGCTCACATCACAAACACAAACACAATAATTTCCACTTAAGATATATCTCCATACATATTTTACGCACACATTAATATATATACATATATACAAAAATATATTATGCACACACAAATATATGTACACACTTTTTATTACAAAAACTTATATACAGATACCTACGTATATATATCATTACATACGTATATACCACAAGACGACAACATGAAGCTCAGCAAAAATCAACATGACAAGACATCACTAAATTAAAAGGAGTTCGTTTATTACAAAACGATATACGAAGATTCAGAAAAGGGATTCAACTACAAATAGCAGACAAGACAAGACACCACTAGCAATCAATGGGAATCTATTAATGCAAGACGACAACAGTACAACTCAGCAAAAGCTAATATGGCAGACAACACTCACAAAAGCAGACACCACTCAACAAAATATGACAAGGCTTTTAATTATTGTAATAGTCTTAAATTATTGATAATTTCATGACAATTATATTGATCATATGGAATAATTTGGTTGGTAATCCTGCTAGGAACTTTTCCTTCCAAAAAGGCTCATTGGTATCGGAGCCACACGAAGGGATAGTTATACTTAATATTATCCAAACCCCCTTTGTTAGACATTCATATTTGCTGAGTAATTTTTGCCCAAATAATAAGAGAGCAAGCCTATTGGCATTTTAATCTTATTTTGGGACTGTAGGCACGTATGAATTATTAACAAAAGGACTATGGATTCTAATATAATCCTTTTTGAACTTTCTTGAACTGAACTTGATACAGACCTAGAAGATGTAGTGATATATATATGATCAATATACTTGGCTCCGATACCAATGACTGTAATTGTAACAATGCTTACTATAACAATTATAAATTGTTAATTGGACGTCAATTGTAAAGTGTAAATTGGACGGCAATGAAATGTATGTATAGTAGAATGCTGAAACAACATGAGAAATAATAAAGAAATGTACGGTAATGAAATATGCTAAAGTTTTGTCAAAAGAAACATGTAAATTTATACCTTAATTAAAAGGTTTTGAAAATGTGATACAAATTGTTGAAGTTGAAGATACAAAATGTTGAAGTTGAAGCTACAAATTGTTGAAGTTGAAGCTCCTTTGGAATGGAATTTATTTGCAGAGAAAACTTATAAAAATAAAACTTGTAAATTCTATTCTGAGAGTCTGCCTCTCACTTCTATGTTTCCCTCCTTATATCATGAAATTATCAATAATTTAAAACTATTACAATAATGAAAAGCCATGTCATCTTTTGTTGAGTGGTGTCTGCTTTTGTGAGTGTTGTCTGTCATATTAGCTTTTGCTGAGTTGTATTGTTGTCGTCTTGCATTAATAGATTCCCACTTATTGCTAGTGGTGTCTTTGTCTTGTCTGCTATTTGTAGTTGAATCCCTTTTCTGAGTCTTCGTTTGTCGTTTTGTAATAAACGAACTCCTTTTAATTTAGTGATGTCTTGTCATGTTGATTTTTGCTGAGCTTCATGTTGTCGTCTTGTGGTGTATACGTATGTAATGATATATATACGTAGGTATCTGTATATAAGTTTTTGTAATAAAAAGTGTGTACATATATTTGTGTGTGCATAATATATTTTTGTATATATGTATATATATTAATGTGTGCGTAAAATATGTATGGAGATATATCTTAGGTGGAAAGTATTGTGTTTGTGTTTGTGTTTGTGATGTGAGTGGTGCAGGTAACTTTGTTTAGTGTAGTGTGTGTATTTGTAGTGTAGTGCATGTATTTTTGTAGTGTAGTGTTTGTGCAAGCATCAAATTTTCTTATCTTCGTTTCTTTCTTTCTTTCTTTTTTTTTTTAGAGCAATGGTGAATAATCTTCGTCTTCCTCACCATCATTAACTGATGAAGTTGAACTGATAGGTGATGTTTGTGAAGTAGAGGCATATTGCGATAGGATTTGTCGTAACTCCTCATTTGTTTTTGATGCGGCTAATAAGGCTGCCATTTGTGCTTTTCTTTCTGAAAATCTTGTAGTTGCAGTAGGTTGTATTTTATTTTGCTGGTTGACGATACAGGGTTTCACTCCCTCCACGTGTCGTCTATCGGTTGGTCATCACATTATAAAATAACTCCAGTATATCCATGTCGATGCCCAGGCTCGAGGCCAAGGCCATCATATAAAAGCCAGGCTACGACTATCAACTGTCGACGACCGAGCAGTGTGAGATGACAAGTCCATAAGGATAGAGTCCACACCAGCTAGCAGTGTGGGATAACGAGTCAGAGTCGATAACCGCAGTCGGAAGTATCGACTCGAGGGCAGGTCCACACCACGGTATCGAGGCCCACCCACGCGATAGCTTGGGCAAGGTCAAGGCCCATTTAAGGGTAAAGGTGACAATAATACAAGCCGACTTAACCTTAGGGTTTGGCGAGTATGATCACTATAAATACCCATTCCGGGAACTACGTAAGGCTTGATTCTGGAACATAATGAGATACGTAGGCAATCCAAGATCTGATCTTGGACTCACCATAAACCTAAAAAGCCACCTCATTCCTCTTTTTGGCATTAGGGTTCTTGCGTGTTCATCACTAGATTAAATTAGGGCTCAAATCATCAAGGTGACTTAATTTGTCATCGTCATTGGCGCTAGAAGGAGGGCCTCTATTGATTGAATACGCAAAAACATGATGCCTCCCAAGAAAACCGCATCCAAAGCGCATCTAAAGCGATCGATCAAGGCTCCTGGATGAATGAGCCGATCAATCACGATATGCAAAGAGGCGAAGATCCCGCCTTGGATCTTATTCAAAGACGATCCTCGCGAAACAAGGGAAAAGATCCGATTTTGAATCTCGTCAGAGACCCACCAACGAGAAAAGCAAGCCCTTGCTCCGAATATCGGGCGCTTGCGGTCGGTTAGCGAGGGCAAATTTGGAGGTAATGTCCAGGATAATAGCCGAGGCGATTCTGGTGTGAAAGCGGCGAAGCTTCGCCGAGAAAAGAAGCTATGGCGGAAAGCGGCGAGAAAAGAGCGTAATGGACAAGCCTAAGCAGACTCACTGGGGAAGAAATAAGCGCATCATCTAGCTCGGTGGAAAAGGAAGAGGCACGAGATCCACCAAAAACACCGAGAGAGGGACGATAGCGGCGCCAGGGAGGAGTTGAATGCAATTTTGGGAAAGAATCAGGTGTCGTTGTGGCTCGAGTCTCCTTCACGAAGGAGATCGAGAGCTTTCCTAAACCCGAGGGTTTAAGATACCCAAAATAGAACCTTATGATGGCACCACCGACCGGAGGACCATCTCCACAGTATCTATCTCAAATGAAATTTGGATGGGGCACACGATGCAATGCGTTGTCGGGCTTCGAGAGAGCGCTACTCGTAGGTCGAGCAAGAGAATGGTTCACGGCTACGACCCGGTCGATCTCGATTTTGCCATGCTCGCCGAAAGTTCGAGATGCGTTTATAGTCAATAAGAAGTTTCATCGAGTGCCACCACACACCTCGTGAGCGTGAGGCGACAAAGAGATGAGGCGGTAATGGAGTATTTGAAGAGGTTTAATATCGAGGCCATGCGTCAAGTCAGGGCGCAGATGACCGACTTACGATCACATCGTTCGTAGAGGGGCTGCGTAATACTAAGTTGTACATGAAGTTGGCAGAGAGATGTTCCCATACCATGGATGAATGTGTCAATGTGGTGCATAGATTCGCTGCCGGGGAAGAGGCGGTGCGGCGGCACACCCAATCCACCTGGATGGAATCCAAGAAGGACACCCGAGGTCCGAGCAGGAATCAGTCAAGAGGCGAGGATGTCGAGAGTAAGCCATCGGTTTGGGACCGTATCGACACATCCACCTCGCACCGTGGGGGCAGAAGGGACCTCACGTGATAAGGACTTTATCCCGCTCAATCGACCTCGATCGAGGTGTTGTCGATTATGCTTTCAAAAAACTTGGCGAGAAACCGCCACCGTTGAAAAAACCTCGAGAGAGGAGGAGCGCAAGCAAATATTGTGATTTTCACGAAGACATAGGTCATAATGACGAGAGGAGGATCGACGACGAAGAGAGATATCGACGTCTGCATTCGTGAAGGAAAGCTAGGCGAAGTTGTTGGCAGATCTCGATATGATGGGCCCAGGGGCGTGGAGAATTCAAGAGGAAAAACTCCGATCAAGGCAGAATCGAGGTCGAGATGTCCAGAGGCGAAGGATCGGTCACCTCGGAGGAACCGATCCCGTGTCGAGAAGGAAATAACAGAGAGAAAATTTGGGTCGAGATAGGTATGAAGATAATCGGCCGATTAATTATGTCAACACAATCTTTGGTCTGGTGAGAGTGATAAAGACCGGACCGGCGAGCTAGCTTGTAGCTCGAGAGGCGCAAGCGGCTCGAGTTCACGGCGAAGTCGGATCGGCCCTCGAGATGATATCCCCAAGTCAGGAGTCATAGCGGCGGTTAGTTATTGAAGCGATTATTAGCCGAGCCCGTGTATCGAGTGCAGATCGATAACGGGAGTGCGATGAACATCATATATCACTCGGCGTTCCAAGCGATGAAGTTGAAAGAGAAGGATCTAGCCCCCATAAAGCATCTCCCTGCTCGGATTCACGGGGCAAGCGATCCATCCATGGGCTCGATAAGGTTACTCACGGCGAGTTGGTGATGGCGAGAAAGGAAGGACACTTGAATTAAGCTATGTGGTAGTCAAAGCTCCTCTACGCATAATGTTATCTGGGGCGACTGCGCTCTTGAGCTTCGCGCTATAATTTCAACATTCCATAATAGCATGAAGTTTCCCACTCAGGAACGGTTCCCACGAGGTAAAAGGAGGCGTTGAAGTCGCTCGGAGTTGTAACTCTGTGGTCATGAATGGGAAGATGGCGGTTCAACAAGTTTTAGTCGAGAGCCGATTCGGAGGAGGAAGAGGAGAAGAGTTGGGTCTCCAGGTGATGCGATTGAAAACATCCGACTACGGGAAGGAGAAGGCGATCAATGCGCAAGTTGGGATTTGGATCCCAGAGAAAGAAAAACAGCTACTGGTTAAGCTTCTAATCGAGTTCAGAGACATCTTTGCCTGGAAAGCCACCGACATGCCGGGGTTATCTACCGACATCGCGGTTCATAAGCTTGAGATTGACCAGGCTAAAAAGCCAGTCAAACAGAAGAAGAGGAATTTTGCGTCCGATCGACTTGAAGCTATAGAGTTGGAAGTCGGCAAGTTATTGGCGGCCCAGATCGTGAGAGAGGTATTCTACCCAGAGTGGCTAGCTAACCCAGTATTAGTCAAGAAGCCCGATGGCAGTTGTTAGATCGATAATGGCGCAAACACACTCTAGAAGGGGGGGTTGAATAGAGTGTGAGTGATTTTTTAAACTCTTCTCGAACTTAACACAAGTACTAGTAAAACAAGTGCGGAAGCTTACTTATTCTACTATTCGCTTGTGTCATAAAAACCTATGTGATCAAACAATAAACGATATTTGAAACTAGATGTGATCAAAATGATTATCACAAGAGCAAGTTTAGCAAATTGATAACTAGATAAAATTATGTAACCAAAACAACCTGCTGTAAACTTCTTCTCTAAACAAAAGTTCAGCCAACGATAAATAACTATATAGTTAATTTGATAAACCAATACACGAGGCTGATATTTTTGGATAAAAACTTTGATTAGCCAAAATGGACTTGTAAGCAGAACTTATTACTCAACCAGCAAGATGATCAAAACTTAGATTCGGAAAGTATTCTGTCAGCTCAAAATGCAAGTCGACTTGATTTAGACTTATAGTGACGACTAAGAAGCGTCACAGAATGGTTTCAAACAGAATCAGCAATTATGAAATATATACTATATACTAATGAAATTGCAGATTAATAAGTTACAAACTGGATACAATGGGATCAAAGGTTCAGGTTATAAATTACAGAAATTGTTATACTGGAGCAGAAAAAGTCCCAACAAGATTCTGGTACAAATAATATCAAGCAAAGTTCAATTTCAGGAGTTGAGACAAGTGTGTAAGATCATATTACAAGGTTCAGCAACAGACTGTATGACTAGAGTTATAGTCCAGAAGCAACAATGAATTACAGACCAGATTATTAGCTAATACACAGATTTTAGAGCTGTAACAACAGATGATCAATCAGAAGAAATACAGGTTTGATAATCAAGTTAGAGAGTTCTCTGTTTGATTATCAAAAGTGTATTGCAATGCTGATTACAATCTTATCAGCAGCTCTAGAGAACTAGTTTCGAAAATCTATCTAAGTACAAAAGAACTACTGAAACAGCAATACACCAGGATTGAGGCTTCAAATCAGATCAGCAAAGAATCAAAGGCTTCTACCAGTCAGATGAAGACCAAGATATAATTTACAGCAAAGCAGATAAAGCTATTAAGGATAGTTCAATAATCTGCAGAGCAGTTTTTTTTTTTTTTTCAAGTAGTTTCAAATTTTGCTTTCAGATGCAGCAGGAAAGATTCACAGAGTATAACAAAACAGATTGGGATTTCAGAAGCAACAGATTAAAGTTAAACAAAACTTAGTGACAGGGACTCAAACAGAATTGATCAAACAGGGATATCACACAACAAATTCAGTGAAGTGTAAGTGCAATACAAGTTGTGAAACACGGTGATAGAGATGTGTGCAAGGCAGTCAAATAGCAGATATATTTAAAACAGAGCCGAGCACAATGGTCACATGAGTAACAAGAATTTGAACACTTGATCTCGATGAGTTTGAGTCAGTATTGAAATTCAGTGGTGGTAACGATTAAAGGGATAAAGCAGAAAGTGAATAATCTGGCCTAATGTCACTTTGAGTTTGACCACTTACTGTCAAGAATCAATTCCTCAAGTCTTTTCCAGACAAGGCACCTTGGTGCACTTTTGAGACTGATTCTTTACAAGGGCTAATTCAAATGAACACTAGCTAGATTTTTCACACAAAAAACTAATACAGATCACAGTTTTAATCTAGCAGTTTTAATCTAGCACACACACTTTGACACACACAAAAGGAATGCTATAAAAACTGTTAAAAGAAAATGCTTACTGATCAATAGGAGAGGTCAACATACACAATGTCCCACCTCCAATCTTAACTCAGTAACCAGCACTGATTCAACGTCCAAGATCACAGTTCCAGTATGCCACTGACGGTGTTCTTGCAGCTTGAATCACCACTTCAAGTCCTCAGACTTCTCAAAACACAAAGGAAGGAAAAAGCTTTTGTTTTAGAAAATGTAGGACTGCAAGTGGAAAAGTTGTTATTGCAAGTCCGAATATACTAAGTATTTATAGCAAGAGAGGGTGCAGAGCCCTCTACTGCAGTGAATAGAAATAGCTGTAGATCTAGGATTCTTTCCATGTAATATCTTTTTGACATGTGACTAAAAGAGGTATCCTTGGCACACAGTCACAGTCAATTTGACACATTTTTATCATTTTTCCAACCAACCCTCTGTGTCAAAATGGAAGTGCTTAACCGACTGGAAAGAATCAAGATACACAGTGTTTCTAATTCTAATACCTAGATGGGGTAAATAACCGAATTAACCTACATTGGACGAATCAATTGTCACAAAGACATCGGTTCATCATATGGGTCAATTAAACCGAGAACCCATATTTGGCTATAGATTTAGAGCCAAAGCTGAGTTATAACCAACGGGACTAGGCACACCGACTTCAATCTGATTAGGGTTTTAATAGCAAACTATCAATGAAACCGAACCCTAATTGATTGAATGAACCAATTCTGGTCCTCATCGAGTCGAGTGACTCTCGGACTATGGTTAAACCGAAGGGACAGGGGCAAGAGCGGGCACATGCTATTTTACCATGTCAAACCGGGTTGATATTCATAACGGGTCTGAATTGAAGAATTTCCATGCCAAGATATCAAATTCAGAGCAGCTGATTCTCCAATTTAATGCATCGGATTTTGCACGATTTTTATTTGCCAAGACCAAATCAAGAACCCGATTCTGAATCGGCCAAGCCTTGAATCAAAAAGCTGCCAAATCAATAACCAAGCTAAGTCAGCACAGAATCGAATTCGTACCAGTATTAATAAAAGATGAATACGATATTAACAAGGAAGGATATCACCTTGTTAAGGAAATGAGCAAAATCCATTCGAATCAGAAAGTCGATGCTCGAATCAGGGTCAAAACGATGGCAATATCACATCTTTCACACTCATCCTTCTAAGGAGCGTTGACTGCGTATCTTCCAAAATCAGAGCTTTAAAAGCTCGTATCAGCATCAAGATAGTGAGAAGGTCGGTCCTTTCACACTGTACCTTCAATCGACACAATAGGCAAGAAAATCAGCATAGTACAATGCTCAATATCAGAATAATAAATGCGATATTAATAGGGAATCAAAGCGGATATTAACAGAGAACAAAGCCCAGAAAAAGACTTCCTGAAATAGATCGATCCAAGTGTAAAGCTTCGACCTTTATCATCAGAAACGCCATGCCGTCAATTTAGAAGCTGCGAATCCATCGAATTGATTGCTTCAAATCAACCTCAGCAGGCCTTTCAGAATCTTAGGGATTCAGTTGCAGCAAAATAAGATTTCCAATCGAATTCGTATTTGGCAATAAGGAGAGAAACGTAACGGTTCGAAATCAGCGAGAGCTTCACGAATTGGTCAATTCGTGTTGCTATACAACTCAAAAACTTTCCATTTGCAAGCTGATACGTAGAATCAAACTAAGAAATTGATTAAAGGACGGAATCAGAAAATCGAAAGAGATAGAGGAGCATTGAAGGTGGTAACGAGAAAGACGGAGAAGGAGTTAATGTGTGAAGTCACTCGACGGGTAATAGGAGAAGGGTTATACGGGTGAAGTTAAAAGGACTAGATCAGAAAAAGTTATTATGAACTGGATGAACATTTAAATCAGGCTTGCTAGATAAATTTTCTTAATTGGATTTAAATTAAATTATTTAAATAACTAAAATAAATATACAATTAATAATATTAATTGTATAAGTATTCTAATTATTAAATAACTAATTTATCCAACAATTTCCTGCAATATAAAATAGAGACAAAGATATGCAGATAAAATACAGACAAAGATATGCCATATGATGTAAGTCTATAACTTCATGGCTAAGTTAGTGTGATATAAGAGGATATAATAAAGATCACACAATATCATAACATAGTATTATAGGATCAACTTAGAGACACATATAAAAGCTTTCAACAAGGGAGACGTTACTTTTGAAAATTAATCAACATCACTTAACATAGCACAAAATACTCAACAATCTCCCCCTTTGATTCATTTTCAAAATAACAACTTTAAAGCTTTTATTAAGGGTAATTTGAAAACATGGAGAGTTACACTCCCCCTAAATATAAGCTCCCCCTTAATTAGAGCTTTTCAACATAGAATAAATTCTCGTTTAAAAGCTTTAATACTACTTTCTCCCCCTTAGTTTGAAAATTGATCAAATAAGGTTTTTAAGTCTCGGGGTTGAGAATTATAACACAAAATACTCATTTAAAAATTTAGTTTGACAAAATACTCATATAAATCTCCAAAGAGAGAGAAAAAAAAGTAAAAGGATAAAGTATAATAGACTTCCTATCTTTCGATACCGAGAGATTACGTCGTTAGGAACTTGTATCAATGAAGTATTCATTTTAAGGATTTATGAGCCTGCAAGGACAAGAATTGACTATGGTACCCTTTATACTTTGGGTCCTTGGGGGTTAGGTTGAACATTTTTCGGGACCCAAACTTTCCTAACATTGGGTTTATGTGCAGTCTTTTTAACCCATACGGGTCTATTTGACTGACCATAAAAACCGAAGTCGGGATAGGATGAGTAAAATGCATTAAAGGCATAAGGATCATGATACGAATGATGATGCAATGAATGATCATGACGTGATTGCCAAAAGTGTGGTTTGGCAAGTCGTGGTGTGTGAAAATTTTGCCTATAAGTGTGATTAGGTGCTTGATGAATTCTAGGATCATGATATCTATATGAATTGTCGTTATGAGCATGATATCTATATGATGGTGTATGCACATTCCTATAGGCATGATTTCTAGGTGATTCATAATCAGATTGATAAGAGTAGTTCTTTGGAGTGTAGTTCCTAGAACCTCTCCTATCATACTGATATGCGTGATGTCTCCTATTGTAATTATTTCTAGTGTTTGAAGTATGCTGTGAAGGGTGTGTCTTTGAAGATGAAGCATACTTGTGTGTGTGTTTATGTGCACCATTTTGTGCCGGTGATGCATGATCAAGTGCAATGGGTCGGGGCACAAAAGTTTTCTTTTGAGACTCGGGTTCAGTGACTACAGACTCATTCAAGGATCCTTCCTTAGAAGTATCAAGAATGTGTTCAGTGTGACCCAAAGACTCTTTAGGACATGAGAGAGGAGATTCCAATCTAGCAAGATTGTTTTCAAGCTCTTGAATAGCTTGTTTTAATTTATCCCTCTCACATCGTAAAGATTCTAACTCAGTCTCATAATCAGAAGTCTTTTGTTTCAAATCAACTTCAAAAGATTTAACCTTCAATTCAAGTTGATTTGTGGTGCTCGTTAAGGAACATATGAGATTGTCTTTCTCAACTATGTCCTTTTTGAGACCTTTATTGGTTCTAGATAGAAACTCACATCTATTTTTGAAGCCTTCACAAATCTCAATGATATCAAGAGGTTCCTCGGATTCTGAGTCGTAGCTTGATTCTGAATTTGATTCAGAATATTGTGATTGGTTGTCAGAATGTTCAGAATTTGATTTTGCTTTATTGCTCGAATGCTCATCAACTTTAGCTCCAAGAGCCACTCATGCATAGGCTTATTTAAGATGGTTTAGATCGAGCCAAGCGTTTTTCATGGCCCATTTTGCGATTCGGATGTCAAACTTAATAATTTTCGCAAAAGCCAATCTCAAAAGTCCAAGTATATTATATCACGAGAGAAAATTATTTATATCAAATAATTAAATATCACAAAGGGTGACAGAATAATTATAATTCAAAAAGATGTCAAGTCACAAAAAATATATATATATATATGGGAAGCACGGTATAAGAAGGATACACAAAGAGGACAATTAAGCATAAAAAAAAGTTGATCACAAGAATTAATACCAAGGTTTGATCACTAGGTGACCAAGCTCCGATACCAATTGTTAGATCGATAATGGCGCAAACACACTCTAGAAGGGGGGGTTGAATAGAGTGTGAGTGATTTTTTAAACTCTTCTCGAACTTAACACAAGTACTAGTAAAACAAGTGCGGAAGCTTACTTATTCTACTATTCGCTTGTGTCATAAAAACCTATGTGATCAAACAATAAACGATATTTGAAACTAGATGTGATCAAAATGATTATCACAAGAGCAAGTTTAGCAAATTGATAACTAGATAAAATTATGTAACCAAAACAACCTGCTGTAAACTTCTTCTCTAAACAAAAGTTCAGCCAACGATAAATAACTATATAGTTAATTTGATAAACCAATACGCAGGCTGATATTTTTGGATAAAAACTTTGATTAGCCAAAATGGACTTGTAAGCAGAACTTATTACTCAACCAGCAAGATGATCAAAACTTAGATTCGGAAAGTATTCTGTCAGCTCAAAATGCAAGTCGACTTGATTTAGACTTATAGTGACGACTAAGAAAAGCACAGAATGGTTTCAAACAGAATCAGCAATTATGAAATATATACTATATACTAATGAAATTGCAGATTAATAAGTTACAAACTGGATACAATGGGATCAAAGGTTCAGGTTATAAATTACAGAAATTGTTATACTGGAGCAGAAAAAGTCCCAACAAGATTCTGGTACAAATAATATCAAGCAAAGTTCAATTTCAGGAGTTGAGACAAGTGTGTAAGATCATATTACAAGGTTCAGCAACAGACTGTATGACTAGAGTTATAGTCCAGAAGCAACAATGAATTACAGACCAGATTATTAGCTAATACACAGATTTTAGAGCTGTAACAACAGATGATCAATCAGAAGAAATACAGGTTTGATAATCAAGTTAGAGAGTTCTCTGTTTGATTATCAAAAGTGTATTGCAATGCTGATTACAATCTTATCAGCAGCTCTAGAGAACTAGTTTCCGAAAATCTATCTAAGTACAAAAGAACTACTGAAACAGCAATACACCAGGATTGAGGCTTCAAATCAGATCAGCAAAGAATCAAAGGCTTCTACCAGTCAGATGAAGACCAAGATATAATTTACAGCAAAGCAGATAAAGCTATTAAGGATAGTTCAATAATCTGCAGAGCAGTTTTTTTTTTTTTCAAGTAGTTTCAAATTTTGCTTTCAGATGCAGCAGGAAAGATTCACAGAGTATAACAAAACAGATTGGGATTTCAGAAGCAACAGATTAAAGTTAAACAAAACTTAGTGACAGGGACTCAAACAGAATTGATCAAACAGGGATATCACACAACAAATTCAGTGAAGTGTAAGTGCAATACAAGTTGTGAAACACGGTGATAGAGATGTGTGCAAGGCAGTCAAATAGCAGATATATTTAAAACAGAGCCGAGCACAATGGTCACATGAGTAACAAGAATTTGAACACTTGATCTCGATGAGTTTGAGTCAGTATTGAAATTCAGTGGTGGTAACGATTAAAGGGATAAAGCAGAAAGTGAATAATCTGGCCTAATGTCACTTTGAGTTTGACCACTTACTGTCAAGAATCAATTCCTCAAGTCTTTTCCAGACAAGGCACCTTGGTGCACTTTTGAGACTGATTCTTTACAAGGGCTAATTCAAATGAACACTAGCTAGATTTTTCACACAAAAAACTAATACAGATCACAGTTTTAATCTAGCAGTTTTAATCTAGCACACACACTTTGACACACACAAAAGGAATGCTATAAAAACTGTTAAAAAGAAAATGCTTACTGATCAATAGGAGAGGTCAACATACACAATGTCCCACCTCCAATCTTAACTCAGTAACCAGCACTGATTCAACGTCCAAGATCACAGTTCCAGTATGCCACTGACGGTGTTCTTGCAGCTTGAATCACCACTTCAAGTCCTCAGACTTCTCAAAACACAAAGGAAGGAAAAAGCTTTTGTTTTAGAAAATGTAGGACTGCAAGTGGAAAAGTTGTTATTGCAAGTCCGAATATACTAAGTATTTATAGCAAGAGAGGGGTGCAGAGCCCTCTACTGCAGTGAATAGAAATAGCTGTAGATCTAGGATTCTTTCCATGTAATATCTTTTTGACATGTGACTAAAAGAGGTATCCTTGGCACACAGTCACAGTCAATTTGACACATTTTTATCATTTTTCCAACCAACCCTCTGTGTCAAAATGGAAGTGCTTAACCGACTGGAAAGAATCAAGATACACAGTGTTTCTAATTCTAATACCTAGATGGGGTAAATAACCGAATTAACCTACATTGGACGAATCAATTGTCACAAAGACATCGGTTCGTCATATGGGTCAATTAAACCGAGAACCCATATTTGGCTATAGATTTAGAGCCAAAGCTGAGTTATAACCAACGGGACTAGGCACACCGACTTCAATCTGATTAGGTTTTAATAGCAAACTATCAATGAAACCGAACCCTAATTGATTGAATGAACCAATTCTGGTCCTCATCGAGTCGAGTGACTCTCGGACTATGGTTAAACCGAAGGGACAGGGGCAAGAGCGGGCACATGCTATTTTACCATGTCAAACCGGGTTGATATTCATAACGGGTCTGAATTGAAGAATTTCCATGCCAAGATATCAAATTCAGAGCAGCTGATTCTCCAATTTAATGCATCGGATTTTGCACGATTTTTATTTGCCAAGACCAAATCAAGAACCCGATTCTGAATCGGCCAAGCCTTGAATCAAAAAGCTGCCAAATCAATAACCAAGCTAAGTCAGCACAGAATCGAATTCGTACCAGTATTAATAAAAGATGAATACGATATTAACAAGGAAGGATATCACCTTGTTAAGGAAATGAGCAAAATCCATTCGAATCAGAAAGTCGATGCTCGAATCAGGGTCAAAACGATGGCAATATCACATCTTTCACACTCATCCTTCTAAGGAGCGTTGACTGCGTATCTTCCAAAATCAGAGCTTTAAAAGCTCGTATCAGCATCAAGATAGTGAGAAGGTCGGTCCTTTCACACTGTACCTTCAATCGACACAATAGGCAAGAAAATCAGCATAGTACAATGCTCAATATCAGAATAATAAATGCGATATTAATAGGGAATCAAAGCGGATATTAACAGAGAACAAAGCCCAGAAAAAGACTTCCTGAAATAGATCGATCCGAAGTGTAAAGCTTCGACCTTTATCATCAGAAACGCCATGCCGTCAATTTAGAAGCTGCGAATCCATCGAATTGATTGCTTCAAATCAACCTCAGCAGGCCTTTCAGAATCTTAGGGATTCAGTTGCAGCAAAATAAGATTTCCAATCGAATTCGTATTTGGCAATAAGGAGAGAAACGTAACCGGTTCGAAATCAGCGAGAGCTTCACGAATTGGTCAATTCGTGTTGCTATATTAACTCAAAAACTTTCCATTTGCAAGCTGATACGTAGAATCAAACTAAGAAATTGATTAAAGGACGGAATCAGAAAATCGAAAGAGATAGAGGAGCATTGAAGGTGGTAACGAGAAAGACGGAGAAGGAGTTAATGTGTGAAGTCACTCGACGGGTAATAGGAGAAGGGTTATACGGGTGAAGTTAAAAGGACTAGATCAGAAAAAGTTATTATGAACTGGATGAACATTTAAATCAGGCTTGCTAGATAAATTTTCTTAATTGGATTTAAATTAAATTATTTAAATAACTAAAATAAATATACAATTAATAATATTAATTGTATAAGTATTCTAATTATTAAATAACTAATTTATCCAACAATTTCCTGCAATATAAAATAGAGACAAAGATATGCAGATAAAATACAGACAAAGATATTATATATGATGTAAAGTTTCATAACTTCACCACAATTTAAGTTAGTGTGATATAAGAGGATATAATAAAGATCACACAATATCATAACATAGTATTATAGGATCAACTTAGAGACACATATAAAAGCTTTCAACAAGTGAGACGTTACTTTTGAAAATTAATCAACATCACTTAACATAGCACAAAATACTCAACAGCAGTTGGCACATGTGCGTGGACTTCACAGATCTAAACAAAGCATGTCCAAAAGATTCATATCCGTTGCCTAAAATCGACAAGTTAGTAGACTCGACCATCGATTTTGAAGTTTTGGTTTTTAGATGCGTATAAAGGATACCACCGATTCTAATGGACCTCGAGACGCGGAGAAAAGCGCATTTATCACAGAATTGGCACCTTCGTTATATGACCATGCCATTCGGATTAAAGAATGCGGGGCAACATACGAGAGGCGATCAATAAGATATTTGCAAGGCAAATTGGTAGATGTATGGAAGTTTATGTAGGCGACTTGCTTATCAAGAGTCGATCTATGAGCCGAGACTGGTCGATGCTCGAGAGGTTTTCGAAGTGTTGAGAGAAACGCAGATGAGATTAAACCGAAGAAGTGTACTTTTGGAGTTAGGTCGGGTAAGTTCTGGGTTATATGATTTGAAGGACGGGATTCGAGCGAACCCGGATAAAATTGATACATTGAAGAATATGCCCGCACTACGAAATATCAAGGAAATCAGAGGCTCACGGGTCGAATGGCCGCTCTCAGCGAGTTTCTATCGAGATCAAGACGCAGCGTGCATTACCATTTTTCAAGATACTTGAAAGGCCGGTCCTTTTCATTGGGATGATGAGTGTCGGCGACCTTTGAAGAATTGAAGACTTATTTGTCGTAATTGCCTACCCTCACTTCTCCTCGAGAAGGAAAAGTTGTTAATTTATTTGGCAAGATGCGAGGAGGCGATGAGTGCGGTCTTAGTCCGAGAAGGGTACATGGCCAAGTGCCAATCTACTTTGTCAACAAGGCTTTGCATGGCCCCGAGGTCCGATACTCGCCACCGAGAAGTTAGCATTATGTCTCGTTCACGCCGCCGAAAGTTGAGGCCCTATTTTCAAGCTCACCCCATCATTGTGGTAGTCAGCGACCAACCACTAAAGCAAATATTGGCAAAACCCGACACCTCAGTCGATTGGCAAAGTGGGTGATTGAAATGGCCCGAAGACGATATCGAGTTCGTCTCGAGCTGCGATAAAAGCACAGGCCTTGGCGGATTTTTAGCCGAAGGATCTCCGTCCAACTCGATCAAGAAAAGCAAAGCCCGGAGGAAAATGGACTCTTCAAGTCGATGGCGCATCGAGTAAGGAGGAGGGTAGGAGCAGGCTCTTCGTAAGCCCGAAGGCGAGGAATTCCGCTTACGCCGCCGTTTCGACTTCAAAGCAACGAACAACGAAGCGAATATGAGGCTATGATTATCGGTTTAAAGCTCGCTTTGAAGTCGGGTGTCGAAGATTTGTCGCTTCTGAATGACTCACAGCTAGTGGTTAATCATGTTAAAGGGGAGTATGAGGCTAAGGAAGAAACCATGAAAAATTACTTAGCAGTTGTCCAAAGCCTCATACCAAAATTCAAAACGGTTCAATTCGAGCAGGTTCCCCGAAGTCAGAACAAGAGAGCCGATGCGCTCTCGAAGTTGGCCTCAAACTTCATGTCAAGTAAGAAGGTTCTAGTCGAGTTACTAACCGATAGGAGTTACATCGAGACAGAGGCCCAGCCGATTACTCAGCAGGCCACATGGATGGACTCGATCGCCCTTTATCTAAAAGACGGAATACTACCAGCTGATAAAGTGCAAGCCAGAAAAGTTCGACTTCAGTCCACTCGATATGCGTTCTTCGACGACATCCTTTATCGGAAATCCTTTGTAAATCCATGGTTAAGATGTGTCTCTGAAAATGAAGGCGAATATCTCTTGGAGGAAATTCATAGAGGAGCGTGTGGAAATCAACGTGGAGCTAGAATGTTAGCTCGAAATGTAAGTTATTTGGATATTTTTGGTCGTCGATGCAACGAGATGCAAATAATCTTGTCCAGAAATGCAACGCTTGTCAGATTCATGATAATATCTCTCACCAACAAGCGCAAGACATGAATGTCATCTCGTCAAGATCGCCATGGCCTTTCACCACGTGGGGGTCGACATTGTAGGACCTTTACCTCGAGTTCCGGAAATCTCAGTTAAGTAGTGGTCGCTGCGGTGGACTACTTCACAAAATGGGTAGAAGCCAAGGCTTTGCCCGACATCCGTGCTGCAACCATTAAAAAATTCTTGTGGGTCGACGCGTCCTCTGCAGTGCGGAATTCCTAAGGCTCGATCTCGGATAATGGTACTCGATTCAAGATCGTAAAGTGAGAGAATGGTGCAATGAGTACCATATCGACCAACGATTCACCTCGGTAGCTCATCCCACAGCAAACGGTCAAGTTGAGCAAACTAATCGATGAGATCAAGCTAGGATTAAAAAGAGGCTAGAGGCGGAAGGTCGGGATTGGGCGGGTTCAACTTCCGAGCATCCTATGGTCTTATAGGACGGCTCCTAATTCATCAACAGGGAAACTCCTTTCTCTTTAGTGATGGTTGTGAAGCGGTGATACCCGCCGAGATCGGAGTTCCTCCCCTCGAGTTCGGCATACAATGTTGAGACTAACGATCCCGAACTCCCGCAGAAAGGGACAAAGATCGAGAACGAAGAGAGATAGCCTCACCCCGAATGGCAAGGTATAAGCGGAAGATCTCTCAAGATTACAACTCGAGGGTCGGACATCGATACTTCAAGGTTGGAGATCGGTCCTAAGGAAGAATGAAGCAAGTCGACAAGAGGCGGTCGGAAAGTTAACCCCGAATTGGGAAGGACCTTATCAGATTCGAAAGTCCACCCCAAAGGGTCTTATCAACTTGGTCGGGCGGACGGGACTATCGTTTCTCGACATTGGCATGCCAACAACTGAGGAAGTATTATGTCCGAGATAAGCTTTTATGAACTTTTATTTACTTTTAATGTTATCTTGTAATAAGTCCATGTGACAATCTATGATATTCTAATAAAAGTATGCTTTCTCGAGATGTTTTTCGTGTTTGTTAGGATTTATAGCCAAAACGATACAAGTCCAATGTGATGAGAAAAGTTAAAGGCAAAATAATCAACAACGAATAGAGAAATCCGCAGTCGAAAATCTAGACAAGCCAAAGCAAAGTTAGCCTAATGGGCGGCGAATGCAAAGGCATAAAGACGGTTCGCATGGTCGGGCCAAAGGTCCAAGCTAAAAGCCGAACGAGCCCAAGAGGCAAACAAGGCTTAAGCAAAGGACGGTTCGCATAGTCGGGCCACCTATCCAGGTCGAAAGCCAAACGAGTCCAGAGGGCGAAAAAGGCCTAGACAAAGGACGGTTCGCATAGTCGGGCCACCTGTTCCAGTCGAAGGTCGAAAAAGCCTAAAAGGCAAAAAAGACCTAAGACCAGGGACGCTTTATATTAAAATGCTCACCTAAAGGTCAAATAAGTCTAATGGGCAAAAGACTAAGGCAAGCAAGTCGTTCTCAAGTGCAATAAGAACCAAGGGTTCATAATACACTTGGGGGGCAACACAACACTAACAACAAGTATAGCAAATAAAGTGAATAGCGAGTAGCGAGCAGAGCCAGGAGCTCGACAAGAAAAAGACTAAGAAACATCAAGACAAGAAGTCAAGAAAGATGTCAAAATCAGATTAAAATTCAAATTCAAGATAAAGTTATTACAAAAACAAGGCCAGGTCGAAAAGACCAGCCAAAGTTAAAATAAATGTTATTACAAATCAAAAGTTTGAATAGCAAATGAAGATATAAAAACATCAAGATCGTGGGTCGGCTTTCGAGTCGGCTCGGTTGTGGCAGAGGGTCGGATCGGGCGGCGGTCGGATTGGCGTGAGGGGCGCGATTTGAGAGGAGCATACTTTATGGCCAAGGACTCTCTCTCTTTGAAACTCCTCGGAAATCATCGATCATACAACTTCTCCGAGTCGATTGTAGAACATAGGCGTCTGGAGAGTCGACATGTCGGCTCGAACGACCTCCTTCATCGATCCACGGCCAGGGTATACCCACCCATCATCGAAGCCCGCATGATCACTTCTAGATCATCTTCAAGATTGGATGACTTGCGATACTCCATGATGGCCTCGGCCTTAGCCTCTCGACTGCGATGCGCTCGATATAGTTCAGACACCAGAAGCGCGTCTCGATCTTGGCGAGCCTTCCTAGCTTCTTCGTCTGCAGCTTTCTGACACTGCTGCAGCTTCTCATAGTCTTGAGCCAGCTTGAGCAGCTCTCGACCCTGATCTTGCCTTTCATCTCGTAGTCGGTCTAGCTCCTTCTCGGTAGTGGCCAGCTTTGCCTCAGCAGCCTCCAACTTACCTTGCAGCTTCTCGAGCTCAACGATCGACTGTTGCTTCAACTCGTTATACTGTTGCTCCACGGCAGAGAGTGCGGCGCTTTTTGCAATGTTGTCCTGGAGTAACCTGCCGTTCTCCTTCTTAATTTCGTTCGCCGACTCTCCTGCTCGCGGCGACCGACGAGCAGCCTCACGACCAACAAGAGTATGCTACAAAATAAAAGAACGAGTTAGTAAATATACAGGATATGGGCCTCGAGGAAAGCAAGTATAAAAAGAGGTATCGACTTACGAGGCGATTTAGTTTCCGCAGAACGTAAGACAAGTCTTTGTCCTCCACACCAGCGTAATCATCAAAAACCCAGTCCACACCGATTCCTGACTCGGCAGTGGCCTCAGCAACCTTTTTCCTCTTTGCTTCTCGAAGCTGCTCCTTTACCACCTCAGCAACAGAAGGTCTTTTCTTTGTTTGCACCACCGGCTCTTCAACATTAGCCTCAACGTTCGAGGTCAGATCGATATGTTCCTCTTCGTCTTCATCTCGAAGAGAGCCATATCGGACGGTTAGCTCGCCGGTGGTCGAGGGCACTTCGGTCGTTCGCTCCGGCCCGGCGACGACTCGATCGCCGCAAGGTTGGTTCTAGGTGGAGGACTCCTCTCTCGAGAAGAGGAAGGCATGTCGATCTCGACCATCGGCAAGTCGGTAGCGGCCCGACCCCGAGAGAGGGTGCAACACGACCGTCGCCTCAGGAATGCGCGAGGTTGGTGACCTGGAGAATTTGCCCACCGCAATACAAGAAAAGACAAGTTAGTTTGAACCAACAAACAACAAGTTATCGACTTAAAGAACTACTAGTGTGTAAAAACAAGCAAATAAGTAAACATCCTACGATTCTCGTGATCGAGAACGTTCAGGCCTACATATGGCATGGGCCGGCTTCCTCTAAGCGAGCCAGGTGATACAGAGACTCAAGTCTCGAGTACACACCTCGAAATTGTGTCCACTCAAGAGTCGAGCCTCGTGAGAGTGGTGCCTTCCCAAGCTTGTCTTGTTTCCTCTCTCGACCTCCACTGACCGATATAGGGGTTGTCCAAACCATGACGGACAAAGAAAAATCGAGGCTTCCACTCCCCATGAGAAGAAGGCCCCCTCGTAATGAACTCGTGGCGATTTGCTCTCCTCTGGAAGGAATACCACAACTTGTCAGTGTGGCAACCATCTTGTAATAAAATCGAGCACGGGCACCGAGAAAGCAGACTTGCGCCACTCGACACGCTATGATGAACCCCATCGTGAGTTCGACGCCATTCAGGCGAGTTGAGACACGCTTATCTCATAATGATGAAGGACGGCCGTAACAAATGGAGAGTGGAAACCTTAGTCCGCTTGCGCGTTGATTTTTAGAACAGTGCAAAACCCCTCTGGGGGTTCATCCGCGAATCGATGCAGCCTGATGGGAGTCGAGATTCAAACGGAGGATGAACTATGCTATACTTCCCACTGATTTCAACAATATCCTCTCGGAGTAAGTGTACTAAGACACCCTTTTGCACCCTTTCCATCCATCCTAGTTACTAGCTTTTTAGGTTTGGTTAGGGACGGGAGGAGGGAAGCTACTGAGCTCACCTGAGTCTCCCGGAGAAGAAGATCGGAGATGACAGTGCGAGGAGATCGGCTATGAATGGTGTGTGTCACTACCCCTATCGATTGATTCTTACTACTAGACATGAACAAAATCACGTAAAAGATGAACAACACGGAAAAAGAAGCTTACTTTTTGCGTTTGAAGATTTGGAGATTGTGATAAGAGATAGCAAGCAAGTTGGCGCAGCGGCGTCTAACCTCTCTCCTTTTATATATGAAGGCAAAAAGTTTGCAAATGATTTGAAGAGGCGTGAGTTATGGGGTTATAACCCCCGGAAATCGCGGTTATCAAGGCAATGACGCGCGTCTTTTGCGGGATTCAAGCGCTTCGTGGGCTAGAAACCGCTCCGCGTGGATGCTAAGCGATTAGGGTTATGAAAAGGCGGGCTTTCTCCCGCCAAAGAAACACCCAACTCAAGCGATTCGAATGACAGACCGACCTCGGACAACGGAAGTCGCCTCTCTCAAGTCTCAGGCGCTTAGGCGACGATACGTCTGGTTTCACTCCTCCACGTGTCGCCTATCGGTTGGTCATCACATTATAAAATAACTCCAAGATATCCATGTCGATGCCAGGCTCGAGGCCAAGGCCATCATATAAAAGCCAGGCTACGACTATCAACCGTCGACGACCGCGAGCAAGCGTGTGAGATGACAAGTCCATAAGGATAGAGTCCACACCACTAGCGGTGTGGGATAACGAGTCAGAGTCGATAACCGCAGGTCGGAAGTATCGACTCGAGGACGGGTCCACACCACGGTATCCAGCCCACCCACAACGATAGCTTGGACAAGTGGTCAAGGCCCATTTAAGGCGGTAAAGGTGACAATAATACAAGCCGACTTAACCTTAGGGTTTAGGCGAGTATGATCACTATAAATACCCCATTCCAGGAACTACGTAAGGTTTGATTCCTGGAACATAACAGGATACGTAGGCAATCCAAGATACAGTCTTGGACTCAGCCGCAAACCTAAAAAAGCCACCTCATTCCTCTTTTTGGCATTAGGGTTCTTGCGTGTTCATCACTAGATTAAATTAGGGCTCAAATCATCAAGGTGACTTAATTTGTCATCGTCACTGGTGTCTTTGTAATGTTTGTAACCATGCTTCCATGTTTGATGGTAGTAAACTTTTGATGATATTGCATTTCTCCTACCATCTTACCCTAAATCTCCTTCGGATAAGTGGCATAGGATGATCAGAATAATCTAAATACCAGTTTACGATCCATGGTAGATAGAATCTTGTACAAAATGTTGCGAATGCATGAAATCTTTTTTCTGCCTTGGAAGGTTTGTACTTTCCTTTGAAAATGTTGAAAGATTCGAGCACAGTCGTTTTTTGTATTTCTGGTACAGAACCGAAACATTCCCACCACTAAACCCACCATGATGGAAAGTTTGAAATTTCGGCCGTCTTTGTATCGAAGTGCATCAACCAAGTATGTTGATTGTTTTGGTTTTGTATGAAGAATGCATTGAACCATGCCTGTTGATACTCCCAATAGTTGAATGTAATTGTATAAAAAGGCTGTTCTTTGTATTCTTCTGGGAATGCAATAGGCGCCGAAGTAGCAGCATACCAATCTTTTGGGGAAATAACTCTATGAATTTTGCATGTTGAAAATGCAGGTGTAGTTTGGTTATTTTCATAGTATTTGTGATCAAAACTTGCTGACTGGGTAGCTTGTAAGATTGTTTGGTAAAAAATTTGGGTTTTTCGTAAATCCCAAGGTTTGTAAAACCATCATGTTCCAAAATATTGTTGGATAGATTGAAAAGGATCTTGGCATTGGAAACCGGCTTCAACCATAGTAATATTTTGTGAGTATGGTTTAATTGTGTAAACTGTTTTTTGTGTTCTTGTGGTTTGTGTGGTAGAAGGTTTTGTGAGTGGTTGGAATGAATTTGAGGTTAAAACAATGGGTCTTGTTTATGATGATGATGATGATGCTATGTGCTTTGATGATGGTGCTGTAGGTCTTGGTGATGATGATAATGGTATGGGCAGTTGTAGGAGTTTTTGTGTGTTTGGTGGAGTTTGAGATAAATGCATTTGTTTAAATCCCATTTTTCTATGTTGGCGTCTGTTCTTCTTTTGTTGTGATGTCATACCAAGACATTTTTGGTTTTGTAACATTTGTATTTGCTGTGTTTTTCCCTTTGTCAACTTGTGGGGCCATCGGATCTGTCTTGTAGGAATTCACGGGTAAGAAAATCTGGGACTGAATTTGTATCTCCGTTTATGAATTCAATATCAAAATAAAAAATGCTTAAAATGGCTTGTCATCGTGCAAATATTTGCTTTGATGCAAGGTTTTGTACATCTTTTTGTAAAAGTTCTTTTGCACTTTTGCAATCTATACGTAATAAAAACTTTTTGTTTAGTAAATCACTTTGAAATTTTTGAATGCATAAAACAATGCTTAAAATCTCTTTTTTAATTGTAGAATAATTCTTTTGTGTATCATTCCAATGTGCAGATGTAAACTGGACAATTAGTTCTTTAGAATCTTGTTTCTGCTTCAAGATTCCACCATAACCTATGTCAGAAGCATCAGTTTCTACTATTTTATGTAGTGTTGGATCTGCTAGGTGTAGACAAGGAATTTCTGTGACTTGTTTTTTAATTTGCTGTACAATTTTTTTATGTGTTGAATTCCAAGGTGTAGGATTTATTTTTAGTCGGTCATGAAGTGGTTTTGCTATTCTGTTTAGATTTGGGTAAAAGTCTAGAACATAGTTTAAACATCCTAAGAAGCGTTGTAGTTGTTTTTTGTTAGTTATTTTATCTGGAAATTTTGTGGTGAAATTTAGCGATCTTTCTATGGGTGTAGTTGTTCCTTGAGTAATATAGTGCCCAAGAAATCTTATTTTTGTTTAGAAAAGCGACATTTTAGGTTCGGATAATTACTAAACCGCTTTTTTCAATTAAATATAAAAATGTTTTTAAGTGTTTGAAATGTTCATCAATAGTTTTGGAAAATATAAGTACATCATCAATATAAACAATACAAAATGTTGAGTAATCATTGAATATGTCATTCATAATTCTTTGGAATTCAGAAGGAGCATTTTTCAAGCCGAAAGGCATTACATTCCATTGGTATTGCCCAAACGGAACTGTAAATGATGTTTTATATCTGTCTGTTGGCTTTATTTGTATTTGCCAGAAACCTGATTTCATGTCAAATTTTGAGAATATGAAAGCGTCATGGAGTTTATTTAGGAGGTCCTTTTTATTAGGTATGGGATAACGAATCCATTTTAATGCCTTGTTAAGTGGTTTATAATTAATGACGAGCCTAGGAGTTCCCCTCTCGATTTCGGATGCTTTATGAACATAAAAAGCATAACAACTCCAAGGTGATCTGGTCTTAGAGATTAATTTTTTAGTTTCAAGATCTTGTAACGAGAGGATTGTTATATACAAACTAACAATAATGAAAGACTGTAATTGTAACAATGCTTACTATAACAAAGTAAAATGTAGTTATCATATTGCTGCTATCATTTCATTTTCGGTTTCCGTCTACTATTCTTTGACCTTTCTTCGGAAAAAAAAATCTTTGTATGTTTTTTAATGTATGACTATTGGTCTTTAATTACTATCTCTATATGTTGGTTGTTTGTTATATGTTGTTGGACTCTTAATTATCAAATTTTAACGTTTCTTTCCTAAAAAAATGTTTTCCTTAACGATTATAGTTATGAACATATGGTATGGAACTCGAATTTTGATGTATACATGTGTGTGGATTTTATAGCATAAAAGCTTTATGATCGATGCATGTTTTATGGATGAAAACCTGAATCCCAACCCAAACCAACCCGAAACCAATCTGAACCAACCCATTGGGTTTTATAGTCATTCGGTTTGGTTTGGGTTAGTTTTTACTTGAACCAACCCGACTTATACCATGGAAAAACCCAACCCAAGTCGACCCAACCCAACCCAACCCAAGCTCAGCCCTAGCTAGCGTTGTAATTTTTGTTCCAGGCTGAAGCGTTGATTTTTTTCAAAAATCTGTCATGAACTGAGCTCAGAAAATGGATGATCCCAACTCAATGCAGTTCCAAATACACGAAGCAGCTTGAACGGAGCATGTCATTGCATAAATCTTCACATGTCACTGCATCGCGGTGATTTTTATGAAGAAAATTTATATTTATGTCGGAAAAATATCAAATGAAATATCAGAATAAAGAGGACGAAGATATGAATTGCATCGTCACCATGTCTTCGCATGTCATTGCATCATCAAATGTTATTGCATCTTCACATGTCACTGCTTTGTGTCGATTTTTATGAAGTAAATATCAGTTTTCAGAAATTAAGTCGAAAAAATATCAAATGATATGTCAGAATAAAGGGATAAAAAATATGAATTATGATGAAAAAATTATGATGAATGGATGTGTAGATCAAAAGTTATGTATGTTTGAAAAATTAGGTAAAAGATAGATTTTTTTTTTATTTTTAAAAAAATGGTGTTGTAGCTGTCTTTCAAGCACATGAGATTCATTATCTATGATGCACCGACACTTCAATCTGGGCGCCGTGTCCGACACAAGACACGACATGCTCCGACGCCGTGTCCGACACGTGTCGATCGATTAAATTAGTATTATTTAATATTTTAATATTCGACACGCTTTTGATACATTGTCGACACTACCCGACACTCCTGAAGTCAATTTTTTATTTTTATTTTCTTTATTTAAGTCTTTTTCAATGAAAACGTTAAAATACACAATTTTCATTTCTATAATAATTTAATAAATAATACACCGTATTAAGTTTATATGTTTTTTTTTATAAACAATCATTTTTTACAATTTGTAATATTTTGAAGGTCAATCACAATTTCTTTTGGCATCGTATAAAGGTCGAATATCTATTCTAGATATTCATAGAGTTTACGTATTACCTATCTTATTTTGTCTAGTTTTTAAAGATGTTTACGAATATTTTTTTGATAAATTGAATCTTATTTACATCACACATTATATATATATATATATATATATATATATATATATATATATATATATAGCCCTTAAATTTTGGAATTAACTAGTATCGCCGTGGGTAATATTAAATTAGGTAAGCACGTGACGCGTCCGCGCTTTTGTGCAACATAGTTCATTATCCATAAAACAAAAAACAAAAAAAACACAACGCATGAGATTCAAAAAAAAAAAAAAAAAAAAAAAAAAAAATTAGAGTCAATCGCCTGCTATGTTTTTTTGACAGAGGCGCCTGTAATGTTGTTTTTTTTTTTCCAGCCTTTTATTTTTTTTTTTTTTTGTGTGTCCCTTAACGGGGTTCGAACACTGGTCTTCATACCAGATTAAAGTCTAACTCACCACTAAACCGATGCACCTTGTGCATTTTTTTCTTCTTTTAACTGAGGGTAAATACATCCATCAACTAATTTTATGTTCTTACAAACAATGAAATGTTAATGGTGTCATATTTACCTAATTAAGCTGATTTTGTGTCCTTTTGGCCCCCTAGCTCTTATTATTTATATAAGTTGTTTCAGTACTATGAAGACCCTTTTATTGCTGCCCTAAAGCTCACCTTAACTTTGAAAGGTTATGCATGTAAAAAAAAAACAAAAAAACACAATTTACATATAATTTAATTTATGGGAAATTAGGGATAAGACACAATCTAAAATATTATTAAGAATGCGACAATACATACATATTTTTATAGGGAGAAGGACAATTGCATAATTTTTATAGCGAGAAGATGACAAACATGAATCCAGAAAATCAGTGAATCTCCATAGTAATCAGAAATCAATGAATTTCGATAAATGAATTTTGATGATAATCCCGAAAATCGGTGAATCCCGACAATGAATTTTGAAAATTAGTGAATTTTGTGGTGAATTTCGGCAGTTAATTTAAGCAGTGAATTTCAACACAAGTGAATTTCGATAGTGGATAAATAGTTTTTCTTTACGCAAAAGTTTTAAAAACGTCGCCCTTCTACTTAATTGATGAAATATTTTTATTCTTCTCCTCATTCCCTTTAATTTATTAACGGGCTTCTATCGACACCACTTGTAGCACAATTTCAAGTACTTGAAAAATAATAAATCAAGTACAGTACCAATAATCTCTGTATCAGGACGACGTATGTATGTAGGAAATGGGTGGGGACTAAGCCCACCGATTACACTAAAAATTTACATAAAGACAGTCTAATCCATCAAATTATCTTAATACACCCACCCGTTAATTTGAAAATTGTCCAATTATTTTGCACCGAAGTTGAAATCTTGGTTAACAGCTGCCATTGTGGAAAATGGTGCCTTGTATCCATCCAACAACAACACATGACCAAGACGGAAAAGGATGATGCATAAGCAACGGTCTCTGGGATTCCACCGATGCTGTTTCTAACGCATCCTCTGTAACAACATTATCTGAAGCCTTATATAATAATAGATGCACTTGATCTAAAAAGGATGATGCATAAACGACGGTGGTCTCTGGGATTAATAGATGTGTGATGGATCGATGCATCTAAAAACGTATTTTAAATAAAATTGAGGATTACAATGTCAATTATTTGAAGCCCAAAGCAAACATAATCTTTTACTGGAATGGAATAGTGGAAAAAGAGTTAAAAATGAAACCTTACCCAGTACTCTACTATTACTGCTCCACTTTTAATGAGGATTCGATGCGCTCGATTAGTTGGTCTGCAGAGAGAGCACCCTCCTGACAGATCCGAAAGAACACAATCAGCTAAAAATCAAAAAAATAACATTATTCGAATCACAAAACCTTTTTGCTTGACTTTCAGTATTCATATTCTATATATCTAGAAAATAATGTTTTTTTTATTACTCTATGGTGCACAAAATGTCTAATGAATTTCCCAATGTTTTTCCTATGATCGACGACAGATATTCTACCCAAGAATACAAGTGTAATGCCATGCAAAGGGAGACATTTCTATTTCTTATCAATCTGCAGTAAAATATACCGTGATTAGTGGCGGATCCAGAAACCAAACTCATGGGGGTACAGAGGGAATGTGAACAAAGCACAGGGGGTACAAAGGGAAATTGAAGGCAGATTTCGTTTTTTACTGCAAAACGACGTTGTTTTGATACAAGTAAATAATAAAAAAATAAAAAATCACCAGGAGCACCGGCCCCAGTGAAATACATGATGCATCCGTGATATATCTGGTTAGTGCTGGCAGCAGCAATCACTGAACTCTATCTGGTAAGTCTGTGTTTCTTGATTCGAATGAAAAACAGGGGAGGGGAGTTCAATAATTTTCACATTCAATAACACTCGGTGGGATATTTTCAGACTAAAATAAGCAAAACTGAAACTTAATTTACAAGTACAATGCACTGGAACAAGCAGAAAAAGAATCTCCACTTACAAAGCGATCAGAAGGTTTCCCGTCTTTAAATAAAATAAATGTAGGCAGTGCTGCAATTCTGTACTTATCAGCAATAGCTGTATACTTCTCGGTGTCGATTTTCACAACCTGGATTTTATCCTTCATTTTTGAACCGACCTGCTCCAGTACAGGAACCATGAACTGGCAAGGGCCACACCTGCAAAACAGATCTTTGGTAAGCTCTTCTGGATTTGGCTAAAGCCAACAGCTTTTGGATTTTCTCTTTATCATGCTCTCCATTATTGTTTAAGGGGTGGGGTGGGGTGGGGTGGGGGGTAGGGTCGAGAGGTTTGGGATTGTTGTTAACAGCTGCCACAGTGCCATAGAGCTGTAAAGAGAGAGCACATCCTAACCGAATCTGTCCATGGGATTTGAAGAGTAAGCATTACAATCCTTACTTAATCACACCCTTGACATAGAAAACACTTAATGTAGACGCTATCCACTTTTTAGAGCTCTAGAGGCCGCACATGACAAAAAATAGCAAGCATGAAGATGGATATTGTAGGTTGTCAGAAGAGAAAGAGAAAAGAAATCAGGAAGTATTTTCCTTCATACTTTCATTAACGATCTATTACATGATTAAATAGGAAGGGAAGAGAGTTCCCAACTACTTTAGCAACCTAGTGTCATAAATGCCAAACGGATAGCTAATCACGAAGACTGACTAGCCAACTAACAACATAATCTAACAGCCTAACTATTAATAATAATAATAACTTAATCAGATAATTTCAAAGAAAATATTATACTAATCAAGAGATATAAAAAGAATGTACGTTTTGGTTTGCAAAAATTGGGCAGCAGATCAATATTTGTAATTAGGTTAAAAGAAGGTATATGGCAAAAGAATTTATTTATTTTTCTTCCCCCACAATACGCTACCAATACACGAAAAAGGGACGATAAAAGTGATTGGGAGTAGGAAGCTACAACATTGAAAGAAGTACCATGTGGCATAGAAATCGACCAACACTGGCTTGTCAGACTTCGCCAGCAAGTCGTCAAAGGAAGAAAAAGATTGTTTCTTTGCTTCCACCTACATAGTACATAGAAAGCAAATAATAAGCGGCACATTAAGCCTGTAAGTTTTGTCAAATCAACACCATCAGTAATTCAGCAAATAGATTGTAAGTCAGCACATATTTTAATCATCTTTTGAACACTACAGATAAGTACACAAGATCTTGGAATAATTTTAATCAGCCAGCTGAACATTCAGTTTACAAAGAAATTCCCTGGACACAATTGATAAAACTTCTCCTCATGAGTATATCGAAAACCTTTTCTACCAAGGATTTCTCCTCTACTTGAATGGCTTCCAGTAATTCATTAGAGAAAACAATATTCAAAAAAGAGAGAAAGTTCCACTAATCAATGATAGATTTGAATCAGAACGAAGAAGATAAAACATGTATCCTTCACCTCAGCGGCTCAGACTGTGAGCAAGAGCCATATTTTGTTAACCTTTTTAAGGACCTATAATACTACAACTCAAGAAGGAATACTTCAAAGCCAAGACTGTTAATATTGAGTTCCAACATTTATGTTAAATGAAATGACCAGTGCCAGCAAAAAGCATGTCTTAGAGCATAATATATCTATACGTCAAATATAAAAGGCTAACAGGTAAAGCTTCAGTACAGATAGGTACCACATTAAGAGAGCAATAATGCCATTTTTTCCTGATGTGAATAAACAAGATGATTTTGTCCTAACCGTAAGATTGTACACTTGGAAAACGCAAGAGTACGCAGTGTCCCAAAGATCACAAAATTCCAACATCCTATACGTGCTCCAGAGAAACAAGCAACCGATCCTTGCAATTTCACAACAAACTTGATAAATTCCAGTTTGTGTTTTATTCATAGGTTTGCCTACAACTTTGATGAACAGAGGTGCTATTCTGATTTAACATACTTCAAATACAGTACCCAGCTAGCTGCATCGACAATATTACTTTCCTTTTGGATGCAATGACCTTAAATCGTAGGTTATGAAATCTGCTTCCTGATGAGATTGCCACAAGAGTAGCACTGCAATAATACCAGCAGAGGAACACCGTACCTGGGTGAACTGATAAAAAGGTTGATGGTTACAATATCCTAGGCTGCACCGGTGCGGATACAATATGTGCCCAACATAGGATGCAGGACTTAAAAAAAAAAATACAGAATACGAGTGCAGGAAGATACGTGTAAATATTAAAAATAAAGTGACCTATTTGGAACACAAGAAAAAAATAGGTCACATTTATTGGCAAATACTCTAGCACGGATGAAAGTCATCAATGTTGCTTCCATTCAAAAAAAGGCTTACACACATCTTCTTCTCCAGTGGTCTTACACGACTCTTGCTTCTTTTACAGTCATTTAACGGTCATGTACTTCTTTTCTGGCTGGATAGCTCATGGATTTGACACCCCTCTTCCCGATTTGATTATCCAACTTCCGGAAAATTGCAGATTCGGCATAGGTGCGCATCCTTGGGTGACTATGAAATATGGTGGCTATCAGTATCTGATACGTGACCCGCCATCTTGAATGATTCAGTTCAACCCAGACCATTTCCAAGGACTTAATCAAAAGAGGTATTCAACGAGCCAAATAGTTCTTCTTGTTCATACTACCAATCTTATCTGGACTTCCAGAAGCCATAAAGATAGCCACAGTAACAGTGGAGGAAAAGAAGTCTTGTACTTCGAAAAGATTAATCTAGGCTCCTTGTGATGTCAGGTTTCGATCTTTTCAAATCTTCAACTGTTAACACTTGGTTACCCCATTCTTAAAGATATGCCACTGGAACTATTGGTGCAACATAAGCATCCAATTCATCTATAAAACACTTAACTTAGTTAACCAAGACAAATTTGCCGTATCCCAGTCAACATATTCATTTCAATCTGACGCAGACTAATTCCATATGCCACTGGACACAAATCATCAGCACACAGAAAAAGGCCACCAACATTTTTAACCTAATGCTGATTACATATACATAAATACCTCTTGCATCTAGTTCCTGTATTTGTTCACAAACAAAGCCATATTAATCCCATTTCTTAAGTAGAGAGAGGAGATTTTATTAAACATCAACTAATTTCTCAAAGAGTGCAGTCAAACAATTCAACCCGAAAAATGAGAGAAGGTCAAGATTTCAGGTTTCAAAAAACGAAACTAATTGAGAATAATCAAGAACATCCAATACTAATCCCTAAGCCAAGCCACTACACTACGACACAAATTCACAAGTAAAAACAAATAAAATAAAATATATCTCATTCTAGACAAGCAAAATTTCAAGCTAAAGATAAAGAACAGACAAAAGCGAAATTGTTTCAGTATGGTGGTAAGAATGAAAGTTACCACCGGAGTAATTGGAGGAGGACCCTGACTAGATTTGGAAACTTGAGGAATTGAAATCCGAAACCGACGCAGTTGTCGTGGGAATCGCACAGAAGACAAATGGGACGACTTTGCTGTGTTCCATAAGCTTATAGTTGTGATGTTTCTGTCCGAATTGGCAGAGAGAAGTGTCGTAACGGTAAGGGTGGCTGCTGTTGCAGCTACTGAAATCGCCATTAGAAACTAACAAGAAAGTGCTACAAGCGCCGTCGGCAGATTGATACGAATTATGAAGAAAAATAGCACAACACTTAAATATAAAAAATAAAAAATAAAAAATAAATTAAAATCAAAACGTAAACTTCTTTTTACACAAACAAAATTACCACATGGACAGTAATTTTGCCCCCCTCCCCCCCCCCCCCCCCACACACACACACACACTCTCTCTCCCCCAAGAGCACCGAGTGCTTTCCTCTTCCATACATTTTTTTCTAGGAAAAAATAAGAAAAAAAACAAAAATACAAAACCACAAAAGCACATGTCGGGGGATGGGTGAGGGATAACCATCGGTTCATTAATCATTTTTCCTACCACATATAGCCTATGACTTCATTCTGTCCAGAAGACATGACTTTTTTGGGCCTTCTTCATGTTCATGTCTAGATTCCAAGTTCTGGAAGCACACTTGAACTATATCCCTACCTTCTAAAATCAAGTACCTTTTCTGGAAGTGCTTCAAACACATTTTGCATGTTCATGCTGTTTTACAGTAAAGATTCGGATTAACTTCTGGTTGTTGCTCTGTCTGTGGAGATGTTCTTGAAACTGTTTGATCATATTTTCATCTCTTGTGATTTTGCTAAAAATGTTTGGAATTTTGATAGGGCCATTTTGATTCTAATGGTGTTGTCCTTCTTTCATGGTGGAATTCTTTAACAGGTTCCAACAAATTCTGGGATATCCAAGATAGAATTATTTATTCTTGGTTTTTGTTCTTTGGTACATTTGGATGGCTATGTGTAAAAGAGTTTTCAATCTTCCTCTTGGTATTTCATCGATACTACTTCACATGCTATCGAGGCTAGCTTGGACTATTTGCAGGCCAACTCCGTGGAGGAAAATACTTCTAATGTTTTTTTCCATCTCATCTAACTTGTAGCACAATGGTCTTCCAATGGAATGCAGGGAAGGCTTTTTTTGATGCAGTATGGAAGTGTGAATCATGTCTTGCTGGTTTTGGAGCATTTGTATTTTGCAGGGACAATTAAATCTTGGAAGCATGGTCATCTCCCAGAAGCTTATGTCCTTCCCATCTTGCTACTGAAGCATCTGCTCTTAAATGTTGCCTTTAGAGGTGCATAGCTCTATGTTGAAGTTGTGAAATTGAAGAACACAACAAAGTAAAAAGCGGAATTCTTTTTACTTAAGAATAATGAAAGAGTTAAGTTACGAAAGTGTTGATCATGGGAGATTTATAGTATCATACATCTTGACGGAGGTCAGACTAGCACCTCACCACGTGTCATCCCCACAACGATTTGACAATAAACGAGGACAAAGAAAGTCCACCTTAAGGACCAGAAGCCCCCAAGACCTAAGATGAGCAAGCTCGACCCCTCTCCCAAACTCTGCAGGTCGGCCAAGGCGTAAAGATCAGCCTACTCATGTCCGACCCTACAGGTCGGCCTGAGTCCTTCTCTGACCAAATCTCTCACGTGTACAACTAATCAGATAAACATGGAAAGAACCTTCAGCTATAAAGGCTCCTATCCGATATTTAAATCACCACGATTATCTCCTATAATTAAGGGGATTATATCGTGATTATCTCTTCCTTAGAGAACACGAAACCACAGTCCACCAAGGAAATGGCCCACGATGTCCTAGCGATGAGAAAAATACACCCACTAAAAATATTTAATTAAAACGGCGCCAATTTTGATGAGAAATTAAAATTTACCCTCAAAATACATTTATAAAAAGACTATAATTGTGGGTAAACTAACTCTCTGGCTGGCAGAGCACTGAGTCGATTGTTAGGATAAGCTACAGTGAGAGATCTGAGGTCGTCCCAAGAGAAATGTGGTTGTAGTACCAAAGCGAACGTGATTCTTAGTCAAAGCGATCAAAGTTTTAAGTAGAGTGTTTATACTAATGCGAAAAATAAATTTTAACTAACGAGATTAACTAGGTGATTAAAAAGCATAGCCGAGCCATGATCCAACAGAGTTATCTCCCCATGGGAAAAACTTGATAAGAGAGTGTGTTTTATCGATTCGATTCATATGATATTCACGGGAGTCAACTCTTTATTCTGCGTTAAGATCCGAACAAATTCTCACTTAACCCCCACACTAGGTTTATTAACCTCCTTTTAGAGAGCTAACTCGCCTAACATGGTTGACCGGAATAAAAAGCGTTGAAAAACCTCACAAAACATAATTTTAACGTATCACTTGGGTTGCCAATCTAACGATTAAGACTATGGTTTAGTGATTTTAAAACATGTTTCGCACATCTCGTAAAAATAAGAATTTCACTTAAAGGCGTAGTCAGGATTCGTCACTTAGATTGTCAATCTAACAATCGGACTATGATTAGTGATATCCATATCTCACATCTCACCACAAAATACATTTATAATTTCGATGTAATCGTGAACAAAGTTGTCAATTTTATTCAAAGTTATTAAAATGATCGAAACAACTTTAAAACATGATTTTATCATAAAAACGTTTAATTTAAGCACAACACAACTCCCATCTCGCCTCCCGAGGTCAATTTTACCCGTTTTCACATAATTTAATTTATACAACTACTTTAATTAATCATAACAACGGAAATACAAAACGAAAGAAAACAAAACTAAAAAGATAACTACAAATTTATATAGATATATACGTATAGATATATATATATAGATATATATATATATAGATATAGATATATATATAGTATAATATATATATATATATTTATACTAATTGCATAAAAGTAAAAGAAAGCAATAAAAGCGGAAATGAAATTATATTAAAACTATAACTAGTCGGGTTATTACAATCGACATTATAACGACATAAATTACTACATATAAGCCCCCAAAACATAAAAATAAAATAGAAGAAAATGAAAGAGAAGAGGAAGAAAAGGGGCAGCCGTTCTCTGTTACGATCCTCTGTATATATAGGAAAATATCAAGGCCGGATCGATCCGGGTAGGAGCCGGATCGATCGGGAGAGAGCGGATCGATCCGGTCTCAATGATTACATCTGTTCCTTCAGAAGCTTATATATTGTAATAAAACTCTAAAATTCATATCTTGAGTTGTAGACTCCAAAAATTATGATTCAAACGTAAAAATTAAGCTCTCGGAAAATTCTTCAACTTTCATGAAGGACACTTCTTCAGAAAACGTCGTTTTGATGGGCCATTCCCATTACGTGTCGTTTGCGACATTTTCCTTAATACAAATCAATTAGCCACTTGACCACCATTTGAGTTGTAGAAGTCCGATTGACTTGATTCAAAATCCATTGGAAAGCTTTCTTGAAGATATACAACTTTCATGAAGGATTCTTTTTCAGAAAACGCCGCTTGTTTTGATGGCCATTCGTATGTCGTGTCGTTTTGGGATTTTTACTATTACGAATCGATTAGCCACTTGGTCATAACTTGAGTTGTAGACCTCCAATTAACATGATTCAAAATGCGTTGGAAAGCTCTATCAAAGATCTACAACTTTCATTAAGGCCACCTCTTCAGAAAATGCCGTTTTAATGGGCCATTGGTTCGTCGAAGATATAAATCGTTAGTGACACTACGAACCACTGATCCACTTGACCTTTTAAGCTTGTGCGACACTCTTATATCCCCATAAACACCTCTTTTAGGCCTCAAAACGTGTCGTTACTCGGGATTTTGGTTAACCTATAATTCTGCAATAAACCACCAAAATACCAAACGTAAATCCGACACGACACACCGGTTACTAAACCGGTACAAAAACTATAAAAACACGCTAAAAATACGATATTTTATATAATAACTACTACTAACATATTTAGATGAAACATAGGAATTAATGACTCGAACTGATATAAAAATACTCGAAATGATATCAGAAACGGGTTGAAAAGTTATAAAAATAACGGTGAATTTTTCCGTTATCAGGCACAAGTCCCTTTATATAAACCATCCCAAAGGAACTACGATGTTGGTCCCAGAGAAGGGTAGAACTATAGTCAGAGGGGGTGAATGACTATAGTGGAGTTTCAAAAACTTTTTTTGTATTCAAAAGCTTTTGGGCAGTGGATGAGTCCCTTCTTACTATGTTGTTTCAAAGTAGATTATGTAATCACAGATATAAGATATGATATAAGCAATTAAATAAATGCAATAAGGTAAATTGCTGAAAGTAAATTGACACAAGGGTTTATAGTGGTTCAGGGTGGTGTAATCCCTTAATCCACCCTTCTCGTGTGATGATTGGAGGAATTCACTATTGTTTTCACAGATACAATGCCTGATTGTCCTTGACTACACAAGCTTCACAATCTTCAAGACTGTCACTCCCTGGCTTCAACAGCTTCAGTGACTTAGTCTCTTTCACTGCTCCTTCAGAACAAATCTTTCAACAGCTATCACACACACAACTCCTTCTCAGATGGCTCTGATTCAGTTGCTTGATTGATGTGAATTGGATTCACAAAACTTGTTGATCAAACTCAATGCTTGATGTTGAAATTTTAGTTCTCAGTTTTGAGTAGATCACTAGATGTTTCTTTTCAAAGACAGATAGAAGGCATTTCACTTTGTGGCGTTTTGCTCGAGATTCAATCGTTCTTTTTCTTGTTTTTTTTCTTGACTGTCAATCCTTCTATTTATAGCCTTGATAATCTTTGATTTGAATTTTCGTCCGTTGGCTATATTAATGAGGGGAATAATCCTTGATTTTATTCGTGATTCCCCCTTAATTATATTCTCCTTGATTTTAGTGATCGGATTTTTCTTCAAACGTTTATCAGAAAATCCATCCTTGATTGATCCTCTATTGATTGTGCATTTAATGCTTGATCCTCTGTATCTTCTTCATATTTCAAAATCTGATCAAGTAAGGTTTACTTGGCGTTCTCGATCGATTAAGTGTTGATCGTCGACTTTTGCCGTTTAGATCTTCCTTCACTGCTTTGTCTTCTCTTAGCCGATAGTCAGTTAACTTTGCCGATTCACTGTTTCCTTTATTCTTTTAGGTTCATGAGAGTCTTTGTACTTCACTGATCCTTGATTTGTGTGAGATCAGTGTACACCATATTTAAACATTAAGTATCATCACTTGAAACATAACTTAGACTTATCCAAGGTCATCACAGACTTCATTGGTTATAAGTCAGACCATAATGTCTTCATGCTTCTCTGCTGGTACTTGGATGGCCTCACTTTGCCGAATATCTGTTTCACTTTGCCGTCCTACCAACTAGTACAATACTTGTCTGACTTAACTTATACAACATGTCAGACTCTATGTAAAGACTTATACCAAAAATTCTAACTTAGTTCAGGCTTGCTATAACAGCTAGTATGGCCATCATCAAAACATAATAAAATGTTCCTAACATACGATGACTTGAAACCCAAAAAATTAACAGGATACGTAGGCAGCTTGAGACACAATATCTCAAGTCCAGTCCAAAACACCACAAACCACCATCTTTTTATCGTTTTTAGTTTTCTTGAAGCTTGTGCAGGTTGTAACTAGGATAAAAAGGCCCCAGAATTAATATCCGACGATTCCCAACATCATCCATTGGCGCTAGAAGAAGGGCCTCATTTTCTAGAAATCTGCATGTTGGTCCGTAATACGAGGCTTGTGAGAGTTCATAGGGGGTGAATGAACTCTCTTCGATTTTGAAGTTTCTTACTCTGAGATCAAACCTGGTCAGTAAGAGCATACTAGCAAGTAGCTCGTCTGGTTTTACTGGTCTGACTATTCTCTAAAAGTAAGTGCAGCTAAATAATGTTATGTTTTAAAATAAGCCTTGAGCTTGGTTTTCAGTGTTGAGTAGTGTGATATAGAGTATGCAAGTACTGAATGTAAAGTGCTGAAGGTAAAGAAGACAAGAAATGTTATCGATGTTCGGAGTGGCGTAATCTCCTACGTGACCGCTTCTCCCGTGACTCAGGAGGTATCACTATTGTACTCTAGACTAATACAATAGGTAAGTGTCCTTGACACCCCGCACATGCTTCACACCCTAAGTAGCCAATCCTTGACACCCCGCGGATGCCGCACACCCGTAGATGTTTTAGTGGTCTACTTGCACGCAGCTCGTTTGAAGAACTTTCTTTCTCCCAATTTCGTCTGCCTCTTCTTCACTTGTTCCTTCACACCCGTAGATGCTTCAATGAGTTCGCCTTTTCTTGAGAACTTGGTTGATGAGTAGAGTTGGTGTTGTATCAAATTAATGATACAAAGATGAGAGCTTTTAATTTGGATTTGACTTTGTATATATTGATTGCGACTCTCTTGATCAAGTAGATCACTTGATAGTTCTTTGTTAAGCTCGGTTGTTGATCCGCTTGATCTTTAGATCCTGGATTGGGAAGCTTCGATATGAAGATCTTGTTGAGAGATGACTTGCTAGATTTATTTCGATACTTAGCTTCTCTTTTTAAAATTTCTCAACTCTCTTTCTTTAGTTGTCCTTCTTCTTCTTTATATAGTCTTCGCAGGGTAGGTGTACCGTTGAAGAATGAGTGGCTCTGATTGATTGCTGAGTTGTCACTTGATCTTTTTGAAATTTTCCTGTTGGATCCTTTGTACTTGATGGCTTCTAGAAGATAACTTTAGAGCATAAAATGCTATTCTTCCACTTGTATGAATTCGTAGCCGTTAGATCAAATGTTGATCTGATGAATGGCTACAAGCCTTTTAATTTATCACTTCATTTGTCTTTTAATCACTTGAAAGCATTTGGTAGTCTCTGATCTGATCCTTTACTCGTCCGGATTCTTGACACTTAACTCGTCTAGTCTTCAATAATTTTACTCGTCTGCTCTTTGTTTTGCTTTCTGGTCTGCTTTGCCTCTGCTGATTCTGTCTTGGGTAGTCTTGATATATGATTGGATAAGAGTCTGGTCTTCTAGTCATCTGGTCTTCTTGTCTTCAAGTCTTTAAGCCTATACTATCTTAGACCAAATATTTTGGTATCATCAAAACTTCTAGTCTATGGGGACCTAACAAATTCCCCCTTTTTGATGATGCCAAAACAAAGCAAGTAAAAGATAACTAAATTAAAGTTTAAGCATACGCAAAGAAGTCAAAGAGATTTTGACTTGTGAAGAAAAGCTAGATATTTTATAAATATATAGGAGTCTGTTACAGATTGTTCAAAAATAAAAATGGTACAGATGGAATAATAAAAAAACTTAAAACACTAGTCTGGAGTCTTCAATCTTCTCCCAGACTCTTGTCCATCTGTTTTTGTTGCAAAAGCTTATAAGAACCGGCTCCTCTTCCTCAGATCGTCACAAAAACTTATCAAAATAGCTTTCCATCTTCCAAATTAGATTTTTTTATTTTCCTTTAGCAGCATCCGCATCATCTTCTCCTTTTCCATCATCAGCATTATCTTCTCTTTTTCCATCTCCTTTTCTATCTTCCCCCTTTTTGGCATCATTGATCGCGTGCAAAGCACTTACTAGCAATAGGACTAGGTCTATCATAGTAGAGTACTGGCGAGTCATGGTCGAATCCCACAGAGACTCGTAAGAACGTCTAATTATCAAGATTGAGTTGTCACGATAACGGTCTACGACCAACTATAATATAGAGAGTAGTAAAATTGGTAACAATCAACTAGCAAGATTATGCAAGTTCCACCAACTAGAGTTTCTAAGGTATTAGTTCAATTATGAGTAATTAGTTATTCCCCCACACATGCAACAGTCCTCCCCATTGGTGAATTTATTCATTGTTCAGCTACGGGTACAACTCCTAACCCTATCTACTCCAACAATGGCTGTAGACAATCTATACGCAAGCTACCCTCCTTAATTGGTCCGTAATAGCCCATACGCATAAAGAACTAGATCTGCCGATATTGAGCACTAACTCATACCGCAAACCCGCCTAGACAGCTGTCGACATTGACCAGCACATTCCCAGGGTCCATCAAGATAATGTCCTAATTAACACTTCACTAACAGTCCTTCATGTTGATTTACGATGACATGCAAATAGTTGATCAAGATAAAAACATGTAAATTAATTCTATCGATCAACGTAGCTGGCGCCGATTATCATGAATTAGTAATTTACTAGGTATCCAGATCTAGCGATATAGACCGTCGCAGATCTGAAGAACGCAACTACTATCTCATGATTTCTTCACCAACGAATCAGATCTATAACACATGGGGTAAAATACACTAACTACTATATAATTGAACTAAATAAACAATTAAAACATACTAGTCGAATATAACGATGATAGATCTACATCTTGGAAAAGACAAAAAATCATACCCTTGAAGACGAGCGTAGATCTCCTTCGGATCTCTCCCTAGGCGGCAACTCCGTCGTCTCTCCGACCAGAACTCATAAAATAAAAAAAATAAAGAACTAAGAACTTTTATTGCATAATACTTGTCTTGAAAATTGTACACTTGTGTTCTGAGGCGAAGCCTCTTATTTATAGCTATCTAAATCGACTTAGGAACAACTAATTCGACCCCTCGTCCAAGAAAACGTGTTTCGAAAGATTCTAGGACCTCGGTAAGTCGGCGGCCATCCTCGGGTTACCGAGGGTAATTTTGTCTTTTTTCTTCAACCGACTTAGCTTGGATGCTTCTAGAATACTCTAGGGCCAATCATTTCGTTCTGTCCATTCCAGATTCATCCATCATGCTCAGCCCAATATTCCGTATCCTGAAAATCATCAAATAACGCACGAAATAATATTGAATCAGGGAAAATAAACGCTAAGTGCAGATTTCTCGACTCACGAACCCTACATATGATATTCAACGTAAATGGTTCATATTTATAGGTCGAAACAACTATTTTTAGCTCATAATGGATAGAATATTGATGCCGTAAGACAGACTATTTTAACCGTCATCAACTACCCCCCACTAGCCTTACGCTTCGTCCATGGCGAGTATCAAGCGGAATGTACCTCCAAGAACAACTACCCATCAACTATCACATATTCGATAAAGATTTCCTGCAGAAACATACATCAAGCCACAATCCATAAGCTCCCCATTAATCACTTATCACGCATCAATGTGTCGTGTGATGAATCAGTTGTGATAGCGCGTTCGTGAGAAGAATCAAGTTGCATTAACCACACAATCTTAACTTGCTTGTGCATACACTCGCTCATCTTGTCTTCAGACTTGGTTACTGATGAGCGACAAATTGTCAATCATTATTATGACATTTTACCCTAATATTGATAACACTTTGAGCATTATTGTACCAATTCAAGTCATAATTACTAAGTTTTATCCAAATGTGTAAGTAGTAATGATTATATAAATTATCGTATTTTTATAAGTTTTTATAAGTTTTGTACCGGTTTAGTAACCGGAGTGTCGTGTCGGATTTACGCTTGGTATTTTGGTAATTTATTGCAGGATTATAGGTTTACCAAGATCCCATGTGACGACACGTTTTGAGGCCAAAAACATATCTTTTGAGGAATAGAAGAAGGTGTCATAAGCTAACGAGTTCAAACGGATCAATTGTCCTTAGTGCTTCTACCATAACATATCTTCAACGGACATTTGACCTAACTTAAAGGCATTTTCTGGGGAAGACTTCTTCATGAGAGTTTTAGATCTTCAAATAAGCTTTCCAACGCACTTTGAATCACATCAATCGGAGGTCTACAACTCAAGATGGGTATTTTACCGAACAACTGATATTTTGACAGTTCGGCACGAACCGGAAAAAACCGGCACGGGCCGGAATCTTCATCATTTCAAGCACATGGGAGTCTGACAAAGGAATATGCATTGTAGCAATGGCACGCGCCGGGATAGGGCCGGCACGCGCCGGTGCACTACCCCTATAAATACTCCCCTCAGTCCATTTGTTCAGATGGTCCCAAAATATATATATATATATCTCTATATATATTTTCCTCTACTCTTTCTTTCTTTTTTTCTTTTATGTTTTGGGGTCTATATATATATATATATATATATATATATATATATATATATATATATATATATATGTTTTTATATATATATGTATAAATAAAGTAGTTTATAGTATCGTTGTAATGTCGAATAATTATCGAAGATTGTTGATTTGAAGTTTTGTTAAGCTATATCCAATGGAAACAACCCGATTAATGATTTGTAATCGGTAATTTTCTAATGTTATTATGTTTATTATTTCTATCTATTTATATATATATATATATATATATATATATATATATATATATATATATATATATATATATTAGTATTAGTAATATTAGCCAAGATATGTAATTGAACTATTTTAATCTTTTTGGTAAAATGGATGATCGACTATGGTAAAAATGATTAAAATCAGTTATTATGAATCTCTTTCTATTTGAACTTAATGGCATGTTAATATTGACGTAATTAATCAATATAACGGAAGCGTAACCTAATGATGAAGCCCGACTGGAGAAGTTAGGATACGAGATCAGATAGAAAGACCGGAGGGTAAAAATGGCCGTCGACAAACGGAATCCTATTTCATTACTACCGAAGCGGATTTGTCCTAGAAAAACAAATCTTATTGAAAATTGGACTCAAGATATTATCACGTTAAAAATCACCATTTAATTGAGCAATACTCAAAATACCGGCCGTATGACAAAACGGGTGACCGAGCTTGAGGATGACATTAGGCAGAGGACTAGGCATATATATGACAATTTCATACGCCGTGTGAGGAGGAATTGTTAAGCTTAGAGTACACCGGTTCATATATAATTTACACCTTAAATAAAGGAATATCATCTTATTCATTAACTAAAAGAGATCATGGTTTAATAACATTATCTTGGCTAGTTTTATATATTAGTATTTATTATATTGTTATCTATATATCTATATATATATTTTAGTATTTATTTACTGTTTTACTAACATCTAACTAATCTAACGATCTAACATAATCTAACCCGAGGAAAATGGTAAAAACTGCGACTTAGATCGAGTTAATAATAGCTTCTTGGTGTTTAACCACACTTTGAATTAGATTTTCATTTCCCTGAGGATACGACCTGACTCACCAGACTAGCACTACAATTTGACCCGGTACACTGCCGGTAAGGATTGATAGCCTAGAAAAAGTCCGTCAGCTTTCTGGCGCCGTTGCCGGGGAAACAACGCTAATTCATTGTGTTCGAATGGATTCTACTTGTATTAGCTCAAAATTCTCGAGGATAAGTCAACACTCTTCTTATCACATTTCTTTTTTATTTTCCGTTGGTACCTACCTTCTTTTAGTTACCAATTTTCTTCTTCTACAAAATTCGAGCATTTTCTATTTTAGATAGTTGATGACCAGAAGTGGTAAGGCCCCACTCACTCCTTATAAGCCCTGACATAAACACTTACGAAAGGCGATTAAGAGCAGGAGAGTAAACGAGGTCATATCACCGGAAATCGACCAAGGATCATCTTCAAATCGAAATAAGAAAATGGCACGAGAGTAAGGATGAGGAATGGGTCAAGGTTCCTAAAATATTGAAAAATCCAAGAATGGGTAGGACCTTGTTCAATGAGCAAAGTTAAAAGGAATCAAGTTTGAAAGGGCCAATTCAAACCGAACCTTATCCGGCTCAACCCAAATTCACCTCGGTTCAATCGATAGGGACACCATATCCAGTGCATATTTTGAAGAAGTATGCTTGAATGATGACACACGATTGTCCTCACATGCACAAACATTCAAGGAAGCTTTACCATCTTCGTCTAACGATAAGGGTAAAGGAGGTATACATTCTAACCCCGCTTTAATTGATCTTGAATTACTTCCTATTCCCTAAAAAGGAAATCAAAAGATGAAGTTGGATAAGAAGTATGCACGTTTTCTTGACACTTTTCGGCACTTAACTATTAATATCCCTTTCATCGATGTTCGTAAGGGAGAGCTTAGTTTGGGAGTGAATAATGAGTGCGTTGTCTTCAACATTTACATTCCATTGAAATATCCATGCACTACACTAGAATCTTGTTCTTGTATGGACCCTTTGTGTCCCTTTGTTGTGGATCGTACTAACACGCAGGTAGTTGAAGAAGATGACTCCAGCAATAATGTGAAGGCTCACAAACCGAAAGCTCGAAAATCAAAGGAAAAGGTCAAGAACCGTTGGATTCGACGACATTCGTCTAACATATGTTGGAGACCAGTATTGATAAAAAAGACGGATGCGGTGCGTGAGGATGACCCACCACCAGTGCATTAAAAGCCTAAGCAAGGAAAAGTCTAGCTATAGACTATAAATATAGTAAAATCACGGGTACTATCTTTTAATTATTCCTTAAGCATTTATTTTCGATCGATCGTGTGCTTAATTGTTACATGCTTTGGTGAGTAATTGTTAGAAGTATCCCATTTTGTTTAGTATATTATATTAGTTAATCATCATCATTATGGTTGTTTAAGTGTCGAGCAAACGAGCGTTAACTAAAAAGCGCTACCGGGAGGCAGCCCGTAAAAATGTTAAATATAATAATTACTCATACTTTGGATGATACTTTGCCAATACGGATTGATTTTCATTTTGTTTCACCAAGTCTCAGGATGAATGTTTGAATGTCATTAAAACGGGAGCGATTAGGTGGTTATCCGAAAATCCCGAGAGAAAGCAAAGAGAAAATTCAAATACATCATTTCTTGGACTAAGGTTGATAGAATGATTTGAAATAACCCTTGAGGATCCGGGTATAAAAGACTCGAGTTAATACTTTGTCACATATTTCATATCATGATCTAGTCCATTTTAAATTTCAAATAATGTGTGACATGTATTAGTTCAACTACTATGGAATATTGTGTATTTTAAACCAATAAAAGTTTATGTGGTGTGTTTATCTACCTTTCTCACTACTACTTTGTCACACTCCATACACTTTTATTTTATTTGCACACACAACGGTCATAACTTTGACCCACCGACCCACCCTTTTTTTTTAATCTCAGTATTTGTTTTGACTTGTTTTAGTGCACCATTGCTTTCCCAACAACTTTTTTTACACTCACTTTACATTAGGGACAATGTAAGTTCGTAAGTGGGGAGTGGAGTCGTGGTTGGTCTAGCAATGGCATTAGTGCTTATTTTGTATCAATAAATCCCTTAGTTTTTGATTTTTTTTCAAGCATTATTTAGTTGATTAAAATAAATTGTACAAGACATGTATTTCATGGATTTGAAGATGTAATGATCAATTTGGATGTGTATAACCAACGTGAACCGTAAGTGCATTGTAATTCCAAATATATTTGTGTAACATGAATTCCTTCACGTAAGCCTTTGATATTGAAGCGAAAATTTTAAACTGTATCCATTCAGTATCCTAGTGGTTTATCTTAGAGATAATAGCAGTAACTTAGTACCTAACTTCTGAATGTGTAATGTGAATATCTGATGGTTTGAATGTGATAGGAAGGATATAAGTTAATTTTTTTTGGGAAAGTGGAATGAAAGAAAGAATACCAAACTAAGATGAACTATTTTTATGTCGGATGTAGCTACCAATGATTTGAGTGCGGTGGGCGTTATCACGAACGCGTCTATACCACTATGAGGCTTAAAAGCTCGATCGCTCGATGATAGTAGTCCAGCTAGGGTGTTATCACGAAACGTCATATTGCTGGGAATGAAGGCATATTCTACAATTGTGAAATTAAGCTCATTAAAAAAAAAAAAATTTAAGCATGGTTGAAAACTTAGTTATCTTCGACTATCCAGTATAAATCGAATGATATACATTAGGGATTATCCTAATAAGTACAGGAGAACTTTGTGTGGAATCATTATCGCTATACCTAGGAAAGTCATTAGGATTTGCCTGAATGGTTACTTGTGCGTTTGCTTGAATTATTCAAGAGAGGATAGTGGAAATTGAAAAGGCATGTCACACACACACACTATGTTATACATTTATATTAAGGTTAACGCCTGGTTGTAATTCGATGGTTGCAACATCTGGTTGTCACTTATATCTTATATCTTCATGAATTTGTCCCTCATTTAATTTGTTTTATCGCTTGTTTTGCTCGAGGACGACCAAAAGCTAAGTGGGGAGTTGTGATGAGCGACAAATTGTCAATCATTATTATGACATTTTACCCTAATATTGATAACACTTTGAGCATTATTGTACCGATTCAAGTCATAATTACTAAGTTTTATCCAAATGTGTAAGTAGTAATTATTATATAAATTATCGTATTTTTATAAGTTTTCATAAGTTTTGTACCGGTTTAGTAACCGGAGTGTCGTGTCGGATTTACGCTTGGTATTTTGGTAATTTATTGCAGGCTTATAGGTTTACCAAGATCCCAAGTGACGACACGTTTTGAGGCCAAAAACATATATTTTGAGGAATAGAAGAAGGTGTCATAAGCTAACGAGTTCAAACGGATCAATTGTCCTTAGTGCTTCTACCATAACATATCTTCAACGGACATTTGACCTAACTTAAAGGCATTTTCTGGGGAAGACTTCTTCATGAGAGTTTTAGATTTTCAAATAAGCTTTCCAACGCACTTTGAATCACATCAATCGGAGGTCTACAACTCAAGATGGGTATTTTACCGAACAGCTGATATTTTGACAGTTCGGCACGAACCGGAAAAAACCGGCACGGGCCGGAATCTTCATCATTTCAAGCACATGGGAGTCGACAAAGGAATATGCATCTGTAGCAAAGGCACGCCGGGATAGGGCGGCGCACGCGCGGTGCACTACCCTATAAATACCCTCAGTCCATTTGTTCAGATGGTCCCAAAATATATATATATATCTCTATATATATTTTCCTCTACCTCTTTCTTTCTTTTTCTTTTATGTTTTGGGCCCATATATATATATATATATATATATATATATATATATATATATATATATATATATATATATATATATATATATATATATATGTGTATATATATATATATATATATATGTATATGTTTTTATATATATATGTATAAATAAAGTAGTTATAGTATCGTTGTAATGTCGAATAATTATCGAAGATTGTTGATTTGAAATTTTGTTAAGCTATATCCGATGGAAACAACCCCGATTAATGATTGTAATCGTAATTTTCTAATGTTATTATGTTTATTATTTCTATCTATTTATATATATATATATATATATATATATATATATATATATATATATATATATATATATATATTAGTATTAGTAATATTAGCCAAGATATGTAATTGAACTATTTTAATCTTTTTGGTAAAATGGATGATCGACTATGGTAAAAATGATTAAAATCAGTTATTATGAATCTCTTTCTATTTGAACTTAATGGCATGTTAATATTGACGTAATTAATCAATATAACGGAAGCGTAACCTAATGATGAACTGACCAGAGAAGTTAGGATACGAGATCACGGATAGAAACACCGGAGGGTAAAAATGGCCGTCTGACAAACGGAATCTTATTTCCTACCCGGGGGCAGATTTGTCCTAGAAAAACAAATCATATTGAAAATTGGACTCAGGATATTATCACGTTAAAAATCACCTGTTTAATTGAGCAATACTCAAAATACCGGCCGTATGACAAAACGGAGTGACCGAGCTTGAGGATGACATTAGACAGAGGACTAGACATATGACAATTTCATACGCTCGTGTGAGGAGGAATTGTTAAGCTTAGGAGTACACCGGTTCATATATAATTTACACCTTGAATAAAGGAAGATCTGTCTTATTCATTAACTAAAAAGAGATCATGGTTTAATAACATTATCTTGGCTAGTTTCTATATATTAGTATTTATTATATTGTTATCTATATATCTATATTTATATTTTAGTATTTATTTACTGTTTTACTAACATCTAACTAATCTAACGATCTAACATAATCTAACCCGAGGAAAATGGTAAAAACTGCGACTTAGATCGAGTTAATAATAGCTTCTTGGTGTTTAACCACACTTTGAATTAGATTTTCATTTCCCTGAGGATACGACCTGACTCACCAGACTAGCACTACAATTTGACCCGGTACACTGCCGGTAAGGATTGATAGCCTAGAAAAAGTCCTTCAGCTACACAACATGGTACCGTAATTGGTTCATGCGGACTCGGGGACTGAGTATCGCTCTTAAGTCCTCGTTTGTTTCTTTTCATGCGAGGGTCGTGCCCTTTTTACACGAGTTCGCTTCCCTCACTGCCTTTATTGCATATCTATATTTTTTCTTCATTTCATTTTTTTTAAAATTTATTTTTGTGGCAGATTTCCTCACCTTTTATCTTTCTCTCATATGTCCGTTTGTCTCGGTCACCTTTCGTCATCCAAATTGCTTCCCTTGTCTTACAACAATTTGTTAAAGTATATAGACAGACAAATAATGATTCCCGGTTAAAACAACTCATCATCTAATCTTAAACACTTCTCACTCAAATTATGTGCTCAAATATTGATTGCAATGATAGAATAATAATTAATAAGTTACTACTTCATGCAACACAACATATGCTCATTCTTCCATACTAAATTGAATATGCTATAGCTCACTTCAAATTGAACTTGGACTCCTTTTCTACCGATTCCTTACTCGAAAATGTGCAAATAGCAAGCTAAAAACAGTGTTAAATTTTCAAAATTATTCCCTTTCCGACTATCCAGCTAAGACGCCTACCCCCGCTTATTATAGACATTGTCCCCAATGACTATTAATAAAGAAAAGAAAAGGTACTTAGCTCTGGAAATGTTGGCTGAGTCAAAACAAATCCCGGAGCAGAATCATTAGCTCCTAGGTCATTCCTCTTCCAAGTTGTTACCTGCTTTCCAAAATTCTTCCAAAAACTGTGAGTGACATGCGAAGGGCAACAAGAAAATTAGGTGGCGGTAATTGTGCATACCGGAGGAATGCGCAAAAATAGTTTAAGCCACTTTATTCTTACATCGGCCTAAGCAAGATGCGGAAACTTTTACGAGGGTCTCACATGAGAATCGCGAAGGAAAAAACCACATATATCTCTAGTCAGATGACTGAAGATATATGTGATGAAAAAAACTTTGCAATTGTCATGCTACTTTATTGACTCAAAATAACTAAATAAACAAAAGCAATAAATAAGGGTTTAGAAATAGTTCTGAGTTTATAGTCGTCAGCTCGACCGTACTAATAGGGCTCCTTCATCCGGCTCTTCTAATGCAAAGACTTCCAATTCAGGGTTATATGCGTGCTCTAGGTAATGTTTCAGCCTGTGGCCGTTAATTGTGAAAGTTTGCCCAGAGTGTTCATGTTGTTGGTCCCTTGAAAAGGCTTTGGTTAAGTTTATAGGGGGGGGGGTGAATAAACTTAACACTTAAAACTTTTGGAGTTAACAAACTCAGAAATTTCAGAAGCCTGCTGACTGGTCAGTAGTCTGCCGACTGTTGAGTTTACTGAATTTGTTGCTGCGGAATATATTCAAATTAAGCACAAAATATCCTCTAGAAAATTCTTATGCCAGTCAGCTTCTTCTCCTGCCTTATCCAATGCTATGAACTAAGCATCCATTGTGAAGTGAGCTATGCATGTTTGTCTAGTAGACTTCCAAGACACAACAACCCTACCAATCGTGAATAAGTATCCACTGGTGGACTTCGAATCTTTCATATGTGATATCCAGTTGGCATCACAGTATCCTTCTAATACTACTGGATGTCTAGTATATCGTAATCCCTGACTCATGGTGTACTTCATGTACCTCAACAACCTATTCAAGGCTTTCCAATGATTATGATCTGGATTACTCGTGAACCTACTCCGTTTGTTCACTACACATTCTAGGTTTGGTCGTGTACAGTTGGTTATGTACATTAGACTTCCAATCAATTGAGAATATCTCAATTGATCTACAGGTTCACCTCTATTCTTGGCTAAGTGCACACTTAGGTCAAGCGGAGTGCTCACTGGACTTTAATCAAAGACATTAAATCTTTTCAAGACAGACTCAATATAATGAGTTTGTGACAACACAAGTCCATCGGGTACTCTAGAGATCTTAATCCCTAGTATCACATCCGCAACTCCTAGGTCCTTCATATCGAAGTTCCTTGTCAACATCTTCTTAGTGTTCATGATGATATCATGAGTACTTCCCATTATCAGCATGTCATCCACATAGAGACATTCTCTCACATAGGCATTAGGTGTGTTCTTAATGTAGACACATTTATCACACTCGTTAATCTTAAATCCATTTGACAACATAACATTATCAAATCTGATATGCCACTAGTTTGGTGCTTATTTAAGCCCATTAAAAGACTTAACGAGTCTACACACGTTGGTCTCTTGCCCTAGAACAACAAACCCCTCGGGTTGTTTCATGTAAATCTCTTCTTCAAACTCACCATTCAAAGAGATAGTCTTCACATACATTTGATGGATTTCCAAGTAATTGACTGCAGCTATATCATTGAGAACCCTTATGGAAGTGATTCTCGTAACTGGTGAGTAGGTATCATAGAAGTCAATGCCTTCTTTCTGTCGGAACCCTTGGGCCACCAACCTAGCCTTGTACTTATTGATATAACCATCAACCTTTAACTTCTTCTTGAAGATCTAGTTCTTTTCATGTTACTTATTTTCTGTTATTATTTTTTCGTAATTACTTCCGCTAACTACGGATCTGTTCTGTGAAACACTTCACGCAAGATACACTTCTCCAATAGTATTCTTTTCCAATACAATCAAACTTTATGACACCATACCTCTTTATTAAAATGTATGAAAACATATAAAAGTACAAGTACCATGGGACGTACTTAGGTTGCATAATTTGTATATTTCTTTTTCTTCCATTCACCCAATCAAAGCTTCTTATCTGAGTTCCATCAAAAGCATCAATTGTCGTGCGTGATTTTGCATTGAAAACTAAAGAATTACGTTTTGTCCAAATAATCCAAAGTGTCACTCTATAAATAGCATCCCACAACCAATTAATCTTCTTGCGTCCAGTAGAAATGTAGGGAACATGAAGAAAGTCATCGAAACAATTGGAATCGGCAGGGCCGGTCTTGAGCACAGACCCAAGAGGCATGGGTCTAAGGCCCCCCAAAGCAGTTTGATTTTAGGGCTCCATTTGAGTAAATTCTTCTATAATATGATTCATTACTCATTGATTCCACGCCCAAGTCTACAAGTAGCATTGTCTGATGCTAGTATACTCAAATGTCTATCTCTAAAAGTACATTCGTCTTGATGTGTCCCGTTTTCCTTAGGAAATACACAAAACCTAGGTTGTTTTGAATATTGGGTGCCACGGGATTTATTTTGACATCATAAATGTCCAAAAGGATCATATATTTTTCAGTTCATTTGCACAAAGCATATACCAAATGTGTAAATAAAGAGGCATATTGGAAAAGAGAAAAACAATGAAATACATTTTGTAGATCCATCTATAGAAAATAATTTGTTATAATCAACGATATTTCTAAAATTGGATATAGTGCGTATCCATTGCACTACCACAACTAAGCCACAAAAGCATAATTCATAGCGAATTAGGCTGTGCAACAGATGCTCCGGATTCCTGAAAGACTGGAACTTGGCAACTCTATCTCCTTTCTTCGTGCCAATGTGAGTACAAAAAACAGACCCTTCAAAAGACTCCACACCCGACTTTCTATGTCACCACACGAAAAAAATGAGATTATTAAATTGAATGTAAACCATATGATCGACTTTTTATTCTTTAATGTAGTGTCGTAGTAGTTGTAGCCACTGTGCAGTCTGCCGATGATGACTAATATACTTGAACACTGAATACTGATTTGTTTGGTAATATATGCAAATGAGAGCATGATAATAGTTGAGAAAACGGCCGGCATCGTGCGGTTCGATGGCGACAATAAACGCCGATTCGACTTGCTTCAAAAGCCATCCAATAGTATCACTGTCAAATTAAACCTGATTCATCAGACAACATGCACACGACATTGGATTTTGATTGATTTTGGATTTTTTTTAAACCAAACACCAAGACTTCGCTAGCCCTCCTCATTCGTAATGGAAAAGATACACCAGCACCACTCTTTGGATACACATCTTCACCACCCCACACTTGTTTAATGAACTTTATAACATGGAAATGAACTATAGAAACTTCTCCATTGAATCCAGATAACACGCTTGTATATGATAATTTATCACGCAAGCATGAAACGTAACTGTTAGGAAAAACAAACCGAGCGAAGGCGTTTAACGATAACACAAAATAGACAACGAAAAGAAAAAGACGAAACACCAAATTTACGTGGTTCAGTCAATGCGACCTATGAGAAAATATTATCAGTAGTGAAAAATATAAAAGATCAAACACTCCTAAAGCATAAAGACAAAATTTTAAATAACTAAAGCAAATGAGAATTTATTTTAATTTGGTACATCACAATAATACACCCAAAGGCCCACTTGCGTAACAGTAAATTAACTCAAATTGAATAATATTAGGATATAAATTTCATTAAATCATTATTTATTTGGATCTTGTTCAACAGGATGTTCGCATAGAAAGAAAAAACATTAACATATCCGGGCGAAAACATTAAGAGCAGTGGAGGGATGTTCAAATGAATATAACCTCGTTTTGTGTGATTCCTCTTGTCTACTCGAAAATATATCCGGGCGGCGAAACCCTAGAAGAAGTTGAGACCAAAGTATTGTTATAGTCTTAACAACTAGAAAAAATAAAGATAATATAACCTTACAAAGTTATGATATATTTTTATTTTCAAGTTGGATAACGAAAGATGTATCCTTAGCGAATTGCATTTCATAAATATATATTTTTAAAGGACAATTAGGAATAATAACAGATTTTAGAATATTTATGAGTAACAGGACAACTACACATTTTTTATAAGAAAAATGACGACTTTTATATTTGTTTATAGCCTCAAGGACAAAACCCAAAAAAAAAAAAAAAAAAAAAATATATATATATATATATATATATATATATAGAGGAGTCAATTTAACCCATTTACCCGATTGACCCGCTCCATACCCGACCCAAACCCGTAAAATATGAAAAAAAAAATTCAAACATACCATAACTAGAAAATTCGGCTACCATAATTAGAAATATCAATTAAAATTTGATTTCCATAATAAATACATTATCTTTCCCAATCTTTTTCTAGCTAATATCATCTCATTTCACATTCACCTATTCATCTCATTTCTTTTGGCATTCTACGCTATTACATTACTTTGTCTAATTTTTTTATAATGCTCATTCATCTCATTCGAATCATCTATAAATCCATTTGTGCAGACATTTAGCTTCGTGCAACGCATAAATTGATTCATCCCTTTGTGCAGACATCTAGCTCCTTGAAAGGTATGCATTTTTTAATTTGTGCTTTAATTTTATTTGTGCATATTTTGTTACTTTTTTAGGGTTTAATATGAAATTCATAATTTTAGGGTTTAGGCTAATATTTAAAGGGTTTAGGCTACTGACATTCATATTTTGTTATTTTTTTCAAATAAAAAATGGTGGATTTTTTTTATATTTTTTCTTTTGTCATTATTTATATGTAGTTGATTTGTGCAGACATCTAGCTTCGTGAAAGGTATGGATTTTTGATTTGTTTTTATTTGTATTTGTGCATATTTTTGTTACTTTTTTAAGGTTTAATATGAAATTCATAATTTTAGGGTTTAGTCTCACTCTTAAAGTGTTTAGGCTGATATTCATATTTTGTTATTTTTTCAAATAAAAAATGGCGGATTTTTTTAATATTTTTTATTTTGTCATTATTTATATGTAGTTGATTTGTGCAGACATTTAGCTCCGTGCAAGGTATGAATTTTTGGATTTGCGTTTTAATTTATTTGTATATAGTTTTGTTATTTTTTAAGGTTTAATCTGAAATAATATTGTTAGGGTTTAGGCTGATATTCATATTTTGTTTTTTTTTAAATGGCGGATTTCTTTTATTTCTTTTCTTTTGTCATTCTTTATATGTATTTGATTTGTGCATACATCCAGCTCCGTGCAAGGTATGGATTTTTTAAATTGTGTTTTAATTTTATTTGTGCATATTTTTGTTATTTTTTAGGGTTTTAGGAAAATAGTATGGCAATTAGTGTTATTTGTTTTAATTTTTTTAAATTAGGGAAGAATATAGTATATAATAATTGATTAAAATCACCATCAATCATAATTATAAGCCAAATATAGAAAAATATAAAAATATATTACCTAAAAATAACTACTTACAATTCACACTAATTACTAAATATACAATAAAAAATTAATACTTACACTTCACAATAATTACAAAATTTTAGGGTGTAATACAATAGTTGATTAAAATCAGAATGCATCATAATAAATAGAAAAATGAAAAAAAATTTATCAACCAAACATGATACAATAATTGTTCAACGAAAATTGGAATAATTTGAAAATACATACTCAATATGTCATTTAATACAAAATATTCTCATATTAAATACATCGTTATAATTTAGCCATCCTAATTAATATAAAATATTCTTAAATTCATGGCACTTAATGTGAAATATCACATTAATTTTTTTTCTGAATGTCACATTAGGTTATAATATTTACTAAATGATAAATTTAATTTTACCAATCAATGAAAAATATTCTGTCATAAATAACATTTTGATAAATATATAAACTCAAAACATGTCATTTAATACAAAATATTGAGACATTAAAAACATCCCTTATAAATTATCTATCCCAAAATAATGTCAAATATTCTAAAATTTATGTCACTTAATGCGAAATATTTTTTCATTAAAGTATAATATTTAAAAAGTAATATACGAAATTTGATTTTCTAATAAATATCATCTCACTCCAATCACACTACTTACACTTCACAATAACTACAAAATTTGACTTTTTAATATTTGATTTTCCTAATAAATAACCCCTCTCTCAAATGGCACTATTTAAGGACAATATTTACAATTCGCACTTATTACAAAATATGAATTTATCAAAATTGATTTTTCGAACAAATAACCTCTATGTCTCTCTCCAATCACACTAATTACAGTTCACACTAATTACAAAATTTAAATTTTTATAATTAGATTTTTATAATAAATAACCTCTCTCTCCAATCACATAATTATGGTTCACACGAATTAAAAAAATTGACTTTCTAATTATATAGAACCAGTAATAGACAAATACAACAATAATGATATTTATAATATACAATATTTGATTGAAATAAGAATGAATCATAATTAATAGAAAAATACGAAAAAATGAAATATCAAAAAAATTCAAACAAGCCCTAATTACAAAATTTGATTTTCTACTAAATAACCTCTCACGCCAATCACCCTACTTACACTTCACAATAATTACAAAATTTGACTTTTATTGGAATAATTTTAAAATATAGACCGAATATGTCATTTAATACAAAATATTCTCATATTAAATACATCCCTATAAAATAGTCTAAGTTTTTTTTTGAATGTCACATTAGATTATAATATTTACTAAATGATACATTTAATTTTACTAATCAATAAAAAATATTCTAACATTAAATAACATTTTGATAAATATATAAATTCAAATATGTCTTTTAATACAAAATATTACGACATTAAATACATCCCTTATAAATTATCCATCCAAGAATAATGTTAAATATTCTTAAATTTATGTCACTTAATGAGAAACATTTTTTCATTAAATTATAATATTCAAAATGTAATATACGAAATTTGATTTTCTACTAAATATCCTTTGACTCCAATCACACTACTTACACTTCACAATAATTATAAAATTTGAATTTTTTAAAAATTGATTTTTTTTCCTAATCAATAACCTCTCTCTCAAATGACACTATTTACAGTTCACACTTATTATGAAATTTGACTTTATCAAAATTAATTTTTCTAATAAATTATCTCTCTCCAATCACACTAAATCACATTTTGAATGATAAGTAAATTCAAATAGTTATTCGAAAAAATTTCAAATATGATAATTAATACGAAATATTCTTAAATTAATTCATCTCCTATAAATTAGCCACCTCATTTAATGATAAATATTCTTGAATTGAATTACATTTAAAAAAATGAATGTATTCAACTTTTCCAATATACGAAATATTTAATGTCAAATATTCTTACATTCAATTATATTTTCAAATTGTGGAATTTAATGAGAAATATTTCTACATTAAACAACAATGTCGGTCAAAGTAAAATATTCTTGCAATAAATTACTTTTTGAAAAAAAATATGCCTAAGAAAAATAATCCTCTAAACTACATTATATTGATTTTATTACAATATATTCTTACATTAATGTCATACCCCACAAATTAGCCTTCCCATTTAATACTATATATTCTTACACTAAATTCTTTTTTTAACATTGTAATGATTTTTTAAATATTTTTTGAATTAATTTTTTCCGGTTTTGTTTTGGCGGCATTATATTATTTAATGGGAAATATTCTTACATTAAATACATCTCATATAAATTAGACAACCCAATTAATACCAAATATTATCACATAAAATTAAATATTAAAAAATCCCTAAATTCAAAAATGGAATTTAATGCGACAAATTTTTACATTAAATTATAATTTGTGAAAAATGATAAATTCAATTTTACCAATTAATACAATATAATTCTAACATTAAATTACAATGTCAAATATTTTTACATTAAATTATATTTTAAAAAATAACTATATTCAAGTTTTCCAATTAATTCGAAATATTCTTACATTCAAGTTATTCCCTACAAAATAGTCACTCCATTTAATGCCAAATATTTATACAATCAATTATGTTTTCAAGAATAACTTACTTCAAATGTTTGCGGTGTAATGCAAATTTTTTAGATTAAATAAATATGTCATTCAACGTGAAATATTTTTACATTAAATTATATTTTAAAATAATCAATTTCAAATATGTCAAAAGATAATAATCCTCTAAAACTATTTTAAATTAATTATATGGATCATAAATAAATTTAAATATGTTAAGAAAAAAAATCATTCTGTACAAATTACAGTCCTCCATTGATACAAAATATTCAGAATTTAAATTATATTTTGAAAATAACTAAATTCAAATATGTCAATTAATACGAGATATTCTTAAATTTGGTCATCCGCTACACGTAAGTCACCTCATTTAATGTTGTGGTGGGTATGATAGGTAAGAAGCGTATTTGAATAAGGTGGGGTGGTGGGTAAGGTGGGGTATGATGAGGTTGTGGGTAGGGTATGGTAGGGTGGTGGGTAAGGTAGGGTAGGGTGGGGTGGTGGTGGGTAGGGTAGGGTAAGGGTGGTAATGGGTAAGGTATGGTAGGGTAGGTAAGGTGAAGTGGTGGGAAAGGAAGTGTTGCTAGGGTAGGGTATGGTAGGGTATAGTAGGGTAGGTTGGGGTAGTGGATAAGGTAAGGTATGGTGGTTTGGTGGGTAAGATAGGGTATAGTGGAATGTTGGGTAGAGTAGGGAAGGGTAAGGTAAGGTGAAGTGGTTGGTAGTATAGGGTAGGGTAGGGTAGGGTAGGGTATGGTAGGATAGGTTGGGGTAGTAGGTAAGGTAAGGTGGGGGTGGTGTGGTGGTTAAGATAGGGTAGAGTGGAATGGTGGATAGAGTATGGTAAGGTTGGGGTGGTGGGTAAGGTAGGGTGGTATGATGGGTAAAGTAGGGTAGGGTAGGGTAAGGGTGGGTGATATATAGTGGAGTAGAGTAGGTATGATGTCGAGGGTAAGATATGGTGATATTGAGTAGGGTAGGATAGGGTGGTGGGTAGAGTTGGGTGAGAAGAGATGTAGGGTATGGTAGGGTGAAGTATGATAGGATAGGTTGGGGTAGTATGTAAGGTAAGGTAGGGGGTGTGGTGGGTAAGATAGGGTAGAGTGAAATGGTTAATGTGTGGGGTGGTGGGTAGGGTAGGGTGGAGAAGGGTGGGATGGTGGGTAAAGTAGGGTGGTATGATGGGTAAGGTAAGGGTGGGTGATAGCGGAGTAGAGTAGATAATGGGTAAGGTAGGTATGATGTCGATGGTAAGATATAGTGATGTTGGGTAGGGTAGAATAGGGTGGTGGATATGGTATGGTAGCGATGGGTAGGGTTAGGTGAGAAGAGAGGTATGGTGAAATGGGGTATGGCGTAGGGCTACCTCACCCCTTCGTCTATATCCTACCTTATGAACCATACCATGCCATACTCCAGCCAACCTTAATTCACTACACTGCTCTATTCATCACTCAATGTGTCATATTTGTATAATTTATTTCATTTTAATTTTGCATATTCCAAACGCAATAAAAGAATTAATTTATTCCATTACATTCCATTTCGTTCCTATTATTTTATTCCCATTCAATTTCATTCCTGCGTAACAAACATGCCAATAAAATATTCTTTTCATCCTTCAAAAAAATTATTCTTTTAAAATATACGTTCTCCCGTGCAATGCTAAAAGCAGAAATTAACGACAATTATTGGCATCAGTATAACTTTTGGACATTTTGTGTTGTCTATTTTTGACTCTATCTAACGCCGGAAATGAATACTAATCTTAAATAAAAGAATTTTAATAGCTAGCATTACAATAAGTTTGAAGGGTCTTTGTTTTGTAGTACATGTTATGCATATTAATTGAATGTAATCATATTATTATACGTCCCCGTGCAATGCACGGGTTATTTGATTATTATATATATATATATATATATATATATATATATATATATATATATATATATATATATATATATATATATATATATATATATATATCAAAAAAATATCCCGCCACCCAATTCCTGGGAACTTTTTCTGGAACATTTTTTTAAAATTTTTTTTTCTCTTTCCTCCTCGATTTTCAAACGATCATATCTTTTGATCTAGATATTCAAACGCGATAAAAATTTCACTGAATTTTTTATATTATGTTGCTCTTCGTTTGAGACTTGTTTCGATATAATTACATTGTTTTTCATGAGATTCACTGTCGAAATTCACTCAGTGAATCTTCCAAGTGAATTCCGAAAATCAGTGAATATCGATAGTGAATTCGAACAATAGTGAATTTCGACAGCGGATTTTCTGAAACCACATCGGAATATGTTGAATGTGGTCTCAACATAAAGAGCATGAAAAATAAAAAATTTGGTGAAAGAATTTTCAAATTTAGAGTTGTAGATTGAAAAATATGAGTGTTTAAAAAAGATGGATGAGAGAGAAAGTGTGTTGGTTTTTTGTTTTTTGTTTTTGTTTTTGTTTTTTTTTTTTGTAAAAATGCCGCCAGAAAATAATGAAATAAAATAAAAATAGTTTTGTCCTATATGCAAAAGTTTTAAAAAGCTGTCATTCTCTCTAATTGATGAAATATTTGTGTCCTTCTCACTCATTACCCCTATTTTTAAAGGAATAATATATGTGAAAATAAGGGTGAAACGCCCTTTTTTTAGAGGACCCTATTTTGCTTCAAGTAAAATAAAAATGAACATATTTCTCTTTAATAAAATTATTTATGATGTTACATGAATATTAAGATGATAATCAGTTTGTTGGTATCAAGATGATAATCAGTTTGTTGGTATCAACAAACTTGTTTTTGAAATTAGCTTCTTAGAAGTCAGCCTTGTTATCGTTTGGGGGAAAGTTGATCCTTGTTAAATCAGTTCTTGGTAGTACTCCACTCTACCATCCCTCTCTCTTTCTGGCTCCTAAAGTCATCATTAGAGCATTGGAGAATATTCGTTGTCTTTTATTTTTGGGTGGGGCAGGTTGTTCGCAAATAATGGCTTGGGTTGTGTGGGACAATATTTTTAGAAGCAAAAGATGGGATTTTGGGGTGGGAGTCTTAGGACCCATAATTTAGCGCATTTAGGTAAATGGTTTTGGCGTTTCAAGAGCGAGAATGGGGCTTTGTTGGTGAAAGTCATTAAGGAACCATATGGTGAGGATGGAGGGTTCGGGGGCTCACTTGTGGGAAGTTTTAAAGGAAGGGTGTGGGGTAATATCCTGAAAGCTTGTTCGGTCAAATTGCATGTGGGGTGGATCTTTGTTCGGTCAAAATTGCATGTGGGGTGGATCTTTTGTCCTCTTATAGCTGGAAGTTAGGAAATGGGGATAGTATTAGGTTTTGGAGGGATTCTTGGATCACAAGTTCTCCTCTAAAGGACTTGTACCCAAGGCTCTTTACCTTAGGCACTTGCAAGGAGGCTTTTATGAGGGAGAAAGGTGAGTGGGTTGAGGGAGTTTGGAAGTGGCATTGGTCGTGGAGGATGAATCCGAGAGGTAAGGAAGCCGGGGAGTTTTCTGATTTCTTAAGTTTGTTGCATTGCGCTTCTCATGTTTTAGATCAAAGAGATACACCATGGTGGAAATTGAGCAATGATGGAGTTTTTTCTGTTCATGCCTATGGAAGATTGTTAGACTCGTCAGTTTCTCTTGGGGAGATGATCACAAACAATGATAATGTTGGAGTTCTATTCGATCAACATCCATATCTACCGTCAAAAGTCAACTTCTTTATTTGGAGAGCTAAGCTCAACAGGCTTCCAACCAGAGTCAACATGATCAAGAGGAATTTTGTCGTCCCAGACTCCGGTTGTGCTTTCTGTCAATTGTTCAATGAAGCAACATATCATATTTTACTTTATTGTTCTAAATCTTTCTTGTTGTGGATGAAGATAATTTCCTGGTGTGGCATCAATGGTCCATCAGCTTTGAATGTTAACGATTTGCTGAATGAACCAATTGGCAACATCCATGTCTTTAAAGCTAAGAGGTTTAAATCACAGATATGGTGTGCTATTAAGAGAACGGCTCTATGTTTTCTTTGGAAGCTTATAAATAGTATGGTCTTTAATGGTGTGATATTTGATGAGCTAAATCTGTTCACTAAAATTCAACAAATGGCATTTCTATGGATTTCAACTAAGTGCACGAAATACGTCTGCAATTGGACTCAATGGTGCACTCATCCTTTGCTAGGTTGGAGGAAAATCTAAGGTCTTGTCTCTGTTATGCTGCGTTTTTGGTTCTGATGTTCAAGTTTTGAGTACATATTAAGGTTGGCTGCTTTGTTATTTTCATTTCGGTTTGGCTTTTAGTTTGTTGTAATCACCTGGATATTTTTTGGGGGGAAGGGGCCAGAATGACAAAAAAAAACATAAATGGGGATAGAAGGACAATTTTCATTTATGATTAAAAATAACAATTTTATAATAAATGGACCGAAATACTCATGATTTTTTTTTACACATTAAAAATGTAGTAACGCTAGATAAAATGTAGTAACAGCGAAAAAACAAGTAGTAACAGCCCATAAAATGTAGTAACATCCAATGAACAAGTAGTAACAGCCCAAAAAATGTAGTAACAACCAATAAACAAGTAGTAACAGCCCATAAAATAGATAAAGTTACACAAAAAATGTAGTAACGTTAATAAATTAGTAGTAACAACCTATAATATACATGTAGTAAAACCAATTAGTAGTAACAACCTATAATATACATGTAGTAAAACCAAAAAGAAATAGCAACAGTGATACGTTCCTCCTTGCATTCTTGAGATGTTACTGGTGCTGCAATATGAAGGATTATTAAGAAGAAGAGGAGAATTTGGGATGGTCGGATGCCATGTTTATGGCGATAATTGATGCCAGAGGTGAATAATTAAGCAAAATACCACAGATCTGATGCCGGAAAAATGCCGGAGGTGTTGAAGACGGTGGCAGTTGAACGATTCAGCATCAGCGGCGTTTGAACGATTCACCGGTGCAAGTTGTTCCCGGTGCGGTGTTCTAAACAGTGGCAGTTGTTCCCGGCGCATCAGCAGCGGCGCATCAGTAGCAGCGGTGTTTGAATGATTCACCAGATTGATCATCGGGAAACAATCCGCCAGGGACTACGGCATCGACGTCTTCCTATGAGCAGCGGTGTCTTCAACAACTCCCTCACAGCCGGCGGACAAACCCAAAATTAATCAGTGATCGCGGTCTCCATTGCTAGACAAACCCAAAACTTCATCACCTGTTAGTCCTCCGCCATCAATTTTGGACGTTTATTTCAGCGTTCGATTTTTGTGGTGTTTTGAACGCTGATGCCGGTCTCCTTTTGAACGCTGATGCCTTTTTTTTTTTGTTTTGGAAGGAGGGTTTTTTATTTTATAGATAGATAGAAAAAGTGTGTTTTTGGAAATTTACATAGGTTTTGGCTTGACTAATTATCAGTATACTTGCATCCTGGTTTATTTATTAATCTGTCATTCTGACAAAAACTTATATTTTTTGGTCCATGCTTCTGGATGGATATAGTCTATATATATATATATTTATTGCTGTTACAAAAAAAAACATACATGTATCACATAAATTAATAATAATAACAATCGGGATTCTACCGTATAAAAGGAAACAAATCATTTAATATAATCTCCTACCATAATTATCTCCGAAATTAACTACTAATTAATTTGTCACTATTAATTTTTTTTACTTTAAAAATTACGGATATCTCACACACACATACATACACACATATAAGCGGCAAACAACGCCTGTGCACCGAATACTCGTTAATCCTTATCCAACATTATGTAAAATTCAAACACAAGTGCGGTGCCACAAGATATTTGGTTTTTAAATATATACATGAACTTATATCTTCTTACCTTCTTTTTATTAACAACTTCTTTTTGTAATGCAACAAATAAATACACTATGATACAATAGATGTAAAATAATTATTTAATTTCATGAAAAATTATAAATAATTATATTAAAGAGAAATATGTGATTATTATTCCACTTGAAGCAGAATACGGTGTTTCACCATATGTTATTCCAGTAATGTATACTTATAAAATGAAATTTGTTAACGATAGCATCCTTTTTTTTATCCAGCTTGAAGATAAATTATAACATAATTTTGTAAGGTTAAAATTGTTTTTAAAAATGAAATTTTTTTTTAAATCAGATTAAAATAGGTTTTTTTTTTCTTTTAGACAACGATTTCCGCTTTCTCTAGTTTTAAGGCTATAAATAGGTTTCTAGTTGCCCCTAGAGTTCACAATTTCGCCACATTTCCTCCCCAACTATACTTTTGTCTCAACTTGTTCTTCTAGGGTTTCTCTGCCGGCGGCTTTCTTTTCCTTATGTCAAGAGGAATCGCACAAATCAAAATGAGGGTATATTCATGTGAAACTCCCTCTGCTACTCTTATTGAATTTGACCCTCAAATTTTTATTTTCCGATTAAATTGTTTGATCGATATATCTTCTTTCCCATGCTAGCCTTGTCATTTTCGAACCCATCTTTATTTGTTCAATTTATGCTTGTGAATGACATGCTTGTTTTGTTTTGCGAAGCTTTAATTTTTTGCCTTGTATTTTTATTCATGTTTCCCTGTTCATCTTGTTTTTGAAAAATCTTTGGCTAAATCTTTGGCCAGGTTTACCGGAAGAGAGAACACTAATTTGACTCAATGACTAAATGTTTGGCATTATGTCTGCAGACTAATATCTTAGTAACAAAAAGCTTAGATTGATTCTCTATATATTTGGATTGAGTTAGAATAGGTTACATGTTTTCTTGATAAATATCTGCAAATGAAAAATCCTTCAACCGGTTTCTCATTTGTTTCTATGTTATCATGTGTTTATCTAGATTCCATGGAGAAGTTTCTATAGTTCATTTCCATGTTAGAACTTTTAGCACTTCAAGTTGGATATCCCAAAATTGGAAATTCATTAATCATAGCCAATTTTTATTTTCAAGGATATTCTGATTCTCTCTTATTTAATTTGAGATTAACTAAAATTTTAAGATATGTTAACTATTTCATTATCAATTCTTTTTTGTTTCATTTTGTGCTTGTTTTTGCAGATTGTGGAACCGATGGAAAACAATCATGGTTGTGAACAACGGATACAGAGTTTGTACGCAAAATTTACTATCGTTGAAAGATCGTTGATTATGACATATCATTTTGGTCATTCCTCGCAGGAAACCTCTTCTTTGAAATTCATTATTCGAGTAAGAATCGAACTTATTCGCCTTACGAAGACAGCATACCCTTTGTCTGCTTCTGTTGTAGGCGTAGAACATAACTAAGATTGTGGCTGGTTTAAATGCCCGCATTACACTTTCGGGTGCATTCTTTGGGTCAACAACTATACTGGGCCAAGCAGGAAATTTCTTTCCACGTATTGCCCATACTATATCGCCTACCACAAAGTCTTGACTGCAGATCGATGTCAGACTACAGTTCAATGAAAAGTTTATATAATATTGTATTCCACTTTGATAGAGATCTTAATTGGTTTTTTTTTTCTTTCTGATTTAGCGGGTAGGTATCGGCAATGAGGCACAGAAATCCCGAGGCCACGAATCCATTTCCAGGTCGGGATCTTCCTCCTTTACCTGTTCAAAACCGACCACGACACTGTCCTTTATGCCGTAGAAACGACGGTGCAAGTACGAGTGCAAATAGAGAAACTGCACCAACTCCAAACAATATTAGCACCACTCTGAACGAGGTTTTGGGTGATGACGTCGCCGTTGTACCATTACAGACATCGGAATCACCAACACCGTTACCATTAAATGAGGAAACGGTTCATGAAGAAGCTTGTAATGCAGGTATTTTCCAATTACTTGGAAATCGTTTTTCACATGTTATAATTAATAACACCGTCAATTTTTGTTTTCTCGTGCGCATGTTCCAGATCCCGAGATGGAGTCTGCAGTTGAGGCTGCTGCAAATACTGATCCTGATAATCAGATGATTGAAATGAATATGGACAGTGGTGTTGGAAATCATCAAGAAAATGTTGATGATGCTGGTGAAATCAATATTCTTAACGATGATGCTGTAATACTTAATTTCAAAAATATGCAAAAACAAGCACCAAAGATTTAGTCATTCAATCATTTTTGGGATATATAGATCTTGTTTAGTAGTATGTCTTTAAAGAGAGAAATAACATTAACAGATCTTAAAATTTCAATTAATCTTGCAAAAATCTTCCAGAACAATATTTCTTATTAAAAGTATGTTTGCAAAGAAAGAACATTAACAGATCTTACAATTTTAATTAATCTCCTTAAAATCTTCCAAAACAATATTTGTAGTCACCGAGACGAAAAGGGAAACATCAATAAAATTATGAAATAAAAGCACTAGGCAAATAATCAAGCATCTCAAAGAAAAACAGCCATGTCAAGAAGATAGATCGGTTTAGCAAAAAAAGCTATATACATCAAACAATTTAATCAGAAAACAAAAATCAGAAGAAGATGCCGAGTCAAAAGTATTGCTGGGGATAAAATGTTTAGAAATTGTAAACTCTACGTAAATTAGAATCTATTTATAGCCTTAACGGCTATAAAAAGCAAAAATCCTTGTCTTAAAGAAAAATAAATCTTTCTTAAGCTAATGGTTAATTAAGACAAGATAACGGTTCAATCAAAGGTGTATGCGGACTATATTACCCTCCCCTTACCATATGTTCTTTTGTAATAAGAAGACAAGGAGAATATCCTAAATAAAATAAAATAAAATAAAATAAAAAAACAAGGAGAAGGTGACGTAGCAGCATTTGAGGTGGTATATTTCATCAGAATCCGATTTACGATAGTTTGGTAAAATATCATTTTTTTAACTAAACAAGAATGTTTATTAATTAATCAAAGAAAGTACTTGTAAATGCCTTATCATGATCCACCTTTTACCAAAATGCATAGAGGAAACCAATGGCGGTCCCAAAAAATTAATTTGGGGTGGTCTTGGTTTTCACTTTTCTACAAATATATATTTCTTCGCGTTTATTGAATTGGTTGATAGAATGTATATAATTGTTCACATCTTTTCTAATACAAAATAAATACCAATCATGTTTTTCTTCATCTAGCTATTACTTTATTATACGACCAACAATGTTTCATAACATTCCAACTATTGTATTAATAATAATCAAGTAGTATTTGTTGGAGATATAAGCCAAATCCCATGAAACGGGAGGCTTGAAACATGGGTTGAAACAGTCAACTTTAGCGTAAATTTCGGATACGTTCCAGTGTGATTCATTGGAAGCATGTTACCTCTAAAAATAATACTCACGAAGTAGATGAATTTGGCTTTGGAATCACTCGATTCGGATATCAAGTGAATGAGAAATTAATGCCTAAAGTTGGTTGAAAAATTGTTGGTACTTTATTTAATTATTGATTCAGTTTGGTTGAGGCCAAGCTGAAATTTCTACGTATACACTTTTCCTTTTATGATTGGTTTGAGTATGAATGGACTACATATCTGTCAATCGTGTGGTTCTATGAAGGCTCGAGTTTTCCGTGTCTAAGGATGTGTGTTCGGTAAGTTTTTTATTTGCTCTCGTTGTATATAAATCTTGGTGAGCCGTTAGATATAACATGCAATATGTGCAAGTGACTTGAAAACTTGTCCATTGGCTAAATCTAGGAAATTGCCGATCATTGAACAATGTACATGTTGTGCGTGCTATATTGTTTAATCATGATATTGTTCTGTTCAGAATGAATCGTGCCTTTACAAAATCTACTTTAATAGAATTTGATGCACGTGATATATCGGATTGATGAGATTCATAATCACCCTTAAGTTTTTTTATTTCTCGTTCTATGTATTAAGGAAATTGACTATTGATTTGCATAATCTTTTGAGTGGTATTAACAAGTTGACGTGCATATCTTTACTATCATGCTCCGGGTTTGGGACACATAATGTTAGGATAGGAGATTGTTAATTGACTTTGTCGATATAGTAAAATCTTCGGTAGTGCAGCTCTCGGTAGTACATGACAATCTATTAATTTTGTATTGATTATTCGGATTGATCGGTAGCACTTGAGGAATCACTACCTCAGTATGTACACTTTATTTTGCATGTAAAATTTGTTGATGATAAACTGGTGAATAATGTGCACTTTTGTGGGTGTATATACTTTATGGTCAAAGATGTGCTAATTTTGTTTGATCGGGTGGTTGTGCGTGTTATTTATAACAAGCAAAAAAATTTCTCCACAAATCAGGTTATGTAGATGAATTAAACATTGTGAGTTCTTTTGGTAATACGCTGCTAGTGATCCGATTGCCAGTGATCCGATTGTAATACGCTGCTAGTGATCCGCTGCTAGTGATCCGATTACGTTTGAACCATATTTTGAAACGTTGTATATCTTCTGTTGTTCGACAAAAATAAAAGGATACATCGAGGTAAATCCAAAAGATACTGTGTATTTTGTAACACGAGTGTACATGCCTGTTGTAGCACTAGTGACCGGTTAATCTCATACCTTGGATTGAGAAGTTTGGTGGTGCAATGAACGATGGTTTGAATCATCAATCCGGAATAACCAGTATGTTGACAGTGAAACTGTCTGTTGATCACAAAAGTGATGCTCTGTAAAGAGCTAGTGAGATTGGATTTAAGATCTTCTTATACACTTGAGTAATGCGGCTTGTGACACTATGACTAGAACTTGAAAATTTCAAATTCATTCATCCATTGAACATGGAGTTCTTACCAAATTTTAAATTTGATCCTAATCCAGGAGTCTAATATGTGTTGAAGCCATCTTGGCTAACCCACCATTTGACCGGTAGAAGGAACACAAAACCTCTAGTTTCATGCAAACTAGAGGTGATAAAAGTATCTTGTTACTTTTATTGACTATAGCTCCAAATATTATGATGGTTAAATGTTGAAAAGCAAATATAAGGCTCGTGATGCCTTGAGGGTTATCAGCGTGAAGGTGAAAATAATCATAGCGAACGGATGATATGTATTCGTAGTGATTCTGGTGGTTAATATGATGTATTGTTTCATTAGTCTTGCTAAGGGACCGGCATCATTCATCAAATAACAACACCATACACACCTCAGTCAAACGGTATTGCTAAAAGAAAGAACCAAACTCTTTAAGAGATGGTGAATGCTATGTTGCTAAGTTTGGGTTTACCTCAGAACTTGTCGGGGGAAGCTGTCCTCTCAGCAAAATTCCTTTTGAACAAGATCCTTCAATGAAGAAGGATGACACCCATATGAGTTGTTGAAAAGCTAAAGTCTAGCTACAAAATGTGGAAGTGTTTGGCTAAGGTGGAAGTACCCAAATCAAAGCAAGTGGAGATAGTGCCTACTGATTTCTGGTGCATAAAACTGACATCTTAGACGTACATGATAAATTCATCATCGAGTCTATGAATGTTGTGTTCTATGAAGATCTCTTTCCATATAAAGAAATATAGAAAGAAGAAGAAAGCATGATTAAGCAGACATATGAGTCTGATGAAGAAAGTGATCCTCAAGAAATTGAGAAACCTCGTCGTAGTAAGAGGGCTAGGACTTCCAAGTCTTTTTGTCCTTATATTCTGACCTATATGGTAGAAAATGAACCCAAGACATATGCTGAAGCAATGTCAACTCCAAAAGATCCTTTCTAGAAGAAGGCTATAAATTGTGAAATAGGCAATGTCAACTCCCAACCACACTTGGGAGTTGGTTGCAAGTGGATCTTCAGGAAGAGGTTAAGGGTTGATGGATTGGTTGATAATTGTATGGCCATGTTGGTAGACTGAGGGTATCGACAGAAAGATAGCCTTGACTTTTTGGATTCTTACTCACCAGTTAGGAGAATTACTTATATAAGGGTTCTCATTGCTATAAACTCGAAATCCATCAAATGGAAGTAAGAACCGACTTTTCAAATGGTGAGTTAAAAGAAGTGATGTACTTGGAACAATTTGAGGGTTCAAAGTTCTAGGGCAAGAGAGTAATGTGTGTAGACTCGTCAAGTCTCTCTGTGGGATCGAATATTAGCCAGAGCAATAGCATATCGAGTTTGCCAATGTTATGTCAAGTACATTTTTGATTAACGAGTGTGATGAATATGTCTACATTAAGATCACACCTATGTGATAGTATGTCTATGATACGCTGATAATGGGAAGTACTCATGAGAGTATCATGAATACAAAAAGGATACTTCGATATGAAGGACCTGGAAGTTGCAGATGTGATAGTAGGGATTAAGCTATCTTGAGTATAAAAAGGACTTGTGTTGTCACAAACTCATTGAGTCTATGTTGGAAAGATTCAATGTCATTGATGAAAGTCCAGTGAGCACTTCACTTGACCTAAGTATGCACTTAGTCAAGAATAGAGGTGAAACTGTGGATCAATTGAGATACTCTCAAGTGATTGGAAGTCTGATGTACATAACCAGTTGTACATGACCAAACTTAGTTTGTTCTGTGAATAAATAGATTATGTTCACATGTAATCCAAACCATAATAATTGGAAAGCCTTCAATAGGTTTGTTGGACTTATTTTTAGTTTTAGTGATGAGTGCCAGACTAGCTGTTATAGAGCAAAGGAAAAAAGATGTCTGAATCAAATGTATAGGCTTATTAGAGTTTGATCTTTGTATAGGTTTGATCAAACAAGCATCAGAATTGATCAGTGACTTTCATCGCCAGACTGCCTATATCAAGAGGGTACTTGAGTCGTGAGACTAGTTTAGGAACTCTTTCAAGATCAAGGCTGAGGGGTCAAACTCAGTTATTGAAGGCTAAGGGATCAAACTTAGTATTTAAAGTCAAGGATATGGAATCAGAATTTAGGGAAGTCTGTGATGACCAAAACTGATTACATATACCTTGTGCACAAGGTCTAAGTTCCATAAGTTAAGTGGTGATTGGAACTTAGTTAATTTTAAAATGGTGTAATCTAACTTAATAATAAAAAGTTAGATATAAGAGAAGTCAGTTGTAGTGTTTTATAAACACAGCAAAGTATGGATCAGCTGACTGATATGTATTTCAGCAGACATACATTCACAGGAACCTGCTGATATATATTTCGATTTAATCAACGGTTATATTGGAAGAATACAAGGATAAGGACAGGTAACAACCTCTGCTTTTATCAAACAAATCAATGGCTAAAATTATAGGGACGTTGGGAAGATTTAGACCTTTATCCAATGGATACAAGTCAAAGGGTGGACAAACTGAAAACTGCCAAAAGCATTCTGACAGTGTCAGTGCTATGTACAGGGACAGAAAGCAAGTCAAGATAGGACAAATCTGAAATGGCTATGTTTCAATTTCAAACATAAGTCACAAGGATTCCTACCTATAAATAAAGGACTCCTAATTCAGATAAATTTGATGAACAAGAGAAGAAAAACAACTGATGATCTTGAGCTTCTAATTCTTATAAAGAAAACACCATGCTGACCATGCTGAGCATAAAGCTACTGATCTAGTAAAATTCTTCAAGTGTAATCTGCATTCAAGCTACATCAAGTTTACACACTTGAAGTCATCAAGCTGCTGATCATATCATCCTGATCAAGCTGCTGCAAGCTGAATCACTTACTTGATTCAAACTTTCTTTTACAAGAAACTTACTGTAGACAGTGAAGCATCTTTGGGAGTCAAGGAATGTTGGTTGTGGTGGAGCTGGTGAAGAGGCAATCCTACCCTTCAAGGACCAGTGGAAGACTTTGGAGCAGCAATCCTACATGTTCCAAGTGTTCAGTTTGTGAAGCCATAGTTATTGGTGAAGGACAAGCAACTTAGGGATTTTTGTAACTGCTATCTCAAGAATCTTTAGTGAATTACCTCCAACATCACATGAGAAGAGTTGAGTACAGGATTACACCACCTGGAACCACTATAAAAACTGCCTACTTACTTTCTGCATTTAATTTATGCACTTACTACATTTAGCACATCAATCTACTGAAACTAGCAACTGAATCACACACTTACACTACTGAGTATCTAATACTTGGTGTCATATTGTAACAACATGTAATAAGGCTTAATTTGAATATATTCCGCTGCACAAATTCAGTGAAATCAACAATGCCAGACTCATCGAGTGTCAAGAGACTATCGAGCGATCGGCAACAGGTTGAAGTTTCTTGAGTTTGTTAACTCCAAAGTTTTAAGTGATAAGTTTATTCACCCTCCCTCTAAACTTAACCAAAGTCTTTTCAAGGGACCAACAATTGGTATCGGAGCGGCTTACGCTCAAGTAATCCTACTTGTTGTGCTTGTGAAAATACTTTGAAAACTTTTTCAAGTTTCTGATTTTCAAAACTTTGCATCATGGAAACCAATTAGTATGCTAGAACAATGTTGATGTGTTCTTTAGATCGTTTTGATGAGTATAAACATTGTATGCAGGCTTTTCTAGCTGCAACACATGATGAGATGATGGATGTGCTGACAGATGGACCACTGGAAATCAAAAGGTTAGTAACAGTGGGAGAAGAAACTCAGTACATTCCAAAACCAAAAAGGGAATGGAATGCTGAAGATAGGAAAAGAGCAAACCTCAACAATATTGCTATTGATATCATATACAGAACTTTGGATAGCAATATGTATATGAAGATGAAGGATTGCAAGACTGCAAATAAACTTTGGGATAAGTTGCAATTAATCTGTGAAGGCACTCATGCAATCAAGAAGACAAAATCAGTGTGGCCAAGAAAAAGTTCCAAGAGTTCAAAATGAAACCAAATGAAACCATTGAACAAATGGAGTCAAGATTCAATGCAATCATGGATGAACTCACCCTACTGAGTGTAAAATACTCAAAGGAAGAAATCAATTCAAAAATCTTGGAAGCATTACCTGCAAAAGAAGTTTGGGAGATGAAGGTGACTGCAATAGAAGAAATGAGAAGTCTACATGAAGAGGACACCTTCAAATTGTTTTCAGATCATAAAGCCTATGAATTCAGTAAGAAGCTTGTACATGAGACTGAAAAAGAAGAACTAAAGACCACTACATTGGCTGCCACACATCAAGAAGAAACATCATGAGCTCAAGATGATCTACTGGATGAGATGCAAGAGCAGATTGCCCTAATGAGCAAGAGGATATGAATGATGAAAACAGGAAAGGGTTCTCCAAGGAATTTCACTAAGAAATTTAGTGAAAAGAAGAAGGAAGTACCAAAGAAAAACAATGATTACTTGTGCTATCAATGCAAGAAACCAGGACACTTCAAACCTGACTGTCCTGAACTAAAACAGAAAAAGGAACCTGATTATCTTTGCTTCAATTGCAAGAATCCTAGACCTTTTAGACCTGAATGTCCAAACCTACTGAAGAGTAAAAGTCAACAAAGAAGATCTGGCAAGAAAGCCGTGGTTGCTGAACATGAATCAGGATATGAAGTGGAATCAGAAAAAAGAAATGAATCTGATGATTTTGAACAAGATTGGACGGCAGTTTGCTCTGTTATTCATCGCTTGAGCTTTGGCATTTCGGATATCGTTGTCCTTCCAATAATCATGCTCTCCTTTTTACCTTCTTTACGAAATAATTCCCAATCCTCAAAAACACCTCACAAACCCTAAAATCTCAGTTTATCATGATTGGATATGAGTATCGTCACCAGCTACAAGCCGCGGTTTTGGGCAAGAGTTTTTAAAGAACCACATGGACAATAAATTTAAACAAGATCCTACTGACGCACCAGGTGAAACCGGGGTCGAAGAAAATAAATTAGGTGGTTTAAACATTGAACCCGGTTCAACCCGGCCCACCTCCTGGTTTCATTCCTACAAAGACACACTATGTGAGCTTGAAAAGTCAGAATCGACGTGTATGCCTCTACATTTGGTCTCAGATGCTTTGTGCATAAGAAAGATATATTGGCTATTCATATTCAAAATGAATGTTACTCAGATAGATTACATTTTCCAAGATACTAGGAGACATATGAGGCGGAGTTCTTCTTGTATATATTTATTAGATTTTGCCTAAAAGGGCACCTTATTAAATTAATAGGGAAATTATCCTAAATTGTCTTGTTTTTTCCTAAATTATCCTCATGTTAATACTTTCACCAGCTTGTCATAATAAATAAATAAATAAATTCACCACCTACTAGAAAAATAAGATATTATTTCTTAATTAATTTTTGTCACTTATTGTAAGCGCCAAACATTTTTGCATGATTTTAGGCTTCCATTATCACTACATAATACTCGATTTTAATGAAAAAAATACAAATTTCATCTACAACTTTGATGCAAAAATTACTCCACCTATATTCCTCGCTCAGTTGTTATTACATTTTTGTTGTAATTACATATATTTTATTGGTTGTTATTATTTTCTTCAAGTAACTACATATTTTGGGCTATTACTTTTAAATGTGTTACTACATTTTTTTGTAACTGCAACTTTTTATCACCAAACTTAGACCCTGCATCACACGTTCCCCAGGTCCGAAGGGATCTAGTGCCCAACTACTGACTCCAACTGGAATTGCATTATCGAAACCGAGCAAGGAATGATCGTTAGTGGACGCCCACCACTTTACATTTTTTGTTGTAACCGCATCTTTTTTATTTGTGTTACTAATTTTTTTTATAAACTGCATTTATTTTATCGTCTATTACTACTTTTGTGTTACTACATTTTTTTGCCCTAAGTACGTCTTTTTTTTGTCTATAACACCATCTTTTGTAGGTCATATCGTGTTCCTTTGGATAGAGTTCATTTGGGTTTGTTTTTTTCGAAAATTGCAGAACGGTTTTGGTGTGATAAAATTTCCGCTTATTTCTCTCGTTTAGTGCGCTAATAAATGTCTACCTAATTTCTCACCTTTGTTGAGCTAATAAATGTGTGTTGCTCAATTTCTCCCGTTTATCGCGCCAATAAATGTCTACTACTTAAAAGCTTCCAATTTTGTAATTTGAGGGTATTTTTGGTACATTTCCTTATGAACCATAAAAATTTGACGTTGTCCTTTCATTCTATTTTTTTAATTTTTTTTTATCCTCTTGGACCCTAGCCTCTTAAATAAATCCTAAACAATCGGGATTCTACCAGATAAAAGGAAACAAATCATTTATATAATCTCCTACCAAAATTATCCCCGAAATTAACTACTAGTTGATATCTCACTATTAATTTATTTTACTTTAAAATTTAAGGAAACACATACATACATAATACATACATACCTTACATAATTGTTAATCCTTATCCAATATAAAGTACAATTCAAATACAAGTGTGGTCCCACAAGATGTTTTGTTTTCAAAAATATATACATGACTTATATCTTCTTACCTTCTAATATTGTTTTTTTGCAAGGCCACAAATAACTACACTGTGATACAATAGATGTAAAATAATTATTTAATTTCATAAAAAAATTATAAATGATTATATTAAAGATAAATTTGTTGATTATTATTTTACTTGAAGTATAATACGGTGTTCACCATATGTTATTCCAGTAAAATGTATTCCAGTAAAATGTATACTTATAAAATGAAATTTGTTAAAGATGCATCATTTTTTTCATCCAACCTGAAAATAAAATCTATCTAAATTTTGTAAGGTTAAAATTGTCTTCATAAAATGATTTTTTTTAAAATAAATTTAAAATAGGTTTATTTTTCTTTAAGACAATGATTTCCACTTTCTCTAGTTGTTAAGTCTATAAATAGGTTTCTAGTTGCACTAGACTTCACAATTTTCGCCACATTTGCTCCGCAACTATACTTTTGTCTCAGCTTGTTCTTCTAGGTTTTCTCCGGCGGCGGCTAGAGTTTCTCCGGCGGCGGCTATCTTTTCCTTAAGTCAAGAGGAATCGCACAAATTAAAATGAGGTTATATTCATTTGAAACCCCCTCTGCTACTCTTATTGAATTTGTTCTTCAAATTTTTGTTTTCTGATTAAATTGTTTGATCGAAATATCTTAACAACAAAAAGCTTAGATTGATTCTCAATTTGGATTGAGTTAGATTACGTTTCATGTTTACTTGATAAATATCTTAAAATGAAAAATCCCTCAACTATACTTTTGTCTCAACTTGTTCTTCTAGGTTTCTCTGCGGCGGCTATTTTTTCCTTAAGTCAAGAGGAATCGCACAAATTTAAATGAGGGTATATTTATTTGAAACTCCATCTGCAACTCTTATTGAATTTGTTCCTCAAAATTTTGTTTTCCAATTATATTAATGTTTGATCGATATATCTTCTTTCCTATGATAGTCTTGTCATTTTTAGAACCCTTCTTTATTTGTTCAATTTATGCTTGTGAATGACATGCTTGTTTTGTTTTATGAAGCTTTAATTTTTGCCCTGTACGTTATTCATGTTTCCCTATTCATCTTAGTGACTACAAATAATGCTCCAAGTGCTTTATTAATATAGATCATGATGCTCGGTCAATTATTGTTTTTGAAGATTTTAGTGAGATTAACTAAACTTTTAAGATCTGTTAATGTACTTTTTTCAATGCAAACATCCATGAATTTATTTTCTTGTTGATATATTATTGTTTTGGAAGATTTTAGGATCTGTTAAACAAGATCCTAATGATTGCATGACTAAATCTTTCGCAAGCTCCACGGGAAGAGACTAATTCTTTGGCTTAGATTGATTCTTTGGCTTAGATTGATTCTCTATTGGATTGATTTAGATTAGGTTTCATGTTTGCTTAATAAATTAGAAATTTTAGCACTTCAAGTCGGATATCTCAAAATAGGTAATTTATTAATCATAGTCAATTGAGGACTTCAGCTACATGTAACATACAATGTTCTTGTTTATGATGAGTAAAGTTGCTAAAATTGGCTCCATTTTTATTTTCAAGGATACTCTGATTGTCTCTTATTTAATTTGTTTGGTCGAAGGTCAATCTCGTAGTTGGGAAGGTGTTAAAGGCGTTAAACGAAAAATGAAGACAATTTGAAAAATAAAACATAATAGTAGGAAGTATCTGTCACTAGTTTTTTTTGAATTTTTATAAATGAGAAGGGGTCTTTCTGTGTATATGTGTGATGTGGGTGGACGTTAATGAATTTTGGACGAGCTTCGGCATAATCGCTTATCAAAATGTCGTTTCCCTTAAAGTCATGGTAATTAACGATAGTTTCATGTTTATTATTTCTTGTATACATCGGCCTTTCTGAGTTATCGACCAGTATTATTTATTTTTTACTTGATGCTTTCACTGTTTGTTAGATGTTAACTATTTAGTTTTTGTTATGGTTTTACCCCTCATTCAAATATCAACCACTTGCTAGAAAACATATTGGTTATATAGGCTAAGTATGCATCATGGCTTGTGAGCAATGTTATGTGAAGTTAGTTTGTTCTTTTTATTTCTTTATTTCATTATTTTTTTATTTCATTGTGTGCTTGCTTTTGCAGATTGTGGAACCGACGGAAAACAATCAAGGTTGTGTACAATGGATACACAGTTTGTACGCAAAATTTACATTCGTAGAAAGATCATTGATCATGACATATCATTTTGCGCATTCCTCGTGGTAAATTACCTCTTCTTTGAAATTCATTATTCGAGTCAGGATGTAAGAGCCGAACTTATTCGCCTTACGAAGACAGCATAATACTTACGGATAGGAATTCTTACGGAATTCAAATAAAATGCGAGAAAATAGCTGAGAAAATGGGACTGACTAATACTTATGGAATTCTTTTACAGGAACATCAACAACTCCATTGGAATCATCCGTTATCGCTCGATTGAGAGGATAGATCGTTGAACAAGATTGGATGGCAGTTTGCTCCGTTATTCATCGCTTTAGCTTTGGCATTTCGGATATCGTTGTCCTTCCAATAATCATGCTCTCCTTTTTACCTTCTTTACGAAAGAATTCCCAATCGTCAAAAACACCTCACAAACCCTAAAATCTAAGTTTGTCATGATTGGGTATGAGTATCGTCACCAGCTACAAGCCGCGGTTTTGGGCAAGAGTTTTTAAAGAACCACATGGACAATAAATTTAAACAAGATCCTACTGACGCACAGGGTGAAACCGGGGTCGAAGAAAATAAATTAGGTGGTTTAAACGTTGAACCTGGTTCAACCCGGCCAGCCTCCGGGTTTAATTCCAACAGCACACACTATGTGAGCTTGAAAAGCTGTAAATCAGACGTGTATGCCTCTATTTTTACACATTTGGTCTGTATGCTTTGTGCATTGGAAAGATATATTGGCTATTCATATTCAAAATGAATCTGGTTCTGTATAGATTACATTTTCCAAGATACTAGGAGACATATGGAGGCGGAGTTCTTCTTGTATATATTTATTAGATTTTGATTAAAAGGGCATTAAATTAATAGGGAAATTGTTATTTAATAAGGATATATTGTCTAGTTTTTTCCTAAATTACCCTCATCTTAATATTTTCTCCAGTTGTCATAATAAATAAATAAAAAATTCACCACCTACCAGAAAAATAAGATATTATTTCTTAATTAATTTTTTTCACTTATTGTAACTGCCAAACATTTTTGCATGATTTTAGGCTTCCATTATCACTACACAATACTGATTTTAATGAAAAAAAAATACAAATTTCGTCTACAACTTTGATGCAAAAATTACTCCACCTATATTCCTGGCTTCAGTGTTATTACATTTTTTGTTGTAACTACATATATTTTATTGATTGATTACATTATTTTCTCTTCAAGTAAGTACATATTTTTGGGCTATTACTTCTTTAAATGTGTTACTACATTTTTTTGTAACTGCAACTTTTATCACCAAACCTAGACCCCTGCATCACACGCTCTCCAGGTCCGGCGGATCTAGTGCCCAACCATCGACTCCAACCTGGAATTGCATTATCGAAACCGAGCCAGGAATGGTCGTTAGTGGGACGCCCACCACCTTACATTTTTTGTTGTAACCGCATCTTTTTATCTGTGTTACTAATTTTTTTATTAAATCGCATTTATTTTATCGTCTGTTACTACTTTTGTGTTACTGCATTTTTTTGCCCTAAGTACGTCTTTTTTTTGTCTATAACACCATCTTTTGTAGGTCATATCGTGTTCCTTTGGATAGAGTTCATTTGGGTTTGTTTTTTTTTCGAAAATTGCAGAACGGTTTTAATGTGATAAAATTTCCGCTTATTTCTCTTGTTTAGTGCACTAATAAATGTCTACCTAATTGCTCACATTTGTTGAGCTAATAAATGTATGTTGCTCAATTTCTCCCGTTTATTGCGCCAAAAAATGTCTACTACTTAAAAGCTTCCAATTATGTAATTTGAGGGTATTTTTGGTACATATCCTTATGAAACATAAAAATTTGAAGTTGTCCTTTCATTTTATTTTTTTTATTTTTTTTTATCCTTTTGGCTCCTAGCCTCTTAAATAAATCCTAAACAATCGGGATTCTACCAGATAAAAGGAAACAAATCGTTTATATAATCTCCTACCATAATTATCCCCGAAATTAACTACTAATTGATATCTCAGTATTAATTTATTTTACTTTAAAATTTAAGTATACACATACATACATAATACATACATACCTTACATAATTGTTAATCCTTATCCAACATAAAGTACAATTCAAATACAAGTGTGGTCCCAGAAGATATTTTGTTTTCAAAAATATATACATGAACTTATATCTTCTTACCTTCTAATATTGTTTTTTGTAAGGCCACAAATAACTACACTATGATACAATAGATGTAAAATAATTATTTAATTTCATAAAAAAATTATAAATGATTATATTAAAAAGAAATGTTGATTATTATTTTACTTGAAGCATAATACGGTGTTTCACCATATGTTATTCCAGTAAAAGGTATACTTATAAAATGAAATTCGATAAAGATGCATCATTTTTTTCATCCAACCTGAAAATAAAATCTGTCTTAATTTTGAAAGGTTAAAATTGTCTTCATAAAATGATTTTTTTAAAATAAATTTAAAATAGGTTTATTTTTCTTTAAGACAATGATTTCCACTCTCTCTAGTTGTTAAGTCTATAAATAGGTTTCTAGTTGCCCTAGACTTCACAATTCTCGCCACATTTGCTCCGCAACTATACTTTTGTCTCAGCTTGTTCTTCTATGTTTTCTCCGGCGGCGGCTAGAGTTTCTCCGGCGGCGGCTATCTTTTCCTTAAGTCAAGAGGAATCGCACAAATTAAAATGAGGTTATATTCATTTGAAACCCCCTCTGCTACTCTTATTGAATTTGTTCTTCAAATTTTTGTTTTCTGATTAAATTGTTTGATCGATATATCTTCTTTCCCCTAATGATTTCAACAAAAAACAATATTATATCCTGATGATACATGACTAAATCCTTTGCAAGATCACGCGGAAAAGAGAGAAGCCTAATATATCATTCAATGACTAAATCTAACAAAAAAAAGCTTAATATCTTAACAACAAAAAGCTTAGATTGATTCTCTATTTGGATTGAGTTAGATTACGTTTCATGTTTACTTGATAAATATCTTAAAATGAAAAATCCCTCAACCGCTTTCTCATTTTGTTTCTATGTTATCATATGCAGGACGGTGTGTTTATCTAGAAACCATGTAGAAGTCGGATATCTCAAAATAGGTAATTCATTAATCATAGCCAATTGAGGACTTCAGCTACATGAAACATACAATGTTGTTGTTTATGATGAGTAAAGTTGCTAAAATTGGCTCCATTTTTATTTTCAAGGATACTCTGATTGTCTCTTATTTAATTTGTTTGGTCGAAGGTCAATCTCATAGCTCGGAAGCTGCTGAATTGAAGGTGTATAAGGAAAAATGAATAAAATTTGAAAAATCAAACATAATAGTAGGAAGTATATGTCACCGATTTTTTTTTTTTTAATTTTAAAAATGAGAAGGGGTCTTTCTGTGTATGCGTGTGATGTGGGTGGACATTAATGATTTTTTGACGAGATTCGGCATAATCACTTATCTAAATGTTGTTTCCCTTAAAGTTATGGTAATTAACGATAGTTTCATGTTTATTATTTCTCGTATACATCGGCCTTTCTGAGTTATCGATCAGTCTTATTTATTTTTTGTTTGATGATTTCATTGTTTGTTAGATGTTAACTATTTAGTTTTTGTTATGGTTTTACACCTCGTTCAAATATATATCAACCACTTACTAGAAAACGTATTGGTTAGGCCAAGTATGCATCATGGTTTGTGAGCCATGTTATGTGAAGATCGTTCATTTCTTTATTTCATTATTTTTTTTTTCATTTTGTGCTTGCTTTTGCAGATTGTGGAACCGAAAGAAAAAAAATAAAAAAAATCAAGGTTGTGTAAAATGGATACACAGTTTGTATGCAAAATTTACAATCGCAGTTAGATCATTGATCATGGCATATCATTTTGTGCATTCCTCGTAGTAAACCTCTTCTTTTAAATTCATTATTCGAGTAAGAATCGAACTTATTCGCCTTACGAAGACAACATAATACTTACGGATAAACCATTAGCCATCAACAACGATACCTGGCCAAGCAGGAAATTTCTTTCCACATATTGCCCATACTGTATATATCACCTACCACAAAGTCTTGAGGCTTGAAAAAAGCTTTCTTTTTTTTATCCTCCTGCTTCGTTGCTTTCCTACTTTGAGCTCCCAATCAACATCATCATTAGAGCCCAACAACTCATCGTTTCCAATAGTTTCAGGAATTAACTCAACACTCCCGTTTGGTTTTCTTCCTATTTTGCAAACCATCATAGAATTCGTCTTCAAAATAGCTGGATTTCTTCAACTGCAACCACCGTTTGATTTGTTCTTCTTCCACGAACAATGCGGAACAGAATCATTGAGCTTTTCAGGGAGTGCATGATTACGCCCACGAGAAGATTTCAATATTGGAGGTTTACCATTGGTTGTAGCACGTACACTAGCTAGAACCCATGCACTTCAACAGCGCGCAGCAGCACCAATAGGCTTGTAACCTTCGAACATCATCAACTCCATTGGAATCATCCATTACTGCCTGATTGAGAGGACAGACGACTATTGAACAAGATTGGACGGCAGTTTGCGATATAATTCCAATATTCATGCTCTCATTTTTACCTTCTTTACGAAAGTCAAAAACACCTCACAAACCCTAAAATCTCAGTTTTGTTGGTTGTAAGTGACGTGTGTGGAGTGATTTACGGAACAGATCCGTAATTCACGGATATAATTACGGAAATTAAATGTAGAAAATAATGACTCGAAATAAAATCTAATTTAATTATTCAGATCTAGCAAATAAAATCGATTATGGTGCAGATCTAATAAATTAACAGAACTATATGATAGATCTAATGAAACACAATTTACTAGATATAGATCTAACAAAATATGCAACTAACGCATCTGGATCGACATAAACGATTGAGAAAATTAAAAATACAATTGCATAAATAAAGACAAACCGAGGCGAGTTATGAAACTCTTTCCTTAAGACAGATTGCTCCGGTATGGTGCCCACGGTAAGTAGCAAGAATCGCCTCCCAAGATACAACGGCTTACGTCCTGGATTGAGAGGCACTTCAACAATCCAAGCTCCGCGAACTTACAACGTGCTCCGACTTCTCTTCGACTCAAAACCTAACTATATGCTCGACCCTTTTAGTAGTGGAAGACACAAGAGAAAAGCGAATGCTTCAACCTTCATCCTGGGGGTTCTTTATATAGTGGAAAGGAGGAGCCTAATGCTTGAATGTGATTGGCCGTAACACATCACCAATCTTTTTCCTTGGAAAAGAAATAGGGCCAAATTTTTTTTTTTTTTTTTTTTTTTTTTTTTTTAAAAATTGCCAAAATATTTCCACAATTCGATTGGTCGGATGACGTGTCTTCGAATTTCGATTGGTCCGATGATTTAACCACTCGACTTTTCCTCAAGAAAAGTTATATGGCGAAAATAATTATGCAATTTGAAATTAATTTAATTAAATTAATTCGAACCGACTTAATTAATCGTAATTCGTTTCCATATTATACGGAACCTTCCAATGATCTCACGATTAACTAATTAATTTCGGTTAATTTCAAAGGAAATTTTGTCCAAAAATTTAATAGTAACACCCGACCGAACCGAGCCGAGCTCGAGCTCGAAAGACGAGCCGAGCCGGCCGGACGGACGGCGCGGCGCGCGCGCGCGCTGTGTGGAAATATCTAAGTCCTCCTCCCGCACAAAAGTGCCTTGCCCCTTGGGGCACATTTATAAGAGCACACACTAGCAGCTTATATATGGAGCTCAAGTCTCCCATCTTTCCAATGTGGGATATTGAGTTGAGGTACTCCTTCAACTCTTATCTCCAACACATTTTCAACCAACTTTAGGCATTAATTTCTCATTCACCCGATATCCGAATCAAGTGATTCCAAAGCCAAACATTATCTACTCCGTGAGTAGAATATTTAGACGTAATAAGCTCCGGTGAATCTCACGGAGCGTATCCAAATTCGCGCTAAAGTTGACCATTTTAACCCATTTCATGGGATATCTCCAACAATCCCCCACATGAATGAAAATTAATGCAAATGCAAATGCAGATCACGAAGAGAAGTCGACGGGAAAATATTGCATCGAGAGGTAGCTTCACGGCCTTGAACTCCGCCTTAGTGATGTCTTATCGGATTTACTCGCTAATCGCTGAACTAGGTCTTGAATCGTTTCACCTTTAGTGTAAACCAAGACAATAGCACTCACACAATATTTCCCTAGCACCTTTCGGTTCTCATGGTTGTGTCCGTCTCGCCCTGGACAACACTTGGTTTGAGAAAGTGCTTTTGAGAATTCAAGCCTCAAAATTCTCATAAGCGGCCCCACTTCGCACTTACATAGGTGACCTCCTATCAAGCGGTATTTCGCCTACCCCACTTGAGTATCAAGATATAGGAATCATTAAAAGCTTTGCTTAACCTCACACTCTCTGCAGATAGCACTTTTATTCTCTCAGAACGGGTAAGTGCTAGACTGTTCCACATAGCTTAGTTGTCCCTTTTGAACCATGATCTTGGGATCTCCAACGGCATGGTTGGGTTGCTACTACAAGGAAACATGCGTAATAGGCTTGGCCCCATTCCGGTTGTCAAAATTGACATCCGATCTCTAGCTAAACCTTTTGTAAGCGGATCCGCAAGATTCTCCTTCGATTTTATATAATCGACGGAAATCACACCATTAGAGATCAAGCTGCTTAATGGTATTGTGTCTACGGCGCGTATGTGTCAGACTTACCATTATACATACTACTTTGTGCCCTTCCTATCGCGGATCGACTATCGCAGTTGTAAGGTCGATAGCGACCACAAAGCTTAGGCCAACACGGAATATCCTCAGAAATTCCTAAGCCACTCGCCTTCTTCTCGAGACTTATCCAAAGGCTATGAACTCGGCTTCCATTGTAGAGCGAGCTATGCACGCTTGTCTCAGACTTCAGACACAAAGGCACCACCAATCGTGAATAAGTATCCTTTGGTGGACTTCGACTCTTTAGGTATCCGATATCCAGTTCGCATCACAGTATCCTTCTAATACTGCTGGATATCTTGTAAATCGTAATCCCAGACTCATAGTGTACTTCATGTACCTCAACAACCTATTTAAGGCTTTCCAATGATTATGATCTGGATTACTCGTGAACCTACTCAGTTTATTCACTGCACATGCTAAGTCTGGTCGTGTACAATTGGTTATGTACATCAGACTTCCAATCACTTGAGAATACCTCAATTGATCCACAGGTTCACCTCTATTCTTGGCTAAGTGCACACTTAGGTCAAGAGGAGTGCTCACTGGACTTTCATCAAAGACGTTAAATTTTTTCAAAACAGACTCAATATAATAAGTTTGTGACAACGCCAGTCCATCGGGTAATCTAGAGATCTTAATCCCTAGTATCACATCCGCAACTCCTAGGTCCTTCATATCGAAGTTCCTTGTCAACATCTTCTTTGTATTCATGATGATATCATGAGTACTTCCTATTATCAGCATGTCATCCACATATAGACATACTATAACATAGGCATTAGGTGTGTTCTTAACGTAGACACATTTATCACACTCGTTAATCTTAAATCCATTTGACAACATAACATTATCAAATCGATATGCCCTTTGCTTTGGTGCTTGTTTAAGCCCATACAAAGATTTAACGAGCCTACACACCTTGCTCTCTTGCCTGGAACAACAAAACCCTCAAGGTTGTTTCATGTAAATTTCTTCTTCTAACTCACCATTCAAAAAAGGCGTCTTCACATCCATTTGATGGATTTCCAAGTTATTGATCGCAGTTTATATAGCAATGAGAACCCTTATAGAAGTGATTCTCGTCCTTTGGTGAGTAGGTATCAAAAAGTCAAGGCCCTCCTTCCGCCGGAACCCTTGGGCCACCAACCTAGCCTTGTACTTATCGATAGAACCATCAACCTTTAACTTCTTCTTGAAGATCCACTTGCATCCGAGTGGTTTATTTCACAGTGGAAGATCAACCAACTCCCAAGTGTGGTTTTGCATGATGGAATCTATTTCACTATTTATAGCTTCTTTCCGAATGGAGCTTCGAGTAGACATAGCCTCTCTGCATACGTCCGGGGTTCGTTTTCTACCATATAGGTCGAAAATCGGGACCATAGGACTTTGAAGTCCTCGCCTCTTACTACGACGAGGTTCCTCAGTTCTTGAGGATCACCTCTTCTTCGTGACTCATAAGTCCGCTTGCTCGTGCTTGCTTCTTGTTTTTCTTTCTCCTTACAGGAAAAATATCCTCAAAGAACACAAGATTCTAGACTCGATGATGACATTTTCATGTACATCGGGGACGTCCGATTTATGTACTGTAAAACCGATAGGCACTACTATTGAGAGCATATCCAATGAATATACAATCAATGGTTTTGGGCCCTATCTTCACTTGCTTTGGTTTAGGTATTTCAACCTTAGCCAAACACCCCACACTTTCATGATTTTGTAGTTAGGCTTGTGACCTTTCCACAATTCATACGGGATTCATCCTTCTTCTTAGAAGGAATTTTATTAAGAATGGAGTTCATTTGAGAGGATAGCTTCCCCACAAGTTCGAGGTAAACCCGAACTAATCAACATAGCATTCATCATCTCTTTCAGAGTTCGGTTCTTGCGCCAAAGAATACCGTTTGATTGAGGTGTATATGGTGTTGTCGCTTGATGAATGATGCGGCGCCAGAGCAAAATTCATTAAACGGTGCATCATATTCGCCACCACGATCACTACGGACATTCTTTATCCGCTTGCTAAGTTGATTCTCAACTTCATTCTTATAATCCTTAAAAGCTTCAAGAGCTTCGTCTTTGCTTCTCAGCAGATAAACATAACAGTATCTGGTACAATCATCAATAAAAGTAATAAAGTACTTTTTACCACCTCTAGTTTGCACAAATTTTAAGTCACATATATCAGTGTGAATTAAATCTAGAGGTTATATGTTCCTTTCAACCGTTGGAAACGGTGCTTTAGATAACTTAGCTTCAACACATATTTGGCATTTGTGATTAGGATCAATTTTTATGTTGGGAATTAAATCTAGATTCATCATCTTTCGAATCGATTTATAATTAGCATGTCCTAATCTACAATGCCATAAACAAGAAGACTCAAGCAAGTAAACGGAAGCAGTAGTCATCTTATTAGCCTTTTTTGGCACAACAGCTTTGGGTACAACGGTCATTACATTCATTTTGAACATACCATCTACCAAGTACCCCCTCCCAACATACATATCAAATTTGGATAAAACTACTTTATCCCCACCAAAGACCATCTTGAATCCATTCTTCACCAGAAGAGCACCAGAAACAAGGTTCTTGCGCATGTCTGGAACATGCAAAGACGTTGTTGAGTGTGAGTTCTTTGCCGTAAGTCATCTTCGTGATGACCTTTCCCACACCTTCAAATTTCTTCGCGAGCGAGTTTCCCATAAAGAGTCGTCGCCTCGACGGCTTTATAATCGAGAACATCTCTTTCAGAGCGCAAACATGGCGAGTAGCCCCCGTGTCAATCCACCAATCACGGGTATTCCCGATCGTGTTGCATTCGTAAAACCATGCCGATGTGTTCATCTCTCTCGCATGCCTTCACCACCACTTCAAAGCAAGATGGGCATGTGACTTGACCTTTTCTGCGTGACTGCATTCACTTTGGCGATGCCCTGGCTTTCCATTGGGCCAGTTATAAATGACTTCCAAAGTGAACTGTTGCTTGACCTTCTTGTTGTCTTTTGGACCTTGATTAGGTCGCTTACGCTTTTTGCCTTTGTTGCTCACTTCGACCAAGTTCGCCTTGATCGGCCCATCAAAAGCTTCTTTTCGACCTCTTTGTTACGCTTCCTCAATCCGCAGCGCGTTGCTAGCTCTTCCATAGTCATCTCTTCTCGCTTGTGCATCAAGTAATTCTTGAAATCCTTCCAAGAGTGGGGAAGCTTTCCAATCACAAAGAAAGAACCTGGAATTGTTCACAAATCATCATTTTTCCTCCAGGATCTCGAGAGATGATTACCAGAGCTCCTCAACTGACCGACAATGATCTTGGAGTCTACCATCTTGTAGTCCATGAATTTGACCACAACAAATTTCTTCGAGCCAAGATCCTCGATTTTGTACTTTTCTCCAAAGCTCGCCATAGGATTTAGCAGACTTCGTGAGCAATACACCCCATAGATCGAGTTCTCCAAAAACTCAAGATGTAGTTCTTGCACAGAAGTCGAGTGCTTCCAAGCATCCAAAGCCGTGATGCAGGCATGATCTCCTTCCTTCAAGACAGGAGGATCTCGGTCAAGATCCGAGCCAAGCCAAGAGTGGTCGATAGAATAAAGATCTTCTCGTTGCCACCTCTTGTAGTTCAAGCCACCAAACTTTTCCGGTTTTTCCCTCGAGGTCCGGAATTGTTTCAAGGCAGTGCAAAGAAGAGTACGCAGCAGAGTTACTCCTTGCTCAATTGTTGCCATTTTCGTAAACATGTAAGATCGACAAATCAAGTTCGCTCATTGCGTCCTCAAACGAACGTCTATGTGAAGAAAGAGTAGAACAGAGTTGTCCAGTTTGGCCTCAACCAAACTGAAGCAGGATATAAATAAATTAAACAATCTAGCAGATCAGTAATTTAACACGTAAAATTTATTCTCTAACACACGAATTCACAAATCTGTCTTAAGCTTGTTGGTTGTAAGTGACGTGTGTGGAGTGATTTACGGAACAGATCCGTAATTCACGGATATAATTATGGAAATTAAATGTAGAAAATAATGACTCGAAATAAAATCTAATTTAATTATTCAGATCTAGCAAATAAAATCGATTATGGTGCAGATCTAATAAATTAATGTAACTATATGATAGATCTAATGAAACATGCCTACTAGATATAGATCTAACAAAATATGCAACTAACGCATGATCTCGACATAAACGATTGAGAAAATTAAAAATACAAAGGCATAAATAAAGACAAACCGAGGCGAGTTATGAAACTCTTTCCTTAAGACAGATTGTTCGGTATGGTGCCCACGGTAGTAGCAAAGCGCCTCCCAAGATACAACGGCTTACGCCCTGGATTGAGAGGCACTTCAACAATCCAAGCTCCGCGAACTTACAACGTGCTTCGACTTCTCTTCGACTCAAAACCTAACTATATGCTCGACCCTTTTAGTAGTGGAAGACACAAGAGAAAATCGAATGCTTCAACCTTCATCCTTGGGGTTCTTTATATAGTGGAAAGGAGGAGCCAATGCTTGAATGTGATTGGCCAGAACACATCACCAATCTTTTCCCCTTGGAAAAGAAATAGGGCCGAATTTTTTTTTTTTTTTTTTTTTAAAAAAATTGCCAAAATATTTCCACAATTCTGATTGGTCGGATGACGTGTCTTCAATTTCGATTGGTCCGATGATTTAACCACTCGACTTTTCCTCAAGAAAAGTTATGTGGCGAAAATAATTATGCAATTTGAAATTAATTTAATTAAATTAATTCGAACCGACTTAATTAATCGTAATTGCTTCATATTATTCTCGAACCTTCCAATGATCTCACGATTAACTAATTAATTTCTGGTTAATTTCAAAGGAAATTTTGTCCAAAAATTTAATAGTAACACCCGACCCGAACCGAGCCGAGCTCGAGCTCGAGCACGAGCCGAGCCGGCCGGACGGACGGCGGCGGCGTGCGCGCGCGCGTGTGGAAATATCTAAGTCCTCCCTCCTGCACAAAAGTGCCTTGCCCCTTGGGGCACATTTATAAGAGCACACACTAGCCCTTATATATGGAGCTCAAGTCTCCCATCTTTCCAATGTGGGATATTGAGTTGAGGTACTCCCTTCAACTCTTATCTCCAACACATTTTCAACCAACTTTAGGCATTAATTTCTCATTCACCCGATATCCGAATCAAGTGATTCCAAAGCCAAACATTATCTACTCCGTGAGTAGAATATTTAGACGTAATAAGCTCCCGGTGAATCTCACCGGAGCGTATCCCAAATTCGCGCTAAAGTTGACCATTTTAACCCCATTTCATGGGATATCTCCAACAAGTTTATCATGATTGGTTATGAGTATCGTCACCACCTACAAGCCGCGGTTTTTATTGGAGTCAACACAAAATGCTCAAGTGGTAAATCAAGCTCAAGCTGTCTTTGAGGAATTTGGTCGAACACCTTTCAACAAAATCAGTTATTAAGACTGTTAGTCGGTTATCAGTCTGTTGGTTCAGTTAGGAGCAGTTGAGGGATCAATTGTAAGCTAGCATAACACTATATATACTCAGGAACTAAGCAAAGTTGATAACTCATCGATCGAATTGATGAATAGTTCAATGATCAAATTCTGTGTTCTTCTTCCTTTTCAATAAAACCAGAGCAATGTTCATTATCTTCTTCATTTTTCCAGTTTTCTTTTATGGTTCAGTTTGTTGAATTATTCATGGTATCAGAGCAATTAGTCTTCCGCTTTCTTGCGTAGTCTTCTAATTGTTATACTGTATACGAAGCGCGTTCTCTTGGTGTTCTTGGTGTTCTTCAGGATTATTCTGCTGGTTTGCTTCATTCCTGAGATCTTTGTTATTTTTGTTTCAAGTTTAGTTCATCTGCAAAATGGATGCTACTCAGAATCAAGGAGTTTCGCCTGGTAGTCAGCTCTATCTTCATCCAAACAAAAATCCAACATTAGTGTTGGTTCAACCGCTTCTTACAAACAAGAATTATCATCCGTGGAGCTATTCAATGAAAATGGCTTTAATCATGAAGAACAAGATTGGTTGTATTGATGGTTCAATCGTTAAACCAGCTGTAAACTCTCCTGAATTCCAGGTTTGGCTTCAGTGCAATACTTTTGTGAAAACTTGGATTCTTAATTCTATTATGCCCAATATTGCACAGTCTGTCATGTATAAAGAAACTGCAAGAGAAATTTGGTTAGATTTGCAGTCTAGGTTTTCTAGACTAGATGTGTTTCGATTGGGGGATTTACAAGAACAAGTTAATGGTCTTAAACAAGAGGATCTAGATGTTACTACCTATTTTACAAAATTAAAGACTCTTTGGGATGAAATGTCTGTCATGAGACCAGATCCTGTATGTACCTATGATCCGAGATGTACTTGTGATGTGATTAGTACTTTTACTAGTTATGCTGAGTCTGACAATGTGGTGAAATTCTTGAGAGGATTGAATTCAGAATTCTCCTATGTTTTGACTCAAGCTCAATTGATGGTTCCAGTACCAGATCTCCATTCTGTATTTGCAATGGCATTAAAACTGGAAGATCAAAAGGAATCCGAGTACAGGTTCCCTAGTGCCACAGCCTTGTATAACAGATATTTTAATAACAACTCATCCAGTGTTGTGTCCATTAATACAGGAAATCAACAGAGTTTTAACACTGGAATACAGGAAATCAACAGAGTTTTAACACTGGAAATCAGAATGTTAATCAGAATTTTAATAGGATTGGTAATTCTAATCTTGGGACTTTCAAGAAGAATGTTGCTGGTAATCAGCCTGGTAAAAAGATACAGTGCACCTTTTGTGGTTATACAGGACACACTGTAGACAAGTGCTACAAGAAACATGGTTTTCCACCAGGTTGGAAACAAAGAAGCAGAGTTAATATGGTAGAAACTGTAATAGAAAATCATGGTTAGACTTCTACTGAGGATTCTAGCATTCATACTGAAGATTCTGAGAGCTTCACTTTGAACAAATCTCAATATTAGCAATTTCTCAGACTTATGGATGTCAAGAGGACAGATAGTCATGAGCACCTAGCCAATCAAGCAACTGTGTTGTCTGCAAACTTTGTACCTGCTAGTGATACATCAGGTTTGTCTACAACCAATTCTTCTTTGACATGGATTGTAGATCCTGGTGCCACTGATCATATAGTCAGTAACAACCTCTATCTACACACTTCTAAATCAGTTAGTAACATGCTAGTTGGTTTACCTAATGGAAGCATTGTCAAAGTTACACATGTACGCACAGTTTGGGTATCTGAACACTTATTACTTACAGATGTCCTTTGTATTCCAGATTTCAACATTAATCTTGTTTCATTGGCCAAGTTAACTACTAACCCTAACTTGGAAATCTTATTTGATCTTGATTCTTGTATTATACAGGACAAGAAGCTTGGGATTGATTGGATCACTAAGAAAGCAAGTGGATTGTGTATGTTAGAACATAGTCACAAGTCATTAGCTCAATCCAATGTTGTTAGTAGTGTTTGTGATCAATCTGTTATATCGATGACCAATTATGGCATTATAGGCTAGGTCATCTATCAAATAAAAGATTGATGGATTTGAAATGTATTAATAGTAGTTCTTTTCATGATACTACAAATTGCCACATTTGTCATTTAGCTAAATAGAAAAAAAAATCCTTTTCCTTTAAGTCAAACTTATGTTCAAAGTGCATTTGATCTTGTTCATTTTAATATTTGGGGACTATATAAGCAACAAATAAACTGTACATGGTCATTCTTATTTCCTGACTGTTGTTGATACTTTTCAAGGTTTACTTGGATTTATTTGTTGAAATGCAAATCTAAAGTTAGACACATTGTTCAATCTTTTGTACAGTATGCTTTGGTTCAGTTTAATAAACATGTAAAAGTAGTTAGAACTGACAATGGTGCAGAATTTGATATGCCAACATTTTACTCAGAAAATGGCATTTTGCACTGGACCTCATGTGTAAACACCCCTCAACAAAATGGCATTGTGGAGAGAAAACACCAACACATACTTAGTGTAGCAAGGGCATTAAAATTTCAGTCTAATCTTCCAATTAAATATTGGGGTTATTGTGTTTTGCATGTCGTTTATTTGATTAATCTCTACCTTCCTGAGTCATTAATAATAACACAATTTATTTTCTCGCTTTATCATAAGCATTTTGATTACTGATGATTTGAAAGTTTTTAGCTCTCTAGTTTATGCTTGTACACTGCACATAATGTGGATCAAAGTTTGATCCTAGATCTAGAAAATGTGTATATCTAAGAGTTCCTCAATTTACAAAGGGTCACATTTTACTAGATCAACAAACTAGAGATATTTTTGTATCTAGGGATGTACACTTTTATGAAACAGTTTTTCCTTTACATAAGATGATTACAGATAGGAACACATAAGTTGTCCCTCTTCCAGTGCCTTATGAGATCAATACAGAAGATCATATACAGCATCCTTCAACATCTACTAATGAAGAAGGAGGCACTGAACAAGCACAGAATGCAGATAATGTGGTTATTCCTAATCAACCACAGACAAGGAGATCCACTAGACAAAAAGCTATCCCTGCCTATATCTAAAAGAGTACATTGTTCCTACAAGACAATCACCACACTCCATCAGCAATGTGGTCACTTATGATAACATTGCAAACAGATACAAGAGCTTTTTGTGTCTGACAGATCAAGTTAAGGAGCCTAAAACATATAATCAAGCCATCAGACATGACTGCTAGAAAGAGGCAATGCAGAAAGAATTGGATGCTTTACATGCAACAAAAACATGGGAGATTGTGACTTTACCACCTGGGAAGTCCACTATAGGATGTAAATAGGTGTATAAAGTTAAATATCATGATGATGGTTCCATAGAAAGATACAAGGGAAGGCTGGTAGCAAAGGGTTACACACAGACATATGGAATAGATTACCAGAGACTTTTTTCTCCGTAGCAAAAGTCACTACAATCGAATCAGTACTAGCACTAGCAGCTTCCAAGAAGTGGCATATACATCAAATGGATGTAAATAATACCTTATTACTGTTAGTAATATCATCCGCAACGGAAGCGATTTTAAGGATCTAGATCTATAAATTACACGTAATAAAATAAACTAGATCTATATCTACAAGGGTGTTGTAGAACATACCTCTTGAATCTCAAAATTCAAGTTGAAGAACTGCAATAGGATGAACGAAGGAAAGTGTGAAGAGCACCACGATCTTCCGTATGTGTGATCCAAGCAACTCCTGGTGGAAGGAAATTCTCGACTCGAACCCTTCCGATATGCTACCCGGAAAAACCTCCAAGATTCTCCTCAACCCTCTTGGTCGAAAATTCTATCTCTCTCTAAGAGTTGATAGTCTAAAATATTGTGTGTGTTAAGGCTTGGAAGAACTCTCTTTATATAGAGAGAGTAAAACTTAGCCTCCAAGGATTTTATTTTGCAATAAAATAAATCCATTAAATAAAAATAATTCCATAATATTCTAGAACAAATCTAGAATAATATTTATCTTTATTTCTTACCATAAATATTTATCCAATAAATATTTTATGCACATGTCTTATTAATTTAAATTTTAAAAATGAGAAGGGGTCTTTCTGTGTATGCATGTGATGTGGGTGGACATTTTGATGAGATTCGGCATAATCACTTATCTAAATGTTGTTTCCCTTAAAGTTATGGTTATAATTAACGATAGTTTCATGTTTATTATTCTGGTATACATCGGCCTTTCTGAGTTATCGATCAGTCTTATTTATATTTTGTTTGATCATTTCATTGTTTGTTAGATGTTAACTATTTACACCTCGTTCAAACATATATCAACCACTTGCTAGAAAACATATTGGTTAGGCCAAGTATGCATCATGGTTTGTGAGCAATGTTATGTGAAGATCGTTCATTTCTTTATTTCATTATATTTTTTTTTCATTTTGTGCTTGCTTTTGCAGATTGTGGAACCGAAAGGAAAAAAAAAATTTAAGGTTGTGTAAAATGGATACACAGTTTGTATGCAAAATTTACAATCGCAGTTAGATCATTGATCATGGCATATCATTTTGTGCATTCCTCGTAGTAAACCTCTTCTTTTAAATTCATTATTCGAGTAAGAATCGAACTTATTCGCCTTTTACGAAGACAACATAATACTTACGGATAAACCATTAGCCATCAACAACGATACCTGGCCAAGCAGGAAATTTCTTTCCACATATTGCCCATACTGTATATATCACCTACCACAAAGTCTTGAGGCTTGAAAAAAGCTTTCTTTTTTTTATCCTCCTGCTTCGTTGCTTTCCTACTTTGAGCTCCCAATCAACATCATCATTAGAGCCCAACAACTCATCGTTTCCAATAGTTTCAGGAATTAACTCAACACTGCTAAACAATTGTAACCCAAAGCCCTTCCCGTTTGGTTTTCTTCCTATTTTGCAAACCATCATAGAATTCGTCTTCAAAATAGCTGGATTTCTTCAACTGCAACCACCGCTTGATTTGTTCTTCTTCCACTAACAATGCGGAACAGAATCATTGAGCTTTTCAGGAGTGCATGATTACGCCCTACGAGAAGATTTCAATATTGAGGTTTACCATTGGTTGTAGCACGTACACTAGCTAGAACCCATGCACTTCAACAGCAGCAGCAGCACCAATAGGCTTGTAACCTTCGAACATCATCAACTCCATTGGAATCATCCATTACTGCCTGATTGAGAGGACAGACGACTATTGAACAAGATTGGACGGCAGTTTGCGATATAATTCCAATATTCATGCTCTCATTTTTACCTTCTTTACGAAAGTCAAAAACACCTCACAAACCCTAAAATCTCAGTTTATTATGATTGGTTATGAGTATCGTCACCACCTACAAGCCGCGGTTTTTATTGGAGTCAACACAAAATGCTCAAGTGGTAAATCAAGCTCAAGCTGTCTTTGAGGAATTTGGTCGAACACCTTTCAACAAAATCAGTTATTAAGACTGTTAGTCGGTTATCACCCTGTTGGTTGGGCTTAGAGCGCTTGAGGATCAATTGTAAGCTAGCATAACACTATATATACTCAGGAACTAAGCAGTGATAACTACTGATCGAATTGATGAATAGTTCAATGATCAAATTCTGTGTTCTTCTTCCTTTTCAATAAAACCAGAGCAATGTTCATTATCTTCTTCATTTTTCCAGTTTTCTTTTATGGTTCAGTTTGTTGAATTATTCATGGTATCAGAGCAATTAGTCTTCCGCTTTCTTGCGTAGTCTTCTAATTGTTATACAGAAGGCGTTCTCTTGGTGTTCTTGGTGTTCTTCAGGATTATTCTGCTGGTTTGCTTCATTCCTGAGATCTTTGTTATTTTTGTTTCAAGTTTAGTTCATCTGCAAAATGGATGCTACTCAGAATCAAGGAGTTTCGCCTGGTAGTCAGCTCTATCTTCATCCAAACAAAAATCCAACATTAGTGTTGGTTCAACCGCTTCTTACAAACAAGAATTATCATCCGTGGAGCTATTCAATGAAAATGGCTTTAATCATGAAGAACAAGATTGGTTGTATTGATGGTTCAATCGTTAAACCAGTCAGTAAACTCTCCCGAATTCTGTGTTTGGCTTGATGCAATACTTTTGTGAAAACTTGGATTCTTAATTCTATTATGCCCAATATTGCACTGATCTGTCATGTATAAAGAAACCGCAAGAGAAATTTGTTAGATTTATAGTCTAGGTTTTCTAGACTAGATGTGTTTCGATTGGGGATTTACAAGAACAAGTTAATGGTCTTAAACAAGAGGATCTAGATGTTACTACCTATTTTACAAAATTAAAGACTCTTTGGGATGAAATGTCTCATCATGAGACCAGATCCTCAGATGTATCATGATCCGAGATGTACTTGTGATGTGATTAGTACTTTTACTAGTTATCTTTGAGTCGACAATGTGGTGAAATTCTTGAGAGGATTGAATTCAGAATTCTCCTATGTTTTGACTCAAGCTCAATTGATGGTTCCAGTACCAGATCTCCATTCTGTATTTGCAATGGCATTAAAACTGGAAGATCAAAAGGAATCCGAGTACAGGTTCCCTAGTGCCACAGCCTTGTATAACAGATATTTTAATAACAACTCATCCAGTGTTGTGTCCATTAATACAGGAAATCAACAGAGTTTTAACACTGGAATACAGGAAATCAACAGAGTTTTAACACTGGAAATCAGAATGTTAATCAGAATTTTAATAGGATTGGTAATTCTAATCTTGGGACTTTCAAGAAGAATGTTGCTGGTAATCAGCCTGGTAAAAAGATACAGTGCACCTTTTGTGGTTATACAGGACACACTGTAGACAAGTGCTACAAGAAACATGGTTTTCCACCAGGTTGGAAACAAAGAAGCAGAGTTAATATGGCGTAAATCGTAATAGAAAATCATGGTTAGACTTCTACCGAGGATTCTAGCATTCATATCAAGATTCGAGAGCTTCACTTTGAACAAATCTCAATATCAGCAATTTCTCAGACTTATGGATGTCAAGAGGACAGATAGTCATGAGCACCTAGCCAATCAAGCAACTGTGTTGTCTGCAAACTTTGTACCTTCTAGTGATACATCAGGTTTGTCTACAACCAATTCTTTTTGACATGGATTGTAGATCCCGTGCCACCGATCATATAGTCAGAATAACCTCTATCTACACACTTCTAAATCGAGTTAGTAACATGCTAGTTGGTTTACCTAATAGAAGCATTGTCAAAGTTACACATGTACGCACAGTTTGGGTATCTGAACACTTATTACTTACAGATGTCCTTTGTATTCCAGATTTCAACATTAATCTTGTTTCATTGGCCAAGTTAACTACTAACCCTAACTTGGAAATCTTATTTGATCTTGATTCTTGTATTATACAGGACAAGAAGCTTGGGATTCAGATTGGATCAGCTAAGAAAGCAAGTGGATTGTATATGTTAGAACATAGTCACAAGTCATTAGCTCAATCCAATGTTGTTAGTAGTGTTTGTGATCAATCTGTTATATCAGATGACCAATTATGGCATTATAGGCTAGGTCATCTATCAAATAAAAGATTGATGGATTTGAAATGTATTAATAGTAGTTCTTTTCATGATACTACAAATTGCCACATTTGTCATTTAGCTAAATAGAAAAAAAATCCTTTTCCTTTAAGTCAAACTTATGTTCAAAGTGCATTTGATCTTGTTCATTTTAATATTTGGGGACCATATAAGCAACAAACTGTACATGGTCATTCTTATTTCCTGACTGTTGTTGATACTTTTCAAGGTTTACTTGGATTTATTTGTTGAAATGCAAATCTAAAGTTAGACACATTGTTCAATCTTTTGTACAGTATGCTTTGGTTCAGTTTAATAAACATGTAAAAGTAGTTAGAACTGACAATGGTGCAGAATTTGATATGCCAACATTTTACTCAGAAAATGGCATTTTGCACTGGACCTCATGTGTAAACACCCCTCAACAAAATGGCATTGTGGAGAGAAAACACCAACACATACTTAGTGTAGCAAGGGCATTAAAATTTCAGTCTAATCTTCCAATTAAATATTGGGGTTATTGTGTTTTGCATGCTGTTTATTTGATTAATCTCACTCCTTCCCCAGTCATTAATAATAACACAATTTATTTTCTGCTTTATCATAAGCATTTTGATTACAGTGATTTGAAAGTTTTTAGCTCTCTAGTTTATGCTTGTACACCTGCACATAACAGATCAAAGTTTGATCCTAGATCTAGAAAATGTGTATATCTAGGAGTTCCTCAATTTACAAAGGGTCACATCTTACTAGATCAACAAACTAGAGATATTTTTGTATCTAGGGATGTACACTTTTATGAAACAGTTTTTCCTTTACATAAGATGATTACAGATAGGAACACGAAGTTGTCCCTCTTCCAAAGGCCTTATGAGATCAATACGTAAGATCATATACAAAGATCCTTCAACATCTACTAATGAAGAAGGAGGCACTGAACAAGCACAGAATGCAGATAATGTGGTTATTCCTAATCAACCACAGACAAGGAGATCCACTAGACAAAAAGCTATCCCTGCCTATATCTAAAAGAGTACATTGTTCCTACAAGACAATCACCACACTCCATCAAGAATGTGGTCACTTATGATAACATTGCAAACAGATACAAGAGCTTTTTGTGTCGATGATGATCAAGTTAAGGAGCCTAAAACATATAATCAAGCCATCGAGACATGATCGCTAGAAAGAGGCAATGCAGAAAAGAATTGGATGCTTTACATGCAACAAAAACATGGGAGATTGTGACTTTACCACCTGGGAAGTCCACTATAGGATGTAAATAGGTGTATAAAGTTAAATATCATGATGATGGTTCCATAGAAAGATACAAGGGAAGGCTGGTAGCAAAGGGTTACACACAGACATATGGAATAGATTACCAGGAGACATTTTCTCCTGTAGCAAAAGTCACTACAATCAGAACTGTACTAGCACTAGCAGCTTCCAAGAAGTGGCATATACATCAAATGGATGTAAATAATACCTTATTACTGTTAGTAATATCATCCGCAACGGAAGCGATTTTAAGGATCTAGATCTATAAATTACACGTAATAAAATAAACTAGATCTATATCTACAAGGGTGTTGTAGAACATACCTCTTGAATCTCAAAATTCAAGTTGAAGAACTGCAATAGGATGAACGAAGGAAAGTGTGAAGAGCACCACGATCTTCCGTACGTGTGATCCAAGCAACTCCTGGTGGAAGGAAATTCTCTACTCGAACCCTTCCGATATGCTACCCGGAAAAACCTCCAAGATTCTCCTCAACCCTCTTGGCCGAAAATTCTATCTCCTCTCTAAGAGTTGATAGTCGAAAATATTGTGTGTGTTAAGGCTTGGAAGAACTCTCTTTATATAGGAGAGTAAAACTTAGCCTCCAAGGATTTTATTTTGCAATAAAAATAAATCCATTAAATAAAAATAATTCCATAATATTCTAGAACAAATCTAGAATAATATTTATCTTTATTTCTTACCATAAATATTTATCCAATAAATATTTTATGCACATGTCTTATTAATTTAAATTTTAAAAATGAGAAGGGGTCTTTCTGTGTATGCATGTGATGTGGGTGGACATTTTGATGAGATTCGGCATAATCACTTATCTAAATGTTGTTTCCCTTAAAGTTATGGTTATAATTAACGATAGTTTCATGTTTATTATTCTGGTATACATCGGCCTTTCTGAGTTATCGATCAGTCTTATTTATATTTTGTTTGATCATTTCATTGTTTGTTAGATGTTAACTATTTACACCTCGTTCAAACATATATCAACCACTTGCTAGAAAACATATTGGTTAGGCCAAGTATGCATCATGGTTTGTGAGCAATGTTATGTGAAGATCGTTCATTTCTTTATTTCATTATATTTTTTTTTCATTTTGTGCTTGCTTTTGCAGATTGTGGAACCGAAAGGAAAAAAAAAATTTAAGGTTGTGTAAAATGGATACACAGTTTGTATGCAAAATTTACAATCGCAGTTAGATCATTGATCATGGCATATCATTTTGTGCATTCCTCGTAGTAAACCTCTTCTTTTAAATTCATTATTCGAGTAAGAATCGAACTTATTCGCCTTACGAAGACAACATAATACTTACGGATAAACCATTAGCCATCAACAACGATACCTGGCCAAGCAGGAAATTTCTTTCCACATATTGCCCATACTGTATATATCACCTACCACAAAGTCTTGAGGCTTGAAAAAAGCTTTCTTTTTTTTATCCTCCTGCTTCGTTGCTTTCCTACTTTGAGCTCCCAATCAACATCATCATTAGAGCCCAACAACTCATCGTTTCCAATAGTTTCAGGAATTAACTCAACACTCCCGTTTGGTTTTCTTCCTATTTTGCAAACCATCATAGAATTCGTCTTCAAAATAGCTGGATTTCTTCAACTGCAACCACCGTTTGATTTGTTCTTCTTCCACGAACAATGCGGAACAGAATCAATGAGCTTTTCAGGGAGTGCATGATTACGCCCACGAGAAGATTTCAATATTAGAGGTTTACCATTGGTTGTAGCACGTACACTAGCTAGAACCCACTTCAACAGCGCGCAGCAGCACCAATAGGCTTGTAACCTTCGAACATCATCAACTATATTGGAATCATCCATTACTGCCTGATTGAGAGGACAGACGACTATTGAACAAGATTGGACGGCAGTTTGCGATATAATTCCAATATTCATGCTCTCCTTTTTACCTTCTTTACGAAAGTCAAAAACACCTCACAGACCCTAAAATCTCAGTTTATCATGATTGGTTATGAGTATCGTCACCAGCTACAAGCCGCGGTTTTTATTGGAGTCAACACAAAATGCTCAAGTGGTAAATCAAGCTCAAGCTGTCTTTGAGGAATTTGGTCGAACACCTTTCAACAAAATCAGTTTTTAAGACTGTTAGTCGGTTATCAGTCTGTTGGTTCAGTTAGGAGTAGTTGAGGGATAAATTGTAAGCTAGCATAACACTATATATACTCAGGAACTAAGCAGTGATAACTACTAATCGAATTGATGAATAGTTCAATGATCAAATTATGTGTTCTTCTTCCTTTTCAATAAAACCAGAGCAATGTTCATCTTCTTCATTTTTCCAGTTTTCTTTTATGGTTCAGTTTGTTGAGTTCTTCATGGTATCAGAGCAATTAGTCTTCCGCTTTCTTGCGTAGTGTTCTAATTGTTATACAAAAGGCGTTCTCTTGGTGTTCTTCATGATTATTCTGCTGTTTTGCTTCATTCCTGAGATCTTTGTTATTTTTGTTTCGAGTTTAGTTCATCTGCAAAATGGATGCTACTCAGAATCAAGGAGTTTCGCCTGGTAGTCAGCTCTATCTTCATCCAAACAAAAATCCAACATTAGTGTTGGTTCAACCGCTTCTTACAAATAAGAATTATCATCCGTGGAGCTATTCAATGAAAATGGCTTTAATCAAGAAGAACAAGATTGTTTTTATTGATGGTTCCATCGTTAAACCTGCTGTAAACTCTCCAGAATTCCAGGTTTGGCTTCAGTGCAATACTTTTGTGAAAACTTGGATTCTTAATTCTATTATGCCCAATATTGCACAATCTGTCATGTATAAAGAAACTGCAAGAGAAATTTGGTTAGATTTGCAGTCTAGGTTTTCTAGACTAGATGTGTTTCGATTGGGGGATTTACAAGAGCAAGTTAATGGTCTTAAACAAGGGGATCTAGATGTTACTACCTATTTAACAAAATTAAAGACTCTTTGGGATGAAATGTCTGTCATGAGACCAGATCCTGTATGTACCTGTGATCCGAGATGTACTTGTGATGTGATTAGTACTTTTACTAGTTATCCTGAGACTGACAAGGTGGTGAAATTCTTGAGAGGAATGAATTCAGAATTCTCCCAAGTTTTGACTCAAGCTCAATTGATGGTTCCAGTACCAGATCTCCATTCTGTATTTGCAATGGCATTAAAACTGGAAGATCAAAAGGAATCCGAGTACAGGTTCCTAGTGCCACAGCCTTGTATAACAGATCTTTTAATAACAACTCATCCAGTGCTGTGTCCATTAATACAGGAAATCAGCAAAGTTTTAACAATGGAAATCAGAATGTTAATCAGAATTTTAATAGGATTGGTAATTCTAATCTTGGGACTTTCAAGAAGAATGTTCTTTGTAATCACTGGTAAAAGATCTGATGCACCTTTTGTGGTTATATAGGACACACTGTAGACAAGTGCTACAAGAAACATGGCTTTCCACCAGGTTGGAAACCAAGAAGCAGAGAGTTAACATGGCGTAAATTGTAATGTAAAATCAGGGCGGCGTATCTGCGAGGATTCGGCATTCACACTGAAGATTCTGAGAGCTTCACTTTGAACAAATCTCAATATCAACAATTGCTCATACTTTTGGATGTCAAGAGGACAGATAGTCATGAGCACCTAGCCAATCAAGCAACTGTGTTGTCTGCAAACTTTGTACCGCAAGTGATACATCAGTTTGTCTACAACCAATTCTTCTTTGACATGGATTGTAGATTCGGTGCCACCTGATCATATAGTCGATAACAACCTCTATCTACACACTTCCCAAACCAGTTAGTAACATGCTAGTTGGTTTACCTAATGGAAGCACTGTCAAAGTTACACATATAGGCACAATTTGGGTATCTGAACACTTATTACTTACAGATGTCCTTTGTATTCCAGATTTCATCATTAATCTTGTTTCATTGGCCAAGTTAACTGCTAACCCTAACTTGGCAATCATATTTGATCTTGATTCTTGTATTATACAGGACAAGAAGCTTGGGATTCAGATTGGATCAGCTAAGAAAACAAGTGGATTGTATATGTTAGAACATAGTCACAAGTCATTGGCTCAATCTAATGCTTGTTAGTAGTGTTTGTGATCAATCTGTTATATCAGATGACCAATTATGGCATTATAGGCTAGGTCATCTATCAAATAAAAGATTGATGGATTTGAAATGTATTAATAGTAGTTATTTTCATGATACTACAAATTGCCACAGTTGTCATTTAGCTAAACAGAAAAGGAAACCTTTTCCTTTAAGTCAAACTTCTATTCAAAGTGAATTTGATCTTGTTCATTTTGATATTTGGGGACCATATAAGCAACAAACTGTACATGGTCATTCTTATTTCCTGACTGTTGTTGATGACTTTTCCAGGTTTACTTGGATTTATTTGTTGAAATGCAAATCTGAAGTTAGACAGATTGTTCAATCTTTTGTACAGTATGCTTTGGTTCATTTAATAAACATGTAAAAATAGTTAGAACCGACAATGGTGCAGTAATTTGATATGCCAACATTTTACTCGTAGAAAGGTCATTTTGCACTGGACCTCATGTAAAAACACCTCAACAAAATGGCATTGTGGAGAGAAAACACCAACACATACTTAATGTAGCAAGGGCATTAAAATTTCAGTCTTATCTTCCAATTAAATATTGGGGTTATTGTGTTTTGCATGTTGTTTATTTGATTAATCTCACTCCTTCCCTAGTCATTAATAATAACATACCTTATTTTCTCGCTTTATGATAAGCATTTTGATTACTGATGATTTGAAAGTTTTGGCTCTCTTGTTTATGCTTGTACACGCACATAATGATCAAAGTTTGATCCTAGATCTAGAAAATGTGTATATCTAGGAGTTCCTCAATTTACAAAGGGTCACATTTTACTAGATCAACAAACTAGAGATATTTTTGTATCTAGAGATGTACACTTTTATGAAACAGTTTTTCCTTTACATAAGATGATTACAGATAGGAACACAAAAGTTGTCCCTCTTCCAGTGCCTTATGAGATCAATACAGAAGATCATATACAGCATCCTTCAACATCTACTAATGAAGAAGGAGGCACAGAACAAGCACAAAATGCAGATAATGTGGTTATTCCTAATCAACCACAGACAAGAAGATCCACCAGACAAAAAGCTATCCCTGCCTATCTAAAAGAGTACATTGTTCCTACAAGACAATCACCACACTCCATCAGCAATGTGGTCACTTATGATAACATTGCAAACAGATACAAGAGCTTTGTGTATCTGGCAGATCAAGTTAAGGAGCCTAAAACATATAATCAAGCCATCAGACATGACTGCTGGAAAGATGCAATGCATAAAGAATTGGATGCTCTACAGGCAACAAAAACATGGGAGATTGTGACTTTACCACCTGGGAAGTCCACTATAGGATGTAAATGGGTGTATAAAGTTAAATATCATGCTGATGGTTCCATAGAAAGATACAAGGCAAGGCTGGTAGCAAAGGGTTACACACAGACATATGGAATAGATTACCAGGAGACTTTTTCTCCTGTAGCAAAAGTCACTACAATCAGGACTATACTAGCACTAGCAGCTTCCAAGAAGTGGCATATACATCAAATGGATGTAAATAATGCCTTCTTACACGGGGAACTGGATTAGGAGGTATATATGGACTTGCCATTAGGATACAAAATAGAAAAACCTAATCAGGTTTGTAGATTAACAAAATGTTTATATGGCCTTAAACAGGCTAGCAGGCAGTGGAATTCTAAACTTACTTCTGTCCTAACAGAAATAGGATTTGTTCAATCACCTCATGATCACAGTTTGTTCACCAGAGGAACAAATGAGAACTTTGTGGGACTCCTTGTGTATGTTGATGAAATTATAGCCACGAAGTCAAGAAAGTCTTACACCAGAAAATTCAAATCAAAGACATTGGAGATCTAAGGTACTTCTTAGGCATTGAAGTTGCTAGGTCCAACAAAGGCATCTACATAAATCAAAGGAAATACACACTAAATCTACTAGAAGAGTATGGATTTCTGGATGCTAAACCTGTCAGTACTCCTATGCACTCCAAACAGAAGCCTACTTTAGGAGATTCAGAACTACTTGCTGATAATACACTTTACAGAACATTAGTTGGCAAGCTTATCTACCTGTCTTTTACAAGACATGATATAGCATACAGTGTTCAACAGTTAAGTCAATTTTTGTCCAACCCTACCATCAATCGTATACAGGCTGCTCATAGAGTTCTGAGGTATTTAAAGAGCAATCCTGGCCAAGGTATTCTTTTTCAAACAGATACTGATCTTGTCCTAAAAGGATACACAGATTCTGATTGGGCAGGATGTGAAGATTCAAGAAAATCTATTTCAGGATACATGATGTTTCTAGGGACTGCTCCAATTTCCTGGAAATCTAAGAAACAAAGCACCATTGCCAAAAGCTCATCTGAAGCAGAATATAGAGCTATGTCAAATGCTACTTGTGAATTACAGTGGTTAGTTTACATTATGAAAGACCTACATATACCAGTTTCTCTACCTATTTTGTTGTTTTGTGATAATGCAAGTGCAATGCATATAGCTAAAAACCCAATTTTTCATGAGAGGACAAAACACATAGAACTAGACTGTCACATAACAAGGGCAAAGGTTCAAGCAGGTTTCATTAAACTTATGCCAGTAAGGACCACAAAACAGTTGGTAGATATACTGACCAAACCTCTTGATCATCCTGTTTTTAGCTACTTATTACAAAGGATTGGTACCTACTCCATATTCACACCAGTCAACACAAAATGCTCAAGTGGTAAATCAAGCTCAAGTACAAGCCTCAACTCAGATTCAGCTTGAGGGGGGTATTGGAGTCAACACAAAATGCTCAAGTGGTAAATCAAGCTCAAGCTGTCCTTGAGGAATTTGGTCAAACACCTTTCAACAAAATCAGTTATTAAGACTGTTAGTCGGTTATCGGTCTGTTGGTTCAGTTAGGAGCAGTTGAGGAATCAATTGTAAGCTAGCATAACACTATATATACTCAGGAACTAAGCAGTGATAACTACTGATCGAATTGATGAATAGTTCAATGATCAAATTCTGTGTTCTTCTTCCTTTTCAATAAAACCAGAGCAATGTTCATCTTCTTCATTTTTCCAGTTTTCTTTTATGGTTCAGTTTGTTGAATTCTTCAGTTTTGGGCAAGAGTTTTTCAAGAATCACATGGACAATAAATTTAAACAAGATCCTACCGATGAACCGGGTGAAACCGGGTCGAAGAAAATAAATTGGGAGGTTTAAACATTGAACCCGGTTCAACCCGGCCAGCCTCCTGGTTTCATTCGTACTGAATAAACTATGTGAGCCTGAAAAGCTATAAATCAAACATGTATTCCTCTATTTTTGGTAAAAATGACGAGTGTTTATACCACTACAATTTAAATTCTCTCATATTTAATCACAAAAATGAATATATTTTTTTGATCTAAACGTCCAAAGATCGTAATTCTTTCACCATATTTTTTCTTTTTTTGTTCTCTTTATTCAGACATTTCATTTGATGTTTTCCGGTGTCATTTCGAAGTCATTTTCGTCAAAAACGATAAAACTGTGGAATAGTGGAATTGAGGTCAATTTCATTATACCAAACAATGGATTTTGAGGTAACGAATAGTGAAATTGCCTTTATCACCCAGGTTATATTTTTACTGCCTTGATTCATATTTTTTCATGTTATTTGTCCTTTCTTCCCACTTCCCCAAGAAAATATATGGTGACATATGGTGATACTTCATTCTATTTTAGGGTATACAATAGCCAATATCGTGTCGTGGGTTATTTGAAAACATGAGTCGCTATTTCACTGTTGCAAAATTTGGGGATATTGTCTCATATGTTGGGATTTGATTGATTTTGTTTGCATTTATTTAGCAGCCTGTTCAATTGTAGTAACTAACGTAATAGCTAAAGGTCCTAATACTGGATGAGGCTTTCCCTACTTTCGCTTACAATAGATTACAATGTCAAAGGGTAATTCGGTACATTACAATAGATTCTTGTCCTTATTAACCCTATAAAGGTGATGCCGTCATATTCTTTTATTTCAATATTTATTTAGTCCTTTTGAACACACCTCCATTTCTTTATACAAACGACCATTTCATTAATCTAAGTCCGACAAGCTAGCAACAACAACTTTTGAGGAAGGGGAAGAGTCCCAAGAAACACTCCCTACTAACTCTAGCCTTTTTTTTTATCTTACAAATATGATAGGTTAATTCTTTTGCGTTTGACAAAAGAGAATTTGAAATTAAAAAATAGGGTAAAAAGGAACGACAACTAAACTTCTTTTTTTGAAAGGAGATCTATTATTATTAGGGAAACTTGAAGAAATACGCCTAAAAGAAAATGTTTGAAAAATACGCTCGAAAAGTAAAATTTGGAAAATACGCCTACTTCCACAAGACGACGAGAGTACACACGCGCCGCATATAAGCGACGCATGAAACAATTCGCGACGCATACTTGACACACGCACGCCACATGCGTCGAGGCTTATTTTTTCCAAACATTTACCTTTCAGGCATAGTTTTTCAAGTTTCCCTTATTATTATACAAATAGTAATATAATTCTTTCTAAGAAAATAAATCTAATCCAAAATGATAGTTTAATTGCCAAAAAATAGCGATAATTAATTAAAAATAGATGAAAATTCATGTCGAATTTGACTTTTTTTTTGAAACAATTCAACTTTAAATATAATTTTCCAAGATCATGTAATTCATTAACAATTATACGTATATAAAATAAATTTATGCCATACTCTTTTATTTGAAAATAACTTATGCCGTACTCAACATCCTAAATAACTATATATACATATATGTGTGTGTGTGGAGATACTTGTTGATCCTTATCCTTCATAAAGTAGGTGTGGTCCTACAAAATATTTTGCTTTATTTAAGGGAAAAAAATTGTTTTTAAAACATTTTTTTTTTAAGAGTAAAGGACAGTCATTAAGTTTTGTCCGATAAATTAGTGAGAATTACATTCTGAGGGGGCGATGAACCCCAAAAAACACTTCCGACAAGCTCTAGATCACCTTTTCTGGCTAACAAATGTGCATGACGATTTCCTTTACGCATACTGAACGAAAATTTAATAGAAGAGAAACAAGATAAAAAGTCGATGAGCGCCTTCCACAATCTTCGCTAAGTCGATAAATCTTGTTTTTCAAAATTGAATTTCTGACAGACAGTGAGAGAGTCTGATAAACCTTTTTTTGCTAACATCATTATTTTGGAATGCAACAATGATATAATAGATGTAATATATTTGTTTAATTTTCAAGTAACATTATAAATTATTTTATTAAGGGCTTTTATGATTTTAGGACTACGTGTTTATATCATTGTGTCAAAATTGACTCCTTATCTTTTAAAATGACAATTTTAGGATCTCATGATTTGTTTTTTTTTTTTTTTTTTTTTTTTTTTTTTTTTTTTAGACAATTTCTAAATTTCTAAATTTCTGCAAGTTAACGGCAAAACATGTTAAGTTTGACGGAATATTTGAAATTTGGATAAAAACGGAAAAAACACAAACATAAGGCCCTAAAATTGTTATTTTAAATGATAAGAGTCAATTTTGACAAAATGTTAAAACACGGAGCCCTAAAAGTGTCAAAATCCCTCAAAAGTGACATTTTAGGACCTCATGTTTTAATATTTTGTCAAAATTGACTATTATCTTTTAAAATAACAATTTTAAGACCTTTATGCTTTTTTTTTTTTTTTTTTTTTTCGAGTTTTAGGATAATTTCAAATATTCCGTCAAATTTGACGTTAACTTAGACGGAAATTTCAAATTGTCCTAAAATCTAAAAAAAAAAAAAAAAACACAAACATGAGGCCCTAAAATTGTCATTTTGAAAGATAAGAGTCAATTTTTGACACAATGGTAAAACATGAGGCCCTAAAATCTGTTAAAATCTCTTTTTTATGAACAAAGAACTTAAAGTTTTATTACGCCTACTAACAAGAAGCTAGCATGAACCATTCCAAGTTACACTAATTCAAACACATATGCCGCACAGACATAAGTGAACCAAACTAATCCAAACATCACTAAACTAAAGCAAGACACCACCCAAACAAAACAACTAACAACTCGTGACTTGAAGAGGCTTAGATCTCCAGTCCTCCCAGTTAACAGCACCCCAAATCCTTCTATTAGAGATCCACTGAAAGGAAAATCTTTGGATATCGTTATAGGTGTTCTCAAGAGACGGCAAGACCGAATTAAACACCACGTTATTCCTTTGGAGCCATAGAGTCCACAACACAGTTTTCCTTATTGCATCCCAAAGTTTGAGCGTGTCTTTACCGCAAGATTGATCGGGTTGGAAAGAGCAGAAAATATTCCAGCTACTTGGGCATGGACAACCGAGAAGGCCCCATCCAATTACTTTGTTCCGCATTTGTTGCGCGAAAGGACATAGCAGTAAAAATCGTATGGAGAGTCTTCGATCTCTAAGCCACAAATGGGGCATTTCTCATCACAAATAGTACTTTTCTTTTAGCCAAATTATGACGTGTTGGTAATCTATCAATGCACACTTTCCAACAATGAATATTCAGTTTCGAAGGAACCCAATTATTCCATCTAAAAATCTTACGAGTTGTTGATGAGCATCCACGACCTATGACAATGACCTCTTTTAAAGCTGCAACCGAGAATTTGCCTTTCTTGCTGAGTGTCCATATTGGATTATCGACTGAATCCGTGCAAAAAGAACATGAGGAAAGAAAGCTTAAAAGATCAATAAATCCCCATATTCCCTCCCCCTTAGACCTCTTCTTCATTCCCAACACCAAGACCATTCTCCCTCATTAAAACCACTTTTACTACTAATCGAACCCTCTTTTCTAACAGCAAGCCTAAAGAGTCGAGGGAAAGAATTAGCCAATGTGTCATTCCCTACCCAAAAATCAATCCAAAACCTCACTAACTTACCATCACCAATCCTCCATTTTAGAGAGGACAAAAGATTAACACCGCTATCTTCAAGTTGACGTGCATTATTGATGATCCCTTGCCAAACTTTTCCTTTCTTCGCATTCTTTCCACCAATATGACTAGACTCAAACCCCCCGTCCTCGTTTTCATACAACTCATCAATGACTTTTCTCCATAAAGAAATCTCTCTAACCGACAATCTCCACCACCACTTACCTAAGAGAGCCTCATTTTGACTTTTTAAATCCCCGACTCCTAGCCCTCCAAAAAATTTTTTGTTTAACAATAGTGGACCAATGAACCAGAGTAAGTTTTCTCTCATCCCAACCACCTCCCCAAAAAAAGCGGGATCTCAATTTTTCCAGTGTGTGAATAACTAACAAGAAAAACACAAAACAACACACAAAAAACTATATACAAAATTCTAAAAGAAATAAATCACTTAATACCGTTCCCCGGCAACGGCGCCAAAATTTGGTGGGTCGTCAAACCACCAAAAATAATTCACCTACTACCTTTATAGCTAGTATAGCGGAAGTAGGGGTCGAACCCATAGGGAACGGTGGATTTATTTCTCCTAAAATTTGTAACATAAAATATATTTGTGTTTTTAACTAATTTTCTAAAAAGAAATGAAAAATAAACGAAGAAAAGTTCTAGTCAATTAATCTTTTCCCCCTCAATTCCTATGATTGATCATTGATGCAAAGTTGACTCGTTAAATTACTAATAAATTGGTTATAGTTGCCGACAATCGCCAAACAACCAATTTTTCCTATATTCGATAAGCGGTGACAATCGCCACTACTTATTCTCTACTGTGTGTAGCACACCTCTCAACAATCGCCAGAGGTTTGGTGAGAACAATCGCATTTGACTCTTAGAAAAACCCAACTCACAGGTATTAACGCACATCGAAGTTAACTTTAACCTCAGATCACTTATTTTCACAACAAGGGAATCCTGCAGACGGCCACGAACGGCAGAGCAATATATTGTTTACCACTTAAAATCAAACCTTTATGACAATCGCCTAGATTCGATTTTTGGTGCTAGATCTAATAATTCATCTAATTATCCGGCCGAAACAATTAAATGCAAAATCAAATCATGAATCGATGAAAACAGAAAATAATTGAATACTAACAATTTAATCGAGGATAAAAATAACAATTCGATCTCACAATCCATAACAATCAAGGGGTTAACAATTAGTTAACTAGAAAAGAAAACTAGCTATTCATAAAAATAAAACAAAAATAAAGCAAAACAAAATATTACATGAAACCAAATTTCCGGCGAGATGGTACGGCCGCTTTATTCTGTTCACGTCTGTCCCTCCGTTCCATTCTTCTCTCTTTTTTCTTTTTTCCACCAAAACCTAATATCTATATCTATATCTATTTGAAAGCACAATTTAACCCGATTACCCGGTATTTGCCCAAATACCCGACCCAAATCCGCTTTCTTAAATATAAAAAAAAAAATCAAATCCTCTTCCTTAAAATAAAAATAAAACAAAAAAAACGTAATCATAGTAACAAACACTAAACTGACGGAAGAAAAAAAAAACACTCGAAATACTTGGAAAATATGGGCAAATCTCTCCAATCTTATCTGCACGAACTTCCTCTCCTTGAAATTCAATTTAAAATCAAACTTTGCAAATCTGTGTAATATTCAAACTTCCTCAATTTTTATTTCTCTATTCAATTTCCTCAACCTACTTTGCGTAAAATTCTCAACAGAGTTCCAGCAATCACATCCGACCATCCTCTTCATCCTCAAAATTCAAATGTAACATATTTCATTTAAACTATTATCCTCCCTTTCTCTCTTTTTCTCGACCGACCCAAGAAATAAAGCAATCTTCTATTATGAACACTTTTTTTTTACCAATGATAAAACAACACCAATTGACACATCAATGATCTACACTACAGATTGGTGTGTCATTTGGTTGTGGTTGTATCATTCCTCTATTTTTTTTTTCCTCAATTCAACAGTCTCAAAATTTTCCATTTTTTCCTTCTCCATTTCCGCATTAAACATCAGGAATATTCATGAATTCGCTGCTCAAGATTTTTTTTTTTTTGGGTTAATAGGGAGTCAATTTTATATGCAACTCAAAACAGAAGGTTCATTGTGTACAAGAACAATTATAGCTATTACAATTTATTTTGTGCTCAAGGTTTAGTCTGATCGATAGCTATTACAATTTATTCTTTGCTGTGCTTTAGTCTGATCGGTTTTTTGCTCAAGAGTTTTGCACCGGTTGTGCTGAGAAATTTCCCAATTTCGTCTTTTATTTTCTGATTTTTTCATATTTAATTCTTAATTTTACAATTCACCTGTTATTATTATTATTTTTTTTTGAAAGGGTTCACCTGTTATTATTGATTTCTATTTTCCTGGTTGTTTTCTTCCATATTGATTTCTTTAAATTTACAGTTTCTTTTGTTTTCGATCAACTAGCAATTTGAATGGACTTTGACAATATAGGCGCCCATGTCCAAATTTAGGCTCGAGGCCATGAAAAAATTTAGACCCTTTAAAAAATAAAAATAAAAACAAAAAAAAAAAAAACCAAAATCTAGCAATTTGAATGCCAAGGAACTCCTCACTTGAGTTGTAATTTCCCTTCTCAATAGCAGCCGGACGTTCAAGGATTTATGCCAAGGAAATCATCATGGGGCAAGCATTAATATCATTAGTATGCATTTAATGGCCAACATACTCCTACTATAACATTAGGCCATATATTATCATTATTTTCATCCTATTCTCTTTCTAATTAATTTTTTGTTTCTTTTGTTTTTTTATAGAATTTTTCCATCATATTCTAAGAATTTGAAAACATCTATTGATGATTTTTATTTTCTCTGTAAAACTAAAGGGTTATATTTGTGAAATTCGGAAGGTAAGGTATATGATTGAATGGAATGAAAATAATTGAAAGAAATGCAATCAACTAATTTGATTACAAGCATATCATATGGTGGAATGAAATGAACAAGTCAATTACAAAGTGAAACTAAGAGAGGTGCGAGCATAAGCATGGGGTAAGGTGTGATTCAAGGGCAATGGCATAAGAGTGATTGGTGGGGTTCCAAAGGTGGCAGCGAGATGTTGAATATATGGAAAATGTTGTAAGGGTATGGTGATGAGGTACTCGCATGTGGTTGGCATGAATAGTGCGGTAAGAATGGATGATGTGTAAGTGGCGGTTAAATGAGAAAGTGTAAGGTGGGGGTATGAAGTAGAGTGGTAAAGATGAGGTGGTTGGGGGTAAGGGTTGGATGGGAGTGGTGGGGTGTTATGGGTGGGAGTAGAGTGGTTAGAGTGGATGCGGTTAGAGGTAGGGTGGTAGATCTGAGGAGTTTGGGTGGTAGGGTGTGATGTAGATGGTTGGGTGGTATGTCTGTAAGGTGGTTGGGGTGGATAGGCTAGAGGTAGGGTAAGTGATAAGGTGAGTTGTAGTGGTGTGAGTGGTTGTGTTGAGTAGGGGTGGAAGGGGTAAGGTGAGTGTTGGGTAGTAGGGTGGTTGGAATGGCTTGGGTGGGTGGCATGGTGCATTTAGATTGGGTGGTGGTGACAAGATGTTTTTCCCTATTTTTAGTATGTCTCATCTTATCCATTTCGGAGTCACCGAACTGACCAATTTCAACATATGGCAGTACATTATTTTACATAATTACCCAAACAATATAACAAAATGAAATGATGTAATGTCATGGGATTAAAAAAACAATTGCCATGCATTACGTTTATTCAAACCAGCCATTAGAGAATTGAATCATTGCAGCATGAGTATTTTCTAAGATTAATGAATTTGAATTTGTTTTATACGTATATTTCGTAGCCCCGTGCATTATGCACGGGTCATTGACTAGTATGTATTATATTCTGGATGCTCTTCCGCTAACGTAAGGAAAAATGTCTAATAATTGAGAAAGCTAATTTGGGCCAAGCCCACTTATTTCTAAAATAAACCTTATGTAATAATAATAATAATAATAATAATAATAATAATAATAATAATAATAAAAGGGGTCTATGTGAATAAAAAACGAAAATGCACGGTTGGCTTTAACAGCTTTGTCTTCTCTTTATTAGTCGTGATCCCGACATAGACGAAAACTGAAACTCCGAAACCTTTAAAAACCGCTTTTCTTCCATCTTCCACAAAATTTCCAAAAATTGTTCTGTAAGTCCCCAAATCTTCCATCATCTCTTCTGAGCTCCTAAAACCTAAAAATCAACGAAAATATACCCGAAACAGAGCATCTCCCGACAAAATAGATATAAAATAAGCACATAAAACACCTTAAAATACGGACTCATATCAGACTCCGTCCAAAATTTGCCTTCCTTTAATATATGCCGATTGTGTTTCTCCTATGAGCTCTTGTAACACAACTTTAAGTCTATCAGCAAGGATTTTAGACAAAATTTTATAGAAAGATCTGACGATGACAAATTATGTCACCCTAAAGATCCGGGCTTTTCCTTATGTTAATGGTGAATAATCAAGAACCCTAATGCCAAGAACAAAGAAGGGGTTTTGTATATTTGCGGCTGAGTCTAAGTGGAATTCTTAGAGTGCCTACGTATCTTGTTATTATTCCAGGAATCAAGCCATCCGTAGTTCCTGGAACATTATATTTATAGGGACAATGCATGACCTAACCCTAGTATGAGTTGGTTTGTAGCTATTGTCATATTTACCCTTAATTGGGCTTTACCCCTTGCCCAAGTTACCCTGTGGGTACTGGGCCAACGTAGCTGGTGTGGACTATGTTCTCGATATCGATCTGCCCGACCTGGGATGATCGACTCCTGGAACTCACATCCTGCACTGCCCGCAAGTCGATAGTCGTGACCTCGAATCTCTAGCCATACTTCAGGCTCGAGGATCGACATGCGTGCCATGGCTTCCTAGTCGATAATCCGACTGGTACGCCTTACCTGGCTCATGTGCCTTAGCAAATATTTAATCCATGAGGTCCACTCGATGACGATATATCGAGGTGCGTAACCCGGTATCGTCATAAGCCCCCCAGACCTGAGAGAGGCGACTTCCGTTGTCCGAGGTCAGATCTGCCAATTTGAAATCGTCTTCGAGTTGGACTAGATCTTGGGCGGGAAATGGTGTATCCGCTTTGTATGCCACCTGTCTCCCTAGCCAATCGTGTCCGTTCGCTGTGACGTCAGAGCGCACTATCTTTTCATCTTCTGCCATAAATGACGTCGTCCTTGATTCTCGCGATATCTAGGGGGTTATAACTGCCGGTAACCCCCCTAATCACGTCTTTTCACTTATCATTTGGCAACATAAACGCATAAAGATGGAGAGGAGTCCAGACGGTGTTTCCCATCGCCATCGTTTTTTCTTCAACTCCGTAAAACAAGTAAGCAACTTTGTCTTCCTGTTGTCTTCTTCTTCCTACCGCATTCGTTCAAACTGGTCCATGTCTAGTAGTACAACAGTCTCCGATAGAATAGAGGGGTCTCGTTCCGGTGATCAAACACCACTATCCGCTCCTTCCGAACAACCTCTACAATCAAACCTTGAGGAACCCTTGGGTACGGTCAGGGAGCAAAGAAACTATCCACTAGAATGGATGGAAAGGGGCCTAAGGGGTGCATTTATTGTCTCACCATGGATGATCTCAACCAAATGCGGTGGAGATATGGGCTTTCTAGCCCTCAACTGGTGGTTCAGCTTCCTTCCGGCCACCATCAGTTTGCCGATGAGCCCCCAGAAGGGTTCTGTACGGTCTATGAGGCCCAATTGTCGAGTGGGCTAAGGTTCCCTCTGTGTCCGGCGGTCCTGGCTGTTCTTCCTCATTACGAGATTGGCGTATCTCAACTGGGCCCGAATGCAATCCGGACTTTGATGGGCTTTTTGATTGCCTACCGAGTGGCGGGTATCGGTTTTACTGCCTTTATTCCGGTGGTGGTACAAGATCATTCATACCGCCGGATAAGATGTGGTACACGCTTTGAGGCGTGCCAATCGTCATGAGTTCGTGTCTCGGGGACCTTCATCTCATGGGAATTGGAAGCCTAGGTTTTTCTTTCTCCGACATGGATCGGATAATCCTTATATCGGCTTATGGAGGTCGAGAGACGGAAGGGATGACAAACTCGGGTCGTGAGGCCGCACCCAACGAGGCTCTTTCTCGAGAGATTCAAGTTCGAGGTGACTACACTGGACTCGAGTCTCCTTTATTTACCTTGCCCGCCTCGAGGAGGCGGGACCCTTACCCTACATAAGCCTTCCTGCTGTCGATCAAGAAAATTGTAGGAAACTTTATTATTTTGTTGCTAAGTCTTATTGCTCTTTGAAGTTGTATCTTTACTATTTCTGATACTGACTCCTTTTTCATTTGTGTAGTGGGAAGATTTTCGAAGGTCGCTGTCCCAAAGGCTTCCGCAGAGTGGGTCATTGTCAATGCATCTAGGTCGAGGTCATTCCCCAAGTGTCGAGGAGACTCGCCATCGTTGACGACGACTCGACCGAGGGGTCGAGACAACTACCCTTGTCACACAGCCAACTCCGCCTTCTACCTCGGAGGGACTCACCCATGAGCACCGGTCGATACGCGAAGAAGATGATGTTATCGACTTTACTGTGAGAGGGGGTGAAGAGACTTCCGGCCCTGAGGCAACCCAGTTGCAGAAGAAGAGGTCGGCTCTCGAGGAGCTGGTGAGAGACCAGCAAAAGGAGGCTAAAAAGGCCAAAGTCATCCAACCCTCTCTCGATCTTGCTGCCACGGGTAGGATGTCGGCCGACGATGTTGAGAAGCTGGACGGCCAGGTCCTGGCCTCTTCCCTCCGAGAACTGGGTCGCGTGGTAAACACTAACTCTTGTCGATTTCTTTTTTTTCTTTTTTTCTTCTTCTTTTGTACCTCTCGAAGCTTATGCCTTAACTTTTCCTTTTTGGCAGCACTACTTTATGAGCCGAGAGGCTTCTCGACGTATGAACATGCCGTCCGAGACTGAGGAAGAGCTGAAGACACAGATTCGGAGGTTGAACGACACGATCATTGCCAAGTCGGCTGGGATCTATGGTCTGGAATCGCAACTCAATACTTTCAAGAGAGATGCTGATGCTGAGATATAGAAAGTAAAGGAGGAGCAGGAAGCTGTCGTCACCGAGCTGAAGAGAAATCGTCATGGGCCGGGGGAGGAAGGTCTGCTTCTAAAGAGGCTCTCGAGCAGGAATCTGCACGGGGAGCGGCCACTGCACAAGAGAGAGATCAGTTGAAGACCGAACTGGATCAGGTCCCTAGGTAGCTTGAGAAAGTAAGGGTTGCCACAGTACTCGAGTATCGGAAGTCTTACGAGTTGGGCAGGGATCTCGATGTAATCATGCAGACGGCCATACTCAGAGGATTCACCAAGGCGGTGGACCAAATAAAGAAGGTCTACCCGGAAGTCGAGATCGACCAGCTTGAAAAGCCTGGCTGTTATGACCCTGACTCGGAGGCTTTGTATGACGTGTACTTCGATGAATTTCAGCAGGGTATATCACTTGCCCAGAAGTATGGTGGTCCTACAACAGGCTTGACTCCAGATAATGCGACTTCTGCTGCCATTGTTCCTACGCCGATCCCCGAAGATGCTATTCTGACTCCGACTCCCGATGCTTCTATTTAATCATCTTGTCTCCTTTGAACTTTGATATTCTGAACTTTAACTTGCAATTATTTGTAAACTTTATTAACTTTGAGCCGACTTGGGTGAATATTCACTTTATCATGGCTGGTCATGTCGACCTGGCCTTAATTTGTCTTGAAATTTCTGCCCTTTTGTCTCTATCTGTTGTTGTTTACTCTCATTAGTTACTGTCTGTGGCTTTCTTGCTTGTCGAGCCTTTGGCTTTGTTTGCTTCTGCCTTGTCGATATAATACTGCCCCCCAAGTGTTTTATCAACTTTAGTTCATAATACACTTGGGCTCTATATGGCTCTAGGTCGATCCAGTTGCCTTGGCTTTTTAGCCTTATAAGCGTGCTAGATCTTCGAGTTAGTCCGACATTGCGAACTGTCCTTGTCCCGGTCTAGCTGCCCCTTGGGCTGGTTAGACTTCCGACTTGGACGTTTGGCCCGACCATGCGAACCGTCCTTTGTCTGCCTTATTCGACCCTTAGGACCGTTAGGCTTTTGACTTGGACATTTGACCCGACCTTGCGAGTCTTCTTTTTGCCTTCTGCATTGTATGCTTATGGCGCTGTCGGGAGTTCCGACTTTCGGATCGCTCCACTCTTTGGCGATGGTAACTTCGTGTCCTTTTGGACTTAGAATATTACAAAAATAACTTAGTAGAACAGTAGAAAAAGAAATCATCATTTATTATAACCAAGATAGAATTGTCCCATGGACTGATTACAAATCTTATAAAACAAGTAGAAACAAACTGATCGACTAAGGCTTAGACGTAAAATTTCCTCAAATTATTCGCGTGCCATTGTCGAGGAACTGTAGTTCCGTCTGCTCGACCTAGTTGATATGAACCTTTAGGGTGGACTTTTAGAAACTGATACGGGCCTTCCCAGTTCGGGGTGAGTGTCCCGATCTCCTCTTGTCGACTTGCTTCGTTCTTCCTCAAAACTAGATCTCCAACCTTGAAATATCTGTATTTTACCCTCGCGTTGTAATATTGAGAGATCTTCTGCTTGTACCTTGCCATTCTGGCTGAGACCATTTCTCTCCGCTCCTCGAGATTATCCTTCTCCTGTCGGATGTCGGGATCGTTTGTCTCAATATTATACGCTAAAACTCTAGGGGAAGGAACGCCGATCTCCGCAGGGATAACTGCCTCGCACCCATATGACCACAGGTTGTTTCACCCGGTATGACCACAGGATGCTCGGGAGTTGCGACGCCCAGTCTCGTCCTTCAGCTTCTAGCCTTTTTTTTCAATCCGAGTTTAATCTGTCGATTTGTCTGTTCGACTTGACCATTTGCTTGGGGGTGAGCCACTAAAGTGAAGTGCTGGTCGATATGATACTCGGCTAACCATTCTCTAACTCTTCGGTCTTCGAACTGAGTGCCGTTGTCTGAGATTAAAGCCTTTGGAATACCATACCTGCATAAAATATTGACCCATATGAATTTCTTGATTGTTGCTGCTTTGATATCGGGTAAAGCCTTGGCTTCTACCCACTTAGTGAAATAATCTACCGCAACTACTACAAACCGATTGTTCCCTGGGGCTCGAGGTAGAGGTCCTACAATATCGACTCCTCAAATGTCAAAAGGCCATGCTGACGAGATGACATTCATTTCTTGTGCCTGTTGATGAGAGATGGTATCGTGGATTTGACAAGAATGGCATCTCTGCACTAAATTGTTCGCATCTCGTTGCATTGACGGCCAGAAGTATCCCGCGAGCTTGCATTTCCGAGCTAACATCCTAGCCCCACAGTGATTTCCACAAGCCCCTCTATGGATTTCTTCGAGAAGATACTCTCCCTCTGTCTCAGATGCGCATCTCAACCATGGACTCGTGAATGACTTCCGATAAAGTATGTCGTTGAAGAATGCATATCGACAGCCGATCGTAGTCGGACCTTTCTTATTGCACTTTATCATTGGGTAATATTTTGTTCTTTAAGTAAAGGACAATCGGATCCATCCATGTGGCCTGCTGAGATATCGGCTGGGCCTCTATCTCTTCATAGCTTATTTTTGTTAGCAACTCTACTAACACCTTTTTACTAGAGATGAAATTCGATGCTAATTTGGACAGAGCGTCGGCCCTCTTGTTCTGGATTTGAGGTACCTGTTCAATTTGAATCGTGTTGAATTTCGGCTTGAGGCCTTGAACTACTGCCAAATACTTCTTCATAGTCTCTTCCTTAGCCTCGTATTCCCCTTTGATATGATTAACGACTAATTGCGAGTCACTGTAAACGTTGAGATTTTCGATCCCCGCCTTGGGCGAGCTTCGGACAGATGATAATTGCTTCATACTCTGCCTCATTGTTAGTTGCCTTAAAATCGAATCGGAGAGCGTATGGAAACTCCTCCCCCTTCGGGCTGACTAATAGGAGGCCTGCTCCTGCTCCTTCTTTGCTCGAGGCTCCATCAGCATGGAGCATCCATCGTGCTTCCTGACTTTGCTTTTCTTGTTCCAGTTGCACTGATATACCTTCGGCTAAGAAGTCTGCTAAAGCTTGAGCTTTGATCGCGGTACGCGGCACGAACTCGATGTCATATTGAGCCATCTCGATTACCCACTTCGCGAATCGACCAGACGTGTCGGGCTTCGCTAGAATTTGCTTGAGTGGTTGATCTGTTACTACCACTATAGGATGGGCTTGAAAGTATGGCCTAAGCTTTCTCGACGCGTGTACCAACGATAGTGCGAGTTTCTCAGCTGGCGAGTATCGGGCTTCGGGGCCACGCAGAGCTTTACTTACAAAATATATAGGCACCTGGCCCTTTTCCCCCTCTCGGACCAAGACCGAACTCACTGCTTCCTTGCAGACCGATAAATAAACCAATAACCTTCCCTCTCGGCGAGAAGTGAGAGTAGGTAGTTCCGATAGATATGCTTTTAATTCTTCAAGGTCGCCTCGACATTCGATGTCCCAGTGGAAAGGACTGGGCTTTCGAAGAATTTTAAGGAACGGTAGTGCACGCTGGGCTGACCGAGATAAGAATCTATTCAGTGCTGCCATCCGACCTGTGAGTCTCTGAACCTCTTTCGCATTTCGAGGTGCCGGCATGTTCTTTAGTGTGTCGATCTTGTCGGGGTTAGCTCGAATCCCGTCTCTCGATACCATGTACCCTAGAAATTTGCCTGTTCTCACCCCGAAGGTGCACTTTTTTGGATTAAGTTTCATTTTGGTACCTCTTAACACCTCAAATACTTCCCTGGCGTCTACCAAAAATTGCTTCATCGATCGGCTTTTGATGAGTAAATCGTCCACATAGACTTCCATGTTCCTACCAATCTGCCTCGCAAAAATTTTATTGACTGCCCTTTGGTATGTAGCTCCAACATTCTTTAGTCCGAATGGCATGGTAATATAACAGAAGGTGCCGAACTCTGTAATGAACGCGGTCTTCTCCGCATCCCGAGGGTCCATAAGAATCGATGGTATCCCTTGTATGCATCGAAACGCGAATACCTCAAAACCGATGGTCGAATCAACTAACTGTCGATCTTAGGCGGCGGATAGAATCTTTAGGGCATGCCTTATTCAAATCCGTGAAATCTACACACATGCGCTAGCTGCCATCCGGTTTCTTTACCAACACCGATTAGCAAGCCATTACGGGTAAAGTACCTCTTTCACTATATTTGCCGGCAAAGAACTTCCCGACTTCGGACTCGATAAGCTTCCAACCGATCCGGCGCGCGAAGTTTCGCTTCTTCTGTTTGACTAGCTTTCTGGCCTGGTCAATCTCGAGTTTATGGACGGCGATGTCTGTCGGTAGACCTGGCACGTCGGACGCCTTCCATGCGAAAACGTCCTTGAACTCTTTCAGCAAGTCGATCAATAACCGCTTTTCCTGAGTCGGGATCCAGATCCCGACTTAGACACCCTGATCGTCTTCCTCTTCCCACAAGCTGACACTTTCAACTGCTTCACTCGAGGCCCAACACTTGTCTTCCTCTTCTTCCGGAATAAGCTCCTCGACGAGGACTTGTTGTACCGCCATCTTACCGTTCATCACTATCGAATTACAGCTTCTGGTGATTTCAATATCCCCTTTCACCTCATGGGAACCATTTCGAGTCGGGAATTTCATGCTGTTATGGAACGTCGAAATTATAGCTCGTAACTCGAATAGGGCTGGTCTACCCAAAATGACATTATAAGCGGAGGGGGCTTTAACGACCACGTAGTTTAACTCTAGCGTCCTCCCTCTCTCTCCATCACCTACTGTCGTGAGTAGCTTTATGGAACCCATGGGATGGACTGCCTGACCTGTGAAACCGAATAGTGGAGATGCTATGGGCACTAAGTCTTTCTCTTTGAGCTTCATACCCTGGAATGCCGAGTAGTATAAGATATTCACAAATACCGCCATTATCGGCGCATACCTCGATACTCAGTGCGACTTATAACCGCTTCAATTACTAACCCCTCACTATGACTTGTCGACTTAGGGACGCCGTCTTTAGGGCCATACCCGACTTCCGTGGTTAATCTCGGCTGCTTGTGTGCCCTCGAGTTGTCGTCTGGTTCTCGACTGGCTCGCTCTTTTTCGTTCTCCCCCGGCCCAAATATCATATTCACGTAATTATTTGGACGATTATCATCATAGTGGTCCCGACCATAGTGGTCCCTATCGTTATCAGGAGATCGGTCTCGTCTAGGGGATTGATCTCTTCTCCTCTGATTCTCTCGACTTCGACCTCTATCCTGGTCGATTTTTCTTTTGAAATCTCGTTGCCCCTGGCGATTGTAACGCGATCATCCAACGACCTCATCCAACTTCCCCTCTTGGATGCGAGCTTTGATGTCTTTCTTCAAGTCGAAACATTCCTCTGTCGAATGACCTGTATCCTCGTGGAATTCACAGTACTTTGTCGACCTTCGTTTTTCTCGAGGTTTTTTGATCGGAGGTGGCCTCTTGGCTAGGTTCTTGGAGACCATGATTGATAAAACCTCCGTACGTGACCGGTTGAGAGGAGTAAAATCTTTATCCTTTTTACCCCCCCTTTTCTCTGACCGGCCCGAGACGGGTGCCTCGATGCGATCCCAAACAGATGTTCTTCTCTCTACATCTTGCTGTCGAGACTGGTTCTTATGTGCTCCCCGACCATCTTTCCTCGAGTTGTCCATCCACTCGGCTTGGGTGTGCCTACGCACTGCCTCCTCGCCTTGACAAAATCGATGGACGACATTCACAAATTCATCCATGTTTCGGGGGAGGTTTCTGCTTAACTTCTCATATAGCTTTGTGTTGCGCAGTCCCCCTACAAATGAAGTGATCAGGACTCGATCCTGTGGATCCTTGACCTGCATGGCCTCAAGGTTAAACCTCTTCAGATAATCTAACACCGACTCGTCTCTATGCTGCCTCACATTTGTGAGGTGCGTCTCGCTCAACTGAAACTTTTTGTTGACGATGAAGGCATCTCTGAATTTTCGGGCGAGCATGGTGAAGCTAGAGATGGATCCGGGTTTCAACTTGGTAAACCACTCTCTTGCTCGACCTACGAGTAGAGTCTCGAATGCCCGGCATCGCATCTCGTCTGGTGCACAATCTAGCCTCATCTGGGATAGATACCTGTGAAGATGGTCCTCCGGGTCGGTGGTGCCATCATACGGGTCTATCTTAGGAATCTTAAATCCCTTGGGTTTAGGATAATCTTCAATCTCCTTGGTGAAAGGAGATTCTAACCACAACGGACCCTGGGTCTTCCCTAGGATTATGTCTAACTCCTGCCTAACGCTATCTTCATCGATGCGTACGTGCTTCTGTTGGATTTCTCGCTTCCTCCTTTCGACAGAACTTGAGGAAGCGCTGATCTCTTCGAACTGAACTGGCTTAGGCTTATTGACGGCGATATTCAAACCGCCTTCCGCCTGGTGCTGCTGTTGCTGAAGTTTCTGTTGTGTAAATGCTTCCGCCATTATTTTTCTTAGAGCATTGTGATCTGTCGCCGCCAACTGATCCACCATGGCCTGATACTCTGGGGCAAGGTCCTGAGTTTGCTTTGGTGGATTTTCTTGGACGGTCTCTAAGGCTGGATCTTTATCTCCCTGAGTCTCCATACCTGCCTGCTCACTTATCTGCGGATTCTGCGGATCTACATTTTTGGAGGTGGTTTTTCTGGCGGTTTTGTCTTTTGGAGGCATGATGATCTTGACGTATTCAACAAAAGAAGGGCCCTCCTTCTAGCGCCAATGACGATGACAAATTATGTCACCCTAAAGATCCGGGCTTTTCCTTATGTTAATGGTGAATAATCAAGAACCCTAATGCCAAGAACAAAGAAGGGGTTTTGTATATTTGCGGCTGAGTCTAAGTGGAATTCTTAGAGTGCCTACGTATCCTGTTATTATTCCAGGAATCAAGCCATCCGTAGTTCCTGGAACGTTGTATTTATAGGGACAATGCATGACCTAATCCTAGTATGAGTCGGTTTGTAGCTATTGTCATATTTACCCTTAATTGGGCTTTGCCCAAGTTACCTTGTGGGTACTGGGCCAACGTAGCTGGTGTGGACTATGTTCTCGATATCGATCTGCCCGACCTGGGATGATCGAATCCTGGAACTCACATCCTGCACTGCCCGCAAGTCGATAGTCGTGACCTCAAATCTCTAGCCATACTTCAGGCTCGAGGATCGACATGCGTGCCATGGCTTCCTAGTCGATAATCCGACTGGTATGCCTTACCTGGCTCACGTGCCTTAGCAAATATTTAATCCATGAGGTCCACTCGATGATGATATATCGAGGTGCGTAACCCGGTATCGTCAAGATCCAATCAAGCTTATGGGTCGATACTCTTTAAATGAAGCGGGACTTCTATTTTTTGGAACAAGCGCAATAAAAGATGAGTTGCATCCACTACCCAACCGTCTAGAAACTTCGAATTCCCGAATACAAAGCATAACCTCATCCTTAACCAATTCCCAATAAGATTTGAAGAAGCCAACCGAGAACCCGTCTGGGCCCGGAGCTTTATTAGTCCCTTGATTTGAATAGCCTTTTTCACCTCTTCCTCAAGGATGGGGTTTTCAAGAATTCCTTCAAGTAATCATTCACTTTTGGAAGTTGTTAGATTTGAGCGTCGATCTTGTTCTTAGCGGTTCCCCAAATAAATTCGAAAATGTTTATGACCTCTTCTTTAATAATCAAAGGGTCTTCACACTAGTTTCCATTGATCACTATGCCAGCCAATCTGTTTCTATTAGCCCTTCCTTTGACCAGGCTGTGAAAAAAATTAGAGTTTTCATCTCCTTCTATAATCCATTTGTCTCTTGATTTTTGCTTTAGCATCATCTCCAAAATTTTATCTTTTTCAAAGAGCTCATTGATGGCCTTTACTCTGCTATCTGTTTCATCTTCATTGAGGTCTTTATTCTCTACAAGCTTATCAAAATATTCCACCTTTTTCCTTGCTTGAATCACATCCTCCTTCAAGTTACCATACACTTTCCTGCTCCATTCTTTCAGAACATGCTTAACGGCCTACAATTTTTCTTTCAACACACAAAAAGGACTGCCAACAATAGAAGGGTCTCTCCAAGTTTTAGAGACCAGCTCGTTAAAATCTTTATGCATCATCCATGAATCAAAAAATTTAAACGGGATTGGTCCGAAGTCAACACCATTCTGATTCATAAGGACGGGACAATGGTCAGAAAGTCCTCTCTTAAGAGCAACCAGAGTAGTCTTAGGCCATACATTTAACAAAATTGGTGAAACCAACACCCTATCCAATCTACTCATCTTAGATCCATTTTTATTAATCCACGTATATTTCCTACCTTCTAGTCTAAGATCAATCAAACCCGCATTAGAAATAAAACTTGTAAGAAGATCAGCATCCCGTTGATTGAAAATGGTACCTCGTCGTTCAGATTTGAAGCAAACCGAATTGAAGTCACCCATAATACAAAGAATACCGTTCCAACTATTGACTAAATCAAGCGCTTTGGACCACAAACCTTCTTTAACATGATAATCTTGGGGCGCATAGACATTTACCAAACAAGATTGGAATGTTGCGCACCTGTCCACGAACCGTAAATACCAATCCAACCCTCTTCCGTCCAACAAGCGTCTTTGTTAAAAATGTTTTTGTTGCACACATAAGCAATTCCGCGGAATTCCCGGCAACACTCGAGAAATGCACGCTCACGTCGGTTGTCCCACAAATCATAGAGGCCTCGGATTGAGAAATGGTTGAGTTTGGTTTCTGAATAGAAATAAAATCCACCTTTTCTTTGGTAATTAACTCTTTAATTCAACTGCCCTTACTTTTGTTCCCCAATCCTCTAACATTAAGAGATAATATCTTCATAGAAGAGAAAACACCAATCATAAAGTACCAAAAAGCTCAGATAGCTCCCTTTGCAAGGTCGGCATCACATGCGTCTGTCATCTCCTCCGCTCCAAGCTGTCATCCGAAAAATGACTCTCTGAAGAAGAAAACCGGCTATTTCTGTCTGAGACACTTTCCTCATAATATTGATGTGCCTTCGGAGAACAGTCCTCACAAACCTTGATCTCAAAGCATTTTCCATCTAGTTCCACAACTATCTCATCAATGTAGTTCCATGATTTTGTGCGAATAGAAACAACAGCATAATCTAAGAGAGATTTGTTGACAGTATTGGGGTTGATTTCCACCACTTCACCCCAAGTTTCACCCAATTTACAAAAGTTCACCATGCTCCAAGCTTGTAATGGGACTCCATAGCATTTAATTATAGCTAACCTTCCCACTGTGGAGAACACTTCACTGCATGGTTTTAGCCAACGAAACCATTGATTGAACCAGTCCACTGCATCAAGAAACTTTTCTCTGCTTTCAAGAGATTCGCACTCCAGTAAGACCTTTCTTCCTCCAATATTTTTGATATAGATTAGCTGAAAATTTTCCGTTTTTAAGAGCGCATCGATATTGTCCACCAAAGTGTCATTGAGGAGTTCGCCAACTAGGCATTTGGACAGCCATTCGCAAGCCTAATTGCAGACAACACCTCTTGAGATTGAGAACCAGAAAAATTATCCCCCAGGATCGTAGTTGCAGGGTTTGTATGTGCTTCATCCACATGTTCCTTCTTATGGAGGTTTTCCGAAGTGACAACGAAGACTTCTTTAAAGCTCTTACCAACTGCTACCTCAGATGAAGAAAATTTTCCAACAAAAGGCTTATGATGTGAGGGAGTGTAAGTGTGTAACTTTTAGAGCTGGTAAAATTCCTCTTATATTTGCTCTGATTAACTCTGAGTTTATACGTTCCAAGCCAGATTTCGTTCAGTTTCTCTTCCATCTTGCTCTTATTTGCGCAGTTTTTGAATCGTACAAACCCAAATCTGCTTCCTTTCAAAGTCCTTTTCTTAGCAATGAAGACATCCACCACAGTACCAAGTTTGCTGAAAGTCTCCACAAATCTGCCCACTCGCAACGGCTAAATTGCAATTTTAGTCCTCTAACTGGACACGTTTTGCAATTTTGGTCCTGGTTTTTCTCCGGCGACAACTTTAGTCCTGTAAGTGGTCTTTTTTTGCAAAAATATTCCTGAACACCATAAAGATCACTTATAGGACTAAAATTGTCGCCTGAAAGACCACTTACAGGACTAAATGTCGCCGGAAAAGACCAATTTTAGTCCTGTAAGTGGACGTTCAGGACTATTTTTGCAAAAAAAAAGACCACTTACAGGACTAAAATTGTCGCCAGAAAAAAACCAGGACCAAAATTGCAAAACGTGTCCAGTTAGAGGACTAATATTGCAATTTAGCCCACTCGCAACTGTTGGGAAAGTTGCAGAAGAAGAACGAACATGAAAACCGATCCCAATCGCTGATCCGTCCCTTGTTGCTAGCTAACCCGTGCTCAAACTCACCGGAATTTCCAGCTTCACTTTTTTCCCCTCTCTCTTGCCATTCTCTCTCTAGTTTTTGTACTGTACGTGATAGGTTTACGAATTGTTAAAAGCTCATTTTATTAAAGTGAAATCTGTTGTTTATTATTTTAATGGGGTAAAAACAGTTTTAGGACATCATGTTTAACGTTTTGGCAAAATTGACCCTTATCTTTTGAAATAACAATTTTAGGACCTTATGTTTGTGTGTTTTTTTTTTTTCAGTTTTAAGACAAAATCAAAAATTCCATCAGTTTTGCCGTTAACTATGACATAATTTTTGAATTTGTCCTAAAATTGAAAAAAAAAAAAAAAAAAAAAAAAAAAAAAAAAAAACACACACAAACATAAGGTCCTTAAATTGTTATTTCAAAAGAGAAGGGTCAATTTTGTCAAAATGTTAAAACATGAGGTACTAAAAAGTGTCAAAAGTCCCTTAAAAAGTGACATTTTTAGGACCTCATGTGTTAACGTTTTGGCAAAATTGACCCTTATCTTTTGAAATAACAATTTTAGGACCTTATGTTTGTTTGTTTTTTTTTTTTTTTTTTTTTTTTCAGTTTTAGGACAAATTTAAAAAATGGAAAATTAGGGATAAGGACACAATCAAAATATTTAAGAATAATGACAACTACATATTTTTTATAGGGAGAAGGACAACTGCATAATTTTTATAAGCGAGAAGGACAAACAGTGAATCTCGAAAATCGGTGAATCTCCTTAGTGAATCCCAAATCGGTGAATTTCGATAGTGAATTCGACGGTGAATCCCGAAAAATAGTGAATTTCAACGATGAATTTTGAAAAATAGTGAATTTCGACGATGAATTGCGTCAAATGAATTTAAGCATTGAATTTAACACAAGTGAATTTCGACAGTGAATAAATAGTTTTGTCCTTTATGCAAAAGTTTTAAAAAACTGTCCTTCTACTCAATTGATGAAATATTTTTGTCCTTCTCCCTCATTCCCCCATTAAAAAATTCCGTCAGATTTAACGTTAACTTTAACGGAATTTTGAATTTGTCCTAAAACTGAAAAAAAAAAAAAAAACACAAATATATGATCCTAAAATTGTTATTTCAAAAAATAAGGGTCAATTTTGCCAAAACGTTAAAACATGAGGTGACAAATCTGTTAAAAGCCCTTATTTTAATTGTAGCAGAATATGGCGTCTCACCATATTTGTTTTTCATATATACTATTCTATGAACAGGTATATTTATAAAAGGCAATTCATAAACGATGCATCTTTCTTTATCCAACTTGAAATAAAAGTATTTTGACACCTGTTTTAAAAAAAAATTTATTATGACACTTATATAACATAAATGAAAGTTATGAAAATATACAATCCTATTTTTAAAAAAAATCATGATGTATATAGTTTCTAATTGTTATATCATGAAACTCTGATTCAAATAGACATTCTCTGATATTTTCACACTCTTTGATTAATTGTAACGCTGCGTTTAGGACAATTTGAATCTTATCAGGAAAAGGCGTTCGCACGTATAAACTAAAAATAAATTCACTTTATACGTAAGCCTCTACTACGTCGTATCAAAAATAAGCAAACGGAAGCAAAAGACTCGGGTATAAAAATTCCAAACATCAAAGAATAGAATTGAAATCTAAAGATAGAAATGTAACTTATTACATTCAAGGAAAATACGATATCCAAAAGAAAAGTAACGGTACTACACGTCTCGAAAGACCAAAAGTCTAAACCAACAGTACTAAGAACTGTCTTATAAATGAATAACAAAATAAATAAATGTAAAGTCTTCAATGCGGCGTCGTCAAACGTCGTCATCGAACTCCTCCTCGTAAACATTATCAATATGTTCGTCTTCTCACCCCAAACACATAGAAAACATGCATTTGAGGTAAGTACAACGTACTTAATAAGAAAGAGAAGCTATGATAACAATCACAATTTATAAAGAAAAGATAATTAAAAGTTTAGTTGTTTATGTATGACCGACTCAATCTAGGGTTCACTTCATGTCCATCAACATGAATTGACTAACGTTTCTACTTAACTTTTCTATGTTACAACCGCACTCAAGGGCACTACGCGTATCCACTTTTGGGACACTCTTGGCAACATATTAGTGGATCACACCAATATCCACGAAGTCTAGAATAGGTAGACTCCGATAGTACGCACACCTCAGCGGAGTCTCCCGAACTTGTGGTTTTTTTGACCTACGAGTTCTTCCACCTTCAGAGGTAGCACACACATCGCGATATAGACTGGTGCCTATACAAGAGAGACATGTTGTTTAATCTTTTACTAGTCAAGTACGTGTTTTATTAGATGATTAACTAACCACCATAGTGTTTTCAATTAATCTCCCTCACCGATACTCCTCTCTTCCTAGACCGCTAGACATTACAAGACCTAGCAATTACACGGACATTGATGAATGCTAATTCATCAAAGCACAAGCCTATCATGCGCTTCCGACGGATCCGAACTTCAACTCCATTTAAGAGTACATTCGGTGTTTTAACTGAACGAATCAAAAGCTCAATTCAGGCTTGTTTATGTTTAAACTATGTTAACATATCACGAATTAAGGGTTTAAAACAATATTAACATGATTATGAAGCCAAAAACCAATCTAAAATGCTAAAATAGTATTAAAAAAAAACCAAGGTAAAACAGTCCAAACACCCGTTTGACATCCTATGGACGCCCGTTCGTAATCGAACGCCCGTCCACTAACCCCAGACGCCCGTCCGTCAAAAACAGCTATATCCTAAATCAAAAGTCTATCCTCAAACGCCCGTCTGCCTTATGCAAACGCCCGTTAGAGCTGCTATGATCGCAAACGCCCGTTTGCCTAGTGCGAACGCTCGTTTGCCTAGGTTTTTCCCAAAACGCTAAAATCTTCAAAACGTGATTTCTGAACCGTTTCTAACCTAATTAACATCGATTTCAACTCAGTAAAACGTAGAAAACATATCTATACATCTATGATCCTTTGATCAACGAAAAACACATCTTTCTTGCATCTACGCATCATAAAAGATGATCTAAACTTTACGAATCATAATCGACATCATAGGAAGAGTTTCTTACCTAATTGCAGCCACAAACCAGATTCAAACTGCCTCTGAAAAACTGCTGCAACTCCCAAAAACTGGTATGCAATCGTTGCCCTTCTCACAACGATTCCAAATCTCTTGTCTGATCTGAAAACGGTTAAACTTTGCTTCAGTTAATTGGAGAACTCCCCTAGCCCTTTCTCCTCTCAAAATTGCGCAGAGAAAGTGGCACAAGCTATTTCTGATTAGTGTTTAGGTTTAGGGAATTATCTGTGTTAATTTCCCTTAAATACAATTCCCAATTAAACCCATTTTTCCTTTTTTTTTTCCCTTAATTATCAAATAATCAGATTTCTTAATTATATATACATATAACTCGAATATATATATATATATATATATATATATATATATATATATATATATATATATATATATATATATAATCAATTAAATACTTAACTCCCATTAAATACTTATAAATTTATTTTACTTGACCACCAAATACTAGCAATAGCACTAGGTACATCATAGCATAGCGATGGTGAATCAAGGTCGGTCCCTCAGGGAACCAAAATGTGGACCCTAGGTTTAAATAATTAACTCACCTAATTCGTTATTGGACAACAGTCTAAGACCAACATAAAAGACAAAATAAGATAAACAAACTCAAACTAAAAAAGACAAACGTAATTAACCTTCCAATTACCAACGTTATCGATCGGACCAAGACAACTTATATAAAATAACTCAACTCATTAACTGTCAATCTGGCTGTATTCATACTTAATTGGCTACGGGAGTCATCCCCTTAACTTGAATTAGCACCGGTTAGGTCACTAGATCACTGTGGTATTGTTACGTGACTTCACCTTTTGGGTTTCCATCTCATATAACTCACACGCTCATTACTCTAAGGATGCCGATATTAACCGCACACCTCGCTTAGGCAACATTCCTATGGTTAGGCGTGCATTTCTAAACGATCGCTCAAGCCCTCGCCCTATTAACAATTACTTGGTATAGTTTCTTGTTAATCTACGATTTACGTATGACTAGGTGTCGACAATTCCCTAATACAAAACTAATCTAGATCTTGCTGAAAGTCCTGAAAGATCGTTCATGAGCCGAACTAGACGTCTTATATTGGTATTTCCTAATAATACTCTAATGAAAAACTGACAAGCGACGTAGGCCGTAGCCATACCTCATGAGAAAGTAAATTCAACTAGTTAAACCCACCATAAAGACGTGGCAGACCTAACTGACAAAATAAGGGCTCGGTCGACCGAGTAAAGGGGCTCGGTCGACCGAACGACTTCAACCCTAATTACATCCTAGAAATAACCTCTCAGCGTTTCCTTATACGTAAGCAGTTAAACAAACAATTGTGTACATTACTTATATAAACTATCATAGATACACATTAATTAAATCAAGTAGAGTCATGAATAAATCTAGATTATGACGTAGGTCATGGGATCCTCATTGACAAGGTGTCACCACCACCTAACATCATAGCCGAGAATCACATCATCTAGTTATGTTTAATTAATTCAAACGATAAGAACGTAATTGGAAGAATTAATTACTTGAAAATAAAACATGAAGATTAAGGGCTTACATTGTTGCAGCCCTAACTTGCTGAAAAACTCTCAATTTGTTGTACTCTTTTATGAATGATTGAATCAATGTATGAATGAATACATAATACTAATGACAATGTGTTTATATAGAGCTCAAAACCGACTTAGAAACCGACTAAGGATCGGATTCCCTAAACCCTAACCGACTTAAGTAATATGCTGGACTCTGTTGGGCTTTAAGTCCACTCGGTCGACCGAATAGCTGGGCTCGGTCGACCGAGCCTTCACCGCTTCGGGCTCCGTCTTTCTATCTTCTTTGGGCTCTGCATTGTCCTCGGATCTTTAATTCCTTCTCCGTAGTCCGTCCATAATGCTCACTGTATTTATCATACAAAAAACATAGTTTGTAATACCAAATACTTGATAAATTACCGAAATGCATAATAATAAGTCGTAACACGGGGTATATCTAAATTAGGCACTTAATGACTTATTATCACTCTCTTAAGGTTATTTCACATCAAAATCAAGGGTAAAGATTGTAGAATAATGGGTACAAATCGACCGTCATCAACTGCCCCCCACTTAGCCTTTGATCGTCCCGATCAAAGTATTAACAAGTTATTCCCCATATGATCATTTTCCAGTGGTCACACCATACTCACACAAGAAACCCGAATCAACTCATACTATATATGCTAATAAGATATCCATTATTCACTACTCGGTATGAATCGAAGTGATGTGTGCACATGCATTGGTTCTATAAATGTGGCATGATTAATGGTTATGCCAACTTTGAATTCTCAAGTCCCACCATCATCAACATTCCTCTGCTTTCGCAATGGGTAAAGCACTAGAACAATAAGCAAGAATATATCTATACGGTTTTTGGACTTGGAGACCGAATACTACTCAAAGCCTCTTAAGAGTTGAATTTTTCAATTCTTCACATTTTTCAAATACTACAAATCTCAAGGAAGAAAACTTTTTAAAGTATCCCCCTATCTTAGATCAAATATAGCAATGAATATTACCACAAGCGCAAGGCTACTTTGGTAATTGACTACAAGCCCAGTGTTTAGCTCATTGGTAAAACACAGATATATCTCAAGCTTATTATTCCGCTTTTGTAGCTAGAAGATTAAGAATACATCAGACGATAAGTATTGATTACCAGGCAGGCACAACCCATTATCTATGCAATGTACACATATATTTCCATTTTTTGATAAGCGTGGTAAACGTTGATTCATATTTTGAGTAATCGAATAATAAATAACTACTTGCAACTTATAATATGAATATCTTTAAGCTTACTGAAATTATATCGCAAGAGTATAACATGACCACGTACTAACGAAATATGGTTCCTACCTTATTAAATACAAAATCGGGAATTCACAAAAGATAAGTGTGATTGTAAGTGTAAACGTTTTAAATTTACTCATTATTTGATATACAAACTTATTCAAGTATGCTAAATGAGCTAAGTGACTCATACCCCCACTTAAACTATGCATTGTCCTCAATGTATAAAAATAAGAACAAGGAACTTAGCTCGGAATAAGTGCGGAAGTTGAACAAGTCTTGATGAACTCCGGAGAATTTTAATGAGACAAAATCTGATTTACCAATCTGCAATAAAATGCAACCTCGCAGAACATACATCTTTAACAAAAACTTGGAACTCGTTATGAGGTTAGTCCAGAAAAATATAATCATATCAAATGGACTGTAAAAGGTATAATAATTGCCTTAAACATATTTAAGCCCATACTTAATAATTATAGTGAAAATAATACACAAATATCCAACACATTAAATAAGACAAATTTTATTCATTAGGGAAATTCAAAACGAACTCCATACAACACGACTTAACTTATTGGTATACCGAAATCAAAAATAAAAACACATTGATAAAGAGAAAATTAATAGATTAACACAGATGCTTAGTCCGAAGGTATATCGTTCGGATCAACGAAAGCTAATGGAAGAACATTGGGGTTCTCTTCAGGAAAATCTTGGAATTGTGCATCGTCATCACCTGGACCGTGATCATCAGCTTGTGCAAGAGGTGGTGCAACATAATCCAAAGATAGGATAGGCATGGGCCTGACATAGGAGTCACTGCCTAGCACTGGGCACTCAGCTGCCTCACATAATGAAGTGATCAATGAACCATAAGGCAAAGCATGTGTCTCAGGCTTGCGGGCATCGGCGATCATCTCGTAATGCATCGTTGCCCCAATATTAACAGAGCCATCCTCTCGCTCAACCAATACATCGGCGTAGCATGTGCATAATAAAGCTGTAGACACATGCTTGGCCGGAATAAGTTAAAACGGATAAGCCTATGTAAAGCACTTATCTTCCCACCGCCTAAAGTATGGCTCCTCAAAAGTGCGAGCAACTTCCCCTATTGTCCATGCTATCCCGAGATGGGCACCAACCTCCTCCAACCATGCATCAGACTCATCAAACGTGACAGTGTACTCTGGCTCCTCCTCCAGGGTATCAAGACCATAATAATTATTAAGAGTCCCCGGAGTAATAACAATGGATTTGCCACGAACCTGGACTAAATTCGTGTGTGGGTGCACGCGTAAATAAGAATAAAACTCTCTTACCCAGTCGACATTAACTTGGCCAGGTGGCGCAACAACCTCTTGCCATTGATAATACTCCACTAGATCGAACAGCTCTTGACCACAGTTGGTCAAATCTAATCCCCGAGCCCGGTGTACCGGCAAATTGTTGAAGAAATTCCGAAAAACCGAAAATACCTCTTGGCTAGCGAATTGCGGTACCCCGTTGATCAAGGGTATGGCATCGTTGACTGCTTCAAACTGTGCGGAGGATCGTCGTCTTGGTTGCATAATTGCAGAAGTGGAATAGAGCTACGCTGACAGATAGATGCAGCAGTATGAGGCTCTCGGTCGACCGAGAGAATGGCCTCGGTTGACCGAAAGGTAAAGGTTCGATCGACCGAATCGATGTAAGCGCCGCCGAGGGTCGTCTTCCCTGTGACAGTGTGGATCGGATAATCCTTCAGAGATCAGAGATATGAGCAGTCACAACTTGTGATATTGGAGGGGATCATTTAGATTACTATCCCCAATCTTGGGTGGATGGAAGTTATGAGAAAGATTGGAAATGGGAATTAATGAAGATAAGAAGAAGAAGAAAATTGGGGATTTGGAGAAGATGAAGATTTTGTGGTGTGGAAATGATGAATAGAAAAAAGAGTTTAAATAGAAAGATGTGGAAAGTGAAAGGATTGAAATGGTGGAAGGTGATTGGTGGAGGTAGGAAGGCAAGGATTGAGGAGTGAAATGGTTTTGTTGGAGGAATAAATTAATGGGGGAAATGAAAAGGTGGATTGGGAAATGAAAAATGGGGATGTGTAAAAATAAATGATAGTTGACCTCCTCAATTTGATACACACGAAATTTTCAAGCCAGAACACATAAGTCTATCAAAATTATCATGTCACAATTTGAAAAATCCTCGCCTCAAAAATCGAATAATCCAGCCACAATCCATTAACATATAAATCTTCACTTTTTCCAAATAATACAAATTTGAAACTAAGCATCTTTTCACCAAATTCTCATCATCAATACATTTTATCATGATTTCTCTTCCTACTCTACTTCACGTTAAAATGATTCGAGTAAAAAAACTTTTTGCACATCCGTAACCTAATGGTCATTGGAACACGGCAAAAATAAAAAAGGCTCTCGTCATTCTACGTTACTTTTATTCATACTAAAAATAAAGATGAAATAAAATAAATGAAACGAAAGAATTCTAAATTTTTGAGTCTATAGCTCGACTTCCAAAATCATCACTCCTAAACATTGCCCTTGACTTGCCAGGCTTTCACCCGGCCAGCTTTCACCGAAAAAGTTTTACCGTCCTTTTCTACGAGTGCCCTTCCTTTGGATTTTAGTCCAATGAAAAGACAAAGCCGAATTGACCATCCGGATAAGCGCCGACTTTTGGATTCATCTCGATTTCGATGAGCTTTTGTTACGAACTCTCTAGTTCGTTTCTTCGCTCTAGTCCTCCTATCCTTAGGTAGGTCTACAAACTTCAATATTGGTCGTAAGTGTGCAGGCTGAATCGACCTATTCGACTTAGAATAGTGAGGACTTCCCTCTCATCTTTATCATCGACATTATCATCAAGATCCTTTCCTAGACCTTGAGTGGCATCAAGCTTCTCCGAACCAACTACTTCTAACACATTCACACTTGCCGGTGCGGGAAATTCGGATTTGTTATCCCATAACACTCGTAACCCTTGGCATCAAACAATACTATCTCATGTCCGGTCATCCGTATGAAGGCTCTAGCGGTGTTGATAAACGATCTACCCAAAATGATTGGGCATTCGGGATGTTCCTTGATTTCCATTACCACTATGTCTATCTTAAACCGTAATTGCCCCACACCAATAATCATGTTGTTCGGTCTCCCACCATGATTGTCCTAGTTCCATCCGCCAATCTAACAACTTGGGCGGGGTGTTAGTGGGTGTTAAAATGAAATTCCTATCACAAAGGCTTTTAGGAAAGATATTAAGGCTCGAACGGAATCAATCAAGGCTAAACCTAAGTGGGTTTGTTCTAGGTTACTCCGACCATAAAAGCTCCTGGTCTCGCTAACTTTTGCATCGATCGAGACTCGTCTTTAACCAATATTTCATCTCTAGAACATATGACAACAGTGGCTCTCCTTAGTCGCGCTACCCTCGAGACTCAGATTCTATCTCGGACATGTAATCATCATAATCTAAAAGTGAATCGAATCCGAAGAAATTTCCTCTGGATTCGAAATAAACATACCTCTCTGCCAATAGGCTTCTTTAGCCTCCCTTGATTTCCTTGCCTCTCGGATTTTCGCTTTCATCTTTTCTATCCTTTCCATGAGCTTGGCGTTAACGGCTTTTTGGTGTAGTTTTGGTTCAGTAAAACCTTGACTTCTTCTTGGCCTTTGATAAAATCATTTGATGACATTTTGCTTGATCTTGAGCAAAGTTATGTGAGTGATTTACGTCGAATTATCGCAATATTTGAAAAACAATAAACAATTAGTAAATTGACAAACAAAGATGATTGCTCATACCATGTTGTCAAACTTACAACCTACAAAAAGAGAGGAAAGCGAATATCTGGGAAACGATAATCGTATATAAAACTAAAGCTGGAAAAGGCTCGGTCGACCGAGTGCATACGTTCGGTCGACCGAACGAATATCTTCCCCATTCCTGCTTTAATCCTTTAGCAGCTTACAAGTACAGATAATTCGTCAAAAGAAAAATAAATAATTCAACTAAAAATAAATAAAGAAAGAACGAAGTAGATAAAAATAATTATTTAAACAATCATTGGGCTATTGATTCCCCGGCAACGGCGCCAAAAACTTGATGACGGGGTCAATCAGGTTATAAATTTATTTTACTTGACCACCAAATACTAGCAATAGCACTAGGTACATCATAGCATAGCGATGGTGAATCAAGGTCGGTCCTCGGGGAACCAAAATGTGGACCACTAGGTTTAAATAATTAACTCACCTAATTCGTTATTGGACAACAGTCTAAGACCAACATAAAAGACAAAATAAGATAAACAAACTCAAACTAAAAAAGACAAACGTAATTAACCTTCCAATTACCAACGTTATCGATCGGACCAAGACAACTTATATAAAATAACTCAACTCATTAACTGTCAATCTGGCTGTATTCATACTTAATTGGCTACGGGAGTCATCCCCTTAACTTGACTTAGCACCGGTTAGGTCACTAGATCACTGTGGTATTGTTACGTGACTTCACCTTTTGGGTTTCCATCTCATATAACTCACACGCTCATTACTCTAAGGATGCCGATATTAACCGTACACCTCGCTTAGGCAACATTCCTATGGTTAGGCGTACTTCCTAAACGATCGCTCAAGCCCTCGTCCTATTAACAATTACTTGGTATAGTTTCTTGTTAATCTACGATTTACGTATGACTAGGTGTCGACAATTCCCTAATACAAAACTAATCTAGATCTTCTTTGAAAGTCCCGAAAGATCGTTCATGAGCGAACTAGACGTCTTATATTGGTATTTCCTAATAATACGCTAATGAAAAACTGACGAGCGACGTAGCCGTAGCCATACCTACTGAGAAAGTAAATTCAACTAGGTTAAACCCACCATAAAGACGTGGCAGACCTAACTGACAAAATAAGGGCTCGGTCGACCGAGTAAAGGGGCTCGGTCGACCGAACGACTTCAACCCTAATTACATCCTAGAAATAACCTCTCAGCGTTTCCTTATACAGAACAGATTAAACAGCAATTCGTACATTACTTATATAAACTATCATAGATACACATTAATTAAATCAAGTAGAGTCATGAATAAATCTAGATTATGACGTAGGTCATGGGATCCTCATTGACAAGGTGTCACCACCACCTAACATCATAGCCGAGAATCACATCATCTAGCTATGTTTAATTAATTCAAACGATAAGAACGTAATTGGAAGAATTAATTACTTGAAAATAAAACATAAAGATTAAGGGCTTACATTGTTGCAATTCTAACTTCTTTGAAAAACTCTCAATTTGTTGTACTCTTTTATGAATGATTGAATCAATGTATGAATGAATACATAATACTAATGACAATGTGTTTATATAGAGCTAATATCCGACTTAGAAACCGACTAAGGATCGGATTCCCTAAACCCTAACCGACTTAAGTAATATTTCGACTCTGCTGGGCTTTAAGTCCACTCGGTCGACCGAATAGTTTGGGCTCGGTCGACCGAGCCTTCACCGCTTCGGGCTCCGTCTTCTATCTTCTGTTGGGCTCTGCATTGTCCTGGATCTTTAATTCCTTCTCCGTAGTCCGTCCATAATGCTCACTGTATTTATCATACAAAAACATAGTTTGTAATACCAAATACTTGATAAATTACCGAAATGCATAATAATAAGTCGTAACACGGGGTATATCTAAATTAGGCACTTAATGACTTATTATCACTCTCTTAAGGTTATTTCACATCAAAATCAAGGGTAAAGATTGCAGAATAATGGGTACAAATCGACCGTCATCAATGACGATCCTGAAGAGGATATGGTAAGTTTTATGGACCATTATCTGAAATTGAAAGCTGAAAAACCTCGGGTCACCTTGCCCGACGTGAAAGAAATCCGTATTCCGTTGGAGAAGCTGAAATCCCTTTGGAAACCTTGGAGAAGGGCACTGATTATCAAAGTCTTAGGAAGAAATGTTAGCTTCCGGATACTCCAAGCACGACTCGTGGATATGTGGTCTAAGGGGAAGCACATCGAATTTACTGATCTCGAAGATGGCTATTACATTGTCCGATTTGTGTGTAAAGAGGATTATGATCACGTGCTTCAAAACGGCCCTTGGCTCATTCAAAATCACTACATTACGATCACAAAATGGAGACCTTCGTGCCAACCTACCAATGAACTCATCCAATCCACCCTCATTTGGGCAAGAATTCCTAGGGTACCTACCGAATATTTTGAGGAAGATGCTTTGCTGGAAGTAGGAAATTGCTTGGGAAGTGCAAAGAAAGTTGACGCCACCTCCCTTGGAAATCAACGTGGTAAGTATGCGAGAGTTTGTGTGGAGATTGAGCTAAATAAGCGACTCCCGACTGCCGTGGTATTAGATGATGATCTTTATAAAATTGAGTATGAGGGGTTGCATATGATTTGCTTTGAATGTGGCACCTATGGACACAAAACTGAGGACTGTCCTCGCAAGACCACCGATATGGGGTAAAATTAGAATTTTGGTCCTCCAACTTGGCCTATTTTGGATTTTAGTCCTGCTCCGGTGAGGAAAATGGTTGGTTGGTTGTATTTATTGGTTGTATGTGGTGCTTCTGGAATAATTCGATTATTGATCTGCGTTTATTGTTTGCAACCCATCAAACCATGTTTCTTGCGGCTGTGGAAAATCACAAATACTCCTGGATTATTTCTTTGACTTATGCCTCGCCGATACCCTCTGTCCTGGATGATCTGTGGAATAATTTTGAACAAGAGGATAATTTTATTCGTCTCCTGTGGTGCATTATTGGGGACCTCAATCAAGTGATGAGAGATGATGATAAAAGGGGTGGTCGGCCGGTTCAGGGGCCTTCTGTTGAGCGGATGAGGAAGGCGATTAACGTATGTGATCTTATTGAGGTTCCCTCCCAAGGCCCGAAATTCACTTGGTCTAGTTCGAAACATAGTTTTTCGGCCATTGAGTAACGCACTGATCAAGCCCTTTGTAATAGTACTTGGTGGGATCATTTTCTGGCTTCGACGGTCCTACATTTACCATGCACCCATTCTGATCATCATCCGATTCTTTTAACTTTGGAGCCGCATATAAACATGAGTACTTCTGAAAGTTCGTTTAGTTTTCAAGCCTGCTGATAGCAACACGCAGCATTTTGTGATTTTTTGATAAATGCTTGGCCGACCACAGGGGTACAAAATTTTACATTTTGGGATACAAAAATTTCCTCCGAATCAAGGTCGTACAGGGTCAACCCCTTCTTCCCAAAAGGATACCCTTAGAACACACACTTATGACTACGCCTGGCAAATTTATGTGAGGGACGATGGTCGTGGGCATAACACAAACACCCCAAAATTCTAAGCATTGATAAGTCCGGTTTCTTGTGAAATAAAGACTCATAAGGCGTTTTATAGTTCAAAATACTCGACGGGGTCCGGTTATTTATATAGGCAGCTGCCATAACACACTCTGCCCAGAACATAAGGGGTAAATGACCATCGAACCTAAGGGCGCAAGCAACATTTAGGATGTGTTGATGCTTACGTTCTACCCGTCCATTCTGTTGGGGAGTACCAACGCAAGAAGATTCAAAAATGATCCCTTCATTTTGAAAATAAGGCATTAAAGGCTTAAACTCAGTCCCATTATCACTACGTACTCGTTTAATCGTGACCTCGAACTGACGAGAAATCAACGCGACAAAGTCCAAAAAAACCGTTTCAACCTCCATTAGATTTAACAGCAAATAAATCCACACCGAACGAGAGTAGTCATCAACAATAATTAAAAAAATATGTAGCACCACACATCGAGGGAACACTATAGGGACCCCACAAATCACAATGTATCAAATCAAATATACGACTAGCCTTATTGTAACCACGGAGAAAAGGTTCACGGGTCTGCTTTGCCCGAAAGCAAATATCACATCAACCTTTATTTAAAATTTTGGAAATGGAAATATTAGGAACCTGCCGAATGACCTTTTCTGATGGGTGTCCCATACGTCGGTGCCATAAATCCGCAGTTTGCTCATTATCAATAGCCAAAACCCGGGCCTCTGGAACCCCCACGAACCAAAATAGTCCATCCACATGCTAACCCAATCCAATCAGCCTCCTCGTCACTGGGTCCTGCATAATACATAAGCGAGAGGTGAGCTGCATCACACAACTATGATCTTCCAAAAATTGCGATGCTGAAATCAAGCTACAATTTAATTCAGGTACGTATAAAACATTCAAAAGTCGTAAATTTCCCGACAAAATAACTGTTCCCGAATGAGTTGCAAACGAGGAACGTCCATCCGGTAACCCAATCGGACAATTCTCAATCGGTTGTAGTTGTACAAATAATGTTCGGTCACCCGTCACGTGGTGAGTTGCCCCGGTGTCAATAATCCATGAGTATTTAGAAGTCAAATGATCACACGATTTGGAAAGAGTCAAAAGATCCAAAATGGCCTGCCATTGAGCTTGTGTGATATTACCGAGACCGGATTTCTCCAAATTCTTGGTTCGACCCGAACCATTGGGCTGAGCCAAGCCCACCACACCACCTACAATGGGTTATTTACCTTTGGATGATTGAAAACAAGTGCTCCTCGCCGTTCTCTGCTTCCACCGGTCCAGACAACTCCATGGTTGCCTTCAAATTGAAATTGGGAAGCAGGGGCGTTGTTGCTTCCAAAGCTTGATTGTCACTACCATAGGCACTCCCACTTGGTACACCGCCTAGAGAATTACCGGTCCTGTTGCAGTATGACCAGAGCACCTCGCCGTCATCCATGGTGTTCTCACTAGGGCTACCATTGGTCTGAACCTGGGAGTTCAGCCTTCGATCTACGCCCGGAGTTTGAAGATCACCGGATCTTCCACGCAAGATCTCTTCTTGCATCAAGGTCTGATAATGCTGATCGAGGCCCGTCTTGTTTATATCTCCACCTGCAACCATAGTCGAAGCTGCTCGAATGGAGGAGACGAGGGAGGTTTTTTTTTTCCTTTTCTTTTTTTCCGTTAACTATGAACCTCGCTCTGATACCATGACAAATTTCGGTCAACGTATTTTTGTATATCATTTATCAATCACAGGATACAAATATATAGTCATTCTCAGGGCTTCCATAAATCTACACAATGACTAAACCACCCTTTAATAAGTAAAATCAATCATATCAATAAGACACAACACGTCATAGTCGTAATAACATCATGGTCATAATATCAACTGCATTAGAATCCCCATTGTACGACATTTAAATAACTACAAACCATAAAAATAAGACATATTTTGTAAAACAAACACACACACACACACACACACGTATATATAATATATAATTTCTTGTCTATTCTTACAATGATAAATATTTATATTAGAAAACGTATTAGTAGCTTATATGCCATGGGAAGGTTACAATTTTGAGGATGCAGTACTCATTAACGAGCGACCCCATAGGCTTGCGCTTTCGCGTCTCTCTAAAATTGCAGTCATGGTATTAAAATCTTGGAATATTTAATTATCAGGGACTCCCAAGCACAACCAGCTGTTGGATCCCCAAGCGCTGCGCCTCCTCGAGCGCCGGAAAAATTAACTTCCATAACCCCTTCCCGAACCAAACATGAATCTTTCAATAATATTGCTTTGTATGGATCTTTTAAATATTTATAGAAGGTCCATACAATGAAATATTTGTCAAAAACAATTTTTGTCACTCTAATGATATATATATATATATATATATATATATATATATATATATATATATATATATATATATATATATATATATATATATATATATATATATATATATATATATATATTTATTTATTTATTTATTTATTTATATTTCATAAATGTTTGAAAAGAGTAAAAACTTAAATCTGTAAATTCCTTAATATTGCGGTAGATTTAGATTACGATGTCGAAACATTGAATCTGAGATATTGTTAACAGATTACGATGCGATTGTATTTTTAGTGAATCACGGAGAATTAGATCTGTAAAATACAAATTTACCATCTTTTACCGATTCTACTACAAGTGCTCTTACCAACATAATGAAAAAAGAATGTACAAAATATGTACACCTGAAACAATATGAAGCCGGAGTTAAAAAAATGGAAAATTAGGGATAAGGACACAATAATCTGAAATATTTTTAAGTAACAGACAAATTACATATTTTTTATAGGGAGAAGGACAACTACATAATTTTTATAGCGAGAAGGACAAACAGTGAATCCCGAAAATCAGTGAATCTCCCGGTGAATCCCGAAATCGGTGAATTTCGACCGTTGAATTTCTACAAGTGAATCCGAAAATTAGTGAATTTCGACGATGAATTTTGAAAATTAGTGAATTTCGATGTGAATTTAAATCGATTGAATTTAAGCAATGAATTTCGAACACAAGTGAATTTCGACAAATGAATAAATAGTTTTGTCCTTTATGCAAAAGTTTTAAAAAACTGTCCTTCTACTCAATTGATGAAATATTTCTGTCCTTCTCCCTCATTCCCCCTAAAAAAAATGATTTTACAAAATCTATACGCTTAAAACAAGAAATGGTCAATGTAATATTGATAGTAAAAATATTCGTAAAAGTGTAACAATAAAAATTGCCGTTACAAAATATAGTTAATCAATTAGGACACATTTAGAAAGTTGTCAGGATTTTATGACTACAAGAAAAGATTTTTCTCAAAAAAGACATTTCATCAGTGAAAGTGAAAATGAAAATGAATTCGAAAGTGAATTACATTGCTTTTTAAATGTAATACTCTTACACACAGTTCATATAAGTGCTTTTGCTTACAACTCTCTTCTTTTGTCTTTCTTTTGTCCTCTCTTTAATAATTAAACAAAGGTAGTGACCATTAAGGATGATATAGGACCGGATTGAATGACTGTGTTAGAGTTTGGTCAGTGCTGCCCATTTTAGTTGGATGTGTTGAAATTTTTCGATGGAAATAATACTAATTGTAGTAATGAATTTATTTAAATATTTGGGCTTATAGTCTTGACATTGAAATTACTGCAAAAAAAGCATGGCACCGCTTACAGAATGACTTGATGGATACAGGGGTCGGAAATAGACCATTACATATAATTGCCAATAGATAAAAATTCATGTTGACATTGACTTTAATTTAAAAATAATTCCAAACTCATGCAATTCATTGATAATCATAGAGATATAAAATAAATATACTTAACATTCCTAAAAATTATCCGTACAAGCCATTTTGAAGGCTTTCAAAGACACCTTTCCTCCTTATACAAATACAAACATTTTTTATTTGTTTATTTTTTTAGGAAAATAATTTAATGTTATTGCAAAAGAGAAAATAATATTCTTACAAACTATGTCATGGCCTCCATATACAATGTGTCAACAGAACATAATCCCGCCTTCTTAAAACCTATATCTAGTAAACCCAGTGCTGGAAATCCAGGTGAATTAGACAAAATACACCGCCCAATGACCCTCTCCTCTTTATACAAATGACATATTTCTATCTAAAAAAAGAAATCAATTCGAAATGATAATTTCATCACCAAACAATATTGATAATTACAAATAGATAAAAAAGGGAATGGAGGAGAAGGACATAAATATTTCATCAATTGAGTAGAATGACAGTTTTTTGAAACTTTTGCATAAAGGACAAAACTATTCATCCACTATCGAAATTCACTGTTTAAATTCACTGCCGAAATTCACTGTCGAAATTCACTAATTTTCAAAATTCATTGTCGAAAGTCACTGATTTTCGAGATTCACTGTCGAAATTCACTGATTTCGGGATTCACAAGGAAGATTCACTGATTTTCGGGATTCACTGTTTGTCCTGCTCGCTATAAAAATTATGCAGTTGTCCTTCTCCCTATAAAAAATATGGGAAATTCGGGATAAGGACACAATCTGGAATATTTTTAAGTAACATGACAGCTACATATTTTTTATAGGGAGAATGACAACTGCATAATTTTTATAGCGAGAAGGACAAACGGTGAATCGAAAATCGGTGAATCTCCGTGTGAATCCGAAATCGATGAATTTCGATGATGAATCTCGAAAATCGGTGAATTTCGACAATGAATTTTGAAATTTAGTGAATTTCGACAGTGAATTTCGAACACAAGTGAATTTCGACAGTGGATAAATAGTTTTGTCCTTTATGCAAAAGTTTCAAAAGACTGTCCTGCTACTTAATTGATGAAATATTTCTGTCATTTTCCCTCATTCCCCCTAAAAAAAATGTAGTTGTCATGTTACTTAAAAATATTCCAGATTGTATTTTTATCCCTAATTACCCATAGATAAAAATTCAAGTCGAAATTGACTTTTATTTCACACAATTCAACTCTAAATAAATGTTTCCATGCTCATGTAATTAGTTAATAATTATATAGATAAAAAAAATTTATGTCATACTTAACATTTTGAATAATTACATTTTACATATACATACATACATGTATCACATAAATTTATAATAATAACAATAAGGATTCTACCGAATAAAAGGAAACAAATCATGTAATATAATCTCCTACCATAATTATCTCCAAAATTAACTACTAATTAATTTGTCACTATTAATTTATTTTACTTTAAAAATACGGATATCTCACACATACATACATAGGCAAAATTAGAAAAATGGTCATGTAACTCGGTCTACTAAGGATTTTAGTCATGCTCCTGCTCCGTAGGGAACATGGTCCTCTAAGTTGTTTTTTTAAATGGTCCTAATCGCCGAAAATAGTTGATTGGGCACCAGAATTTTTTTAAAAACGCTTACGTGGTTGCCACTAGGCTGCCACGTTGGATCCTACATGGCTATGGGGGTCCCATTTCTCCTCCATTTACTTAAAAAAATGTTGATGCAAGAGAAATTCGAACCCATGACCTTATTGTAGAGGTCCAAGCACTTTGTCATCCTAGCTAATGCTTCAATGTGTATCTTACGACACAACTTATTGCATATGAAACATATTTCCGTAACAATATATTCCAATCTATCATAGTAATAACGTTGCGGGACTTAACTCGCGACGGGAAAGTATGTTATATGACTCGCAAAAATATATATACTTAGCTATAATCAACTTGCTCAATTCTCTACAGAGATTTCATGACAGGAATAACTGGACATGATGGAATAAATCTACGTTTCTTCGTCACCTTGTTAAGTTATTAGTTTATTACCAGGGGCGGATGCAGGATCCAGGGCAAAGGGTGGCGAGAATTCTAAAGATTTTTTGCAATCAAAAAATGTATAGTAGTTTTTTTTTTCTTCTGTCCCTTAGAATTCCAAAAAAAAAAAAAACTATATATCGTATAAAAACACGACGATACATTTCTCGTTGTATGATAGGAAAAATAAACACTACTATATATAGCATGATATGAACACATTAACAATTATACTCCTATCAATATAGATTTCTAACACTACAAACAATATTTTTGATGAAAACAAACATTTCAAAACTTATGAATATTTATTTAAATGTATCACTTTGATAATAACTATGTATTTTTATTTACATGAAAAAAAAAATTATTTCAAATTATCCGAATATTATAATCATATGGATGAATATAAATTTGTTGCGGAAATAGGTTGCATAAGTGATACGTTGTGTCATAAAATACACATTGAAGCATTAGTTGGATGGCAAAGTGCTTGGAGCTCTACTATAAGGTCATGAGTTTGAATCCCTCTTGCATCACCTTTTTTTAAAGTAAATGGAGGAGAAATGGGACCCACAGCCATGTAGGATCCAACGTGGCAGCCACGTAAGCATTTTCAAAAACTTTCGGCGCCCTCAGCTATTTCCGGCGATTAGGACCATTTCAAAAAAAATAACTTAGAGGACCATTTTCCTCACCAGAGCGAGAGTAGGCCTAAAATCCTTAGTAGGCCAAGTTACAAGACCATTTTTCTAATTTTGAGCAGATACATGCATACATACATACATATATACTAGTTAATCCTTATCCAACATAAATTACAATTAATTCCGGTGCCCAGTCAGCTACTTCCGGCGATTAGGACCATTTTTAAAAAAACAACTTAGAGCACCATTTTCCTCATCGGAGTAGGAGCAGGACTAAAATCCTCAGTAGGCCAAGTTAAAGGACCATTTTTCTAATTTTGCCCACCTACATACAAACATATATACTCGTTAATCCTTATCCAACATAAAGTACAATTCAAATACAAGCATGGGCGCCCTGGGGGAGGGCCAAGGGGGCCATGGCCCCGAACCCCCCAAAATCTATAAATTTAAGGGCCCCACGAAATTTTAACTCAATAGTATATATATATTGCATTTTTGAAAATAAATAAGGTATTGCTCTAATGGTAAGCAGTCAAGTATAACTTGATAAACAAGCATAGTTTGATTCTTTCTTGAGGCAAAAACAATATATTATTTTTCTGGTTAACCCTTTTTTAGAAGGGCCTAAAATAATATTTGGCCCCGAGCCTAAATTTGGACAGGGACGCCCACAATATATTTTTTTGTTTTTAAATATATACATCAACTTATATCTTCTTACCTTCTTTTTATTAACAACATTTTTTGTAATGCAACAAATAACTACACTATGATACAATTGATGTAAAATAGTTATTTAATTTCAAGAAAAAATATAAATGATTATATTAAAATATGTTGATTATTATTTTACTTGAAGCAGAATACGGTGTTTCACCATATGTTATTCCAGTAAAAGGTATACTTATAAAATGAAATTTGTTAACGATGCCTCCTTTTTTTTTATCCATCTTTAAAATAAAATCTATCATAATTTAGTAAGCTTAAAATTGTCTTTAAAAATGATTTTTTTTAAATAGGTTTTTGTCAGGAAGGACAGATTAATAAATAAACCAGGATGCAAGGATACTGATAATTAATCATGACAAAACCTATGTAAATTTCCAATACCACCATTTTTCTATCTATCTATTGTTGGATGTAATATCGCCGGACGGATCTAGATCCGCCCGATTACGCATCGGAATAACAAGGATCGCGATCAATATAACATTAAAGCACATAATTTAAGATCTACTTACAAGAAGGTTAGATCTACTTACCAATCAAAAGATAAGCCGAGATCCAAAGAATAAGCAGAGATCCGAGAATCGAGAAGCCATAGTCTTCCGATGTGTATCTCCAAGCAACAACCGGTGGAAGCCGATTCTTGATGCTTGACCTCCTTGATATGCTACCCGGAAAATCCCGAAGATTTTCCCAACTCAAACCCTAAGCTTGGCCGAATTCCTTAGCTTATTTAGTGTGTATGTATGCATGTATGGTGTTGTTAGAAAAGGCTTAGGAGAACTCTCTTTATATAGGAGAGAAATCCTTGTCCTCCAAGGATTTAATAATTAATACAAAATCAATTATAATAATCATTTTCCATAAAAGATACTCCTAGAATAAATCTAGAATATTTAAGGATCAGTCTAATATATTTTTCTTAATTAATTATTTAACAAATAAACAATTAATCACATGTCTTATAATTATCAAGAAAACTAATTCCTTAATAATTAACAAGACAAAAACACGCCAACCCTAGTCAAATAAGGCTAGCACACGAAATTTCACATAATGGGTCGAGTCCACGAAAAATGTCTTTTCCATGTATTTTATTATTTAGTCCAATAAATAATAAATCGCACATCAATTAAATAGTCCAACTACCTAATTATTATTGAGGCCCAACGTCAAGAAACATATGCATGTTAGGAGCCACATCGGGGACCATGGACCTATAACCAATAGCTACAATAAATTAAATAAAATTTTTCATCAAACAGAACAATTCTTATTCAATCTATTAATTCCGGGATTATGCCACCAAAAACCCGAAACTGAACTCTATCGATTATAGATACATACTTACACTCTAATCATCGAGTAAATAAGCGTCCACTGATATAATCATTACTTATAGACTAATCCTCCATAGACTGTTCGTTTTGATTCGGGATATTTCTGTAAACCCTTCTCAAAACATCTTATCCTTATTTACCATTAACCCCCTAGTGATCAATTAGTTCATAACTAATATAATATGAACTCGGCCGATCGATCAGTTTCTAGGATTAACAAATAAGGGAACTGTCTGTCTACTTCCCGCAGGAAGGAATTGATTCCGTATCTGTGAAGTCACATACTACTCACTCATTCCATAATAGAGCCAACGAGAAGTGTTCAGATCACATGTATCCAAGTGATCCTTAACTAACACATCAAACCCTACTTTGAACCAAGCAGTAGACTGTGATCACCTCAGGATTGAGATTAATCCATTTATGACCATTTTGTGATTCGATAAGATTTCTCGATCACGGAATTATATCGAGAACTCAAATCAAATCGGTCCAGTCCTATATGATAGACATCATATATAAATGCCCTACTAGGTACCCTATACCGACGGTCCGGATAAGACGGTCGCACCGTTAAGTGTTCTGGGTGCATTATTGGTATATTAATCATGAGACCCATACTTTGCTTAAATTCACCACGGACTAAATTGTTTTAAGCATATCATCACTAACTCAATCCTCGTGTGTATGCCATACACTGAGTTATGTTATTACGTACATACCGATATACATAGGGTTTTCAGCAGTGTATTAATATAAGCATAAATGTAAATATTAAGATGAATTATAAATCCTGTCAAAAACAATTACAGAAATTGTCTTTCGGGCACTACACCTAACATCTATAAAATAAAAAAACCCTTCTTCCAAAAAAAAAAACATCAGAGTTCAAAAGCATCAGCGTTCCGTCCATCAGCGTTCAATACCTGAACATGGGTTTGTCCGTCCTGATGTCAAAATTTTCTGTTTTTCCGCCGGCGATAACAAAAAAAAACCGCCTATTCTAAAATTCAATGCCCTGATTTTATGCCGTCGGTCCTGATTCTCTTCGGTCTCCCAATCCCAGCCGGCATAACCGGAAAACCTCATAGGAAGGCATCGTTGCTGGACGGTGGTGTGGTAGTCACTGGCGGATTGTTTCCCGATGATCAATCCGGTGAATCGTTCAAACGCCGCTGCTGCTGATGCGCCGGGACCTGGAAGAGACGCTGCAACACTGCCACCGTCTTCAACACCTCCGGCATTTTTCCGGCATCAGATCTGTGGTATTTTGCTTAATTATTCACCTCCGGCATCAATTATCGCCATAAACATGGCATCCGACCAATAACATCTCAAGAATGCAAGGAGGAACGTATCGTTGTTGCTATATTTTTTTGGTTTTACTACATGTATTTTATAGGTTGTTACTACATGTATATTATAGGTTGAGATATCATTGTTACTAACTTTTTAACGTTACTACATTTTTTGCTATAACTTTATCTATTTTATGAGATGTTACAACTTGTTTATTGGTCGTTACTTCATTTTTGGGCTGTTACTACTTATTTTTTGGCTGTTAATACTTGTTTATGGGCTATTACTACTTTTTCACTGGATGTTACTACATTTTATGGGCTGTTACTACTTGTTTTTTGACTGTTACTTCTTGTTTTTTGGTTTCTACTACACTTTATCTAGCGTTACTACGTATTTAATGTGTAAAAAAATCATGGGTATTCGGTCCATTTATTATGAATTTGTCTTTTTTAATCACATAAAATGTAGTAACGTCATTTTTTCTCCATTTATGATTTTTTTTGTCCTTCTGCTCCTTCCCCCTTTTTTAAATAAGTTTAAAATAGGTTTATTTTTCTTTAAGATAATGATTTCCGCTTTCTCTAGTTTCAAGGCTATAAATAGGTTTCTAATTGCCCTAGACTTCACAATTTCGCCACATTTCCTTCCCATCTATACTTTTGTCTCAACTTGTTCTTCTAGGGTTTCTCTGCGGCGGCTATCTTTTCCTTAAGTCAAGAGGAATCGCACAAATTAAAATGAGGGTATAATTATTTGAAACTCCATCTGCAACTCTTATTGAATTTGCTCCTCAAATTTTTGATTTCCAATTATATTAATGTTTGATCGATATATCTTCTTTCCTATGCTAGTCTGGTCATCTTTAGAACCCATCTTTATTTGTTCAATTTATGCTTGTGAATGACATGCTTGTTTTGTTTTGCGAAGCTTTAATTTTTTGTCCTGTACATTATTCATGTTTCCCTATTCATCATAGTGACTACAAATAATGCTCCAAGTGCTTTATTAATATAGATCATGTTGCTTGGTCAATTATTGTTTTTGAAGATTTTAGTGAGATTAATTAAACTTTTAAGATCTGTTAAAGTACTTTTTTCTATGCAAACATCCATGAATTTAATTTCTTGTTGATATATTATTGTTTTGGAAGATTTTAGGATCTGTTAAACAAGATCCTAATGATTTCAACAACAAAAGAATTTATGTCTTAATGATTGCATGACTAAATCTTTCGCAAGGTCCACGGGAAGAGAGAAGCCTTAGATTGATTCTCTATTTGGATTGATTTAGATTAGGTTTCATGTTTGCTTGAAAATGAAAAGTCCCTCAACCGCTTTCTAATTTGTTTAATTTCTATGTTATCATATGCAAGTGTGTTTCCATGGAGAAGTTTCCATAGTTCATTTCCATGTTAGAAATTTTAGCACTTCAAGTCGGATATCTCAAAATAGGTAATTCATTAATCATAGCCAATTGAGGACTTCAGCTACATGTAACATACAATGTTTTTGTTTATGATGAGTAAAGTTGCTAAAATTGGCTCCATTTTTATTTTCAAGGATACTCTGATTGTCTCTTATTTAATTTGTTTGGTCGAAGGTCAATCTCATAGTTGGGAAGGTGTTAAAGGTGTTAAAGGCGTTAAAGGAAAAATGAAGACAATTTGAAAAATAAATCATAATAGTAGGAAGTATCTGTCACTAGTTTTTTTTTGAATTTTTATAAATGAGAAGGGGTCTTTCTGTGTATATATGTGATGTGAGTGGACATTAATGAATTTTGGACGAGCTTCGGCATAATCGCTTATCAAAATGTCGTTTCCCTTAAAGTCATGGTAATTAACGATAGTTTCATGTTTATTATTTCTTATGTACATCAGCCTTTCTGAGTTATCGACCAGTATTATTTATTTTTTACTTGATGCTTTCACTGTTTGTTAGATGTTAACTATTTAGTTTTTGTTATGGTTTTACCCCTCATTCAAATATCAACCACTTGCTAGAAAACATTTTTTTTTTGAACAGCAATTGATATTATTATTAAGGGGTCTAGCAAGACGCTAGAAGTCAAGCCGAACAAGCCAGAACCGAAGTGAAACAAAATGAAAAAAATAACGCGAATCAGCTACACAAGGACTAAACTATGCTAAAAGAGAGCGGACTAGTCTTCCAAGTTGTCCAATCGATACTAATATTACTTTTTCTAACGGTGATCCAAGCGAAGCTTCTACTTTGAATTTCCCCAAACAACATGTCCTCATTGAGATCTTTTGAGTTAAACACAATTTGATTCTAGCCATCCGGATACACCAAATAGCAACTTTTAACAAAGATCCCATACTTTGACTTTCTCGCATTGTCTAGCGAAAAATGAGATGATTGCATGAATGAATCCCAATCCATAAGTAACGCTCGTGGAATAGAGAACCAATCAACAATCTTACGCCAAGTAGAAGAAGCAAAAAAGCGGTGAAATAGTAGATGCGAGATGTCCTCATTCACCACCTTGCAAATGGGGCAAACCAAGCTATCAATAGGAATACCTCTTTTCGCGATATCGGTCCGAGTGGGGATACGGTTGTGAGCAACCTTCCAATTAAAGATGTTGACCTTCGACGGGGGATAAAGACATCCCACCTCCAAGGGAAGGTAGCCGACGGAGCTCCAATAGAAGTAGTGCCAAGAAGTGTTTTTTAAGCCGAGCCTTTGAAAGATACCATTAGAACAAAGTTTCCAAAATGGGGTATCTGAATTACTGCAATGGGAGAGATATTTGAGAGCAAAGCAATAAGGTCTACAAACTCTCCCACTCCCTACCCTCATCCTGTCTTCTCCACCTCCATTCCCAAGACCACCCCCATCCACAAATCTCCTCTATCACTCACCGGACACTCATCAAATTCCTCTAAAGCGAAAGAGTCTAGGAAAACGCACATCAAGAGAGCTCTCTCCAATCCAAGAATCCTCCAAAACATTACTCTATTTCCGAGCCTGACTTCCAACCAAGGGAGGATAGAAGCTTCACCCCTCTTTTTTCAATTCTACACCTATTTTTTACTATTCCACTCCACACCTTACCTAACCCACTCCTACTAACTCCGTCACCAAAGCCCCCATCTTTACCATTCAAAGCACTAATGACTTTGTTCCACAAGACACCTCTTGAGTCTTCCATCTCCACCACCATTTCCCAAGCAAGGCATCATTTTGCAAACCAAGTCCCCAACCCCAAGTCCCCCCACTTTTTTGTTTTAAAATAGTGTCCCAAGAAATCAAGCAATGTATCTCTCACCATTACCCCCTCCCCAAAAAAAGCGAGCTCTCAACTGTTTCTAAGATCGTATCACGGCAATAGGAGCATGAAAGATGGAGAAAAAGTACAAAGGTAGACTCCCAAACCGCTTTAATCGAGTCAATCTACCACCCACGAGATAAGAGCCTAGCTTTCCACCCCGCCAATTTTGCTTCACTCTGTCAATGACCAATTTGCCAGGATGAGATTCTAGTCATATTTTTCCCAACCGGAAGCCCCAAGTACGTGAAAGGAAGGGAACCGGAGCTGCAACATAAAGAGGCCGCTCCCCTCTCGAGATCCAAGCCACTAATATTCATACCAAACAACTTGCTTTTGTTCATGTTTATTTTCAGGCCCGAAACCGCAGCAAAGAGCTTCAGAATTTTAGCAAGGTTTAGAAGGTTCTCCATATTCCACCTACCAAAAAAAATAGCATCGTCTGCAAATTGAAGATGAGAAATCTGTATGCCGTCTTTCTTCAAATCAACTCCATTAAACAAATTCTTTTGCACCGCTTCACACATCATAATATTGAGAGCCTCCACAATAAGTAAAAATAGAAAAAGGGAGAGAGGGTCCCCTTGCCTAATACCTCTATCCATCTTAAACTCATTTGTAGGACTGCCATTAACAAGAACAGAAACTCTAGCAGTGTGTAGACAACCTTTTATCCATTTTATCCATGTAAGACCAAAATTCATTTGACTCATAACTGAATCAAGAAAAGCCAGTTCACGGAATCAAAAGCCTTTTCAAAATCAGCTTTGAAGATGAAAGCTTGCTTCTTTCTCTTCTTAACATAATCCACCACTTCATTGGCCACCAACACACCATCTAAAATTTTATCGCAAACAATATAAGCCGTTTGACAACCACCTATAATCTTATTAAGGACCTTCTTCATTCTTTCGGCAAGCACTTTTGAAATAATTTTATAAACTGAACCAATTAAAGTGATGGGCCTGAAGTCGCGAAAATGCGTAGGGTTACTCTTTTTAGGAATCAAAGCGATGAAAGATGAATTACACCCATTATCGAAAGTCCCTCTCACTTCAAAGTCTTTAACACACTTCAAAAGATCTTCTCGCACGAGGTTCCACTGCGCTTTATAAAAGCTCAAAGTGAAGCCATCAGGGCCCGGCGCTTTGTTACCAGCACAACTCCACACTACCTTCTTCACCTCAGATTCCTCAAAAGGTTTCTCCAACGCGTCTCTCATACCGTCACTCAATTTATTGAACTTATCTGAGAGCAGTGAAGGTCTCTTCACCCCATTTTCTTTAAACAAATTGGTGAAATAATTAACCATCTCCGTCTTGATCTCATCTGGATTTTCTGTCCATATACCATTCAGGACCATCCCAGAGATATTATTTTTGTTCCTTCTGCCTTTGAGCACACTGTGGAAATATTTTGAGTTTTCATCTCCTTCTTGAACCCATTTAACTTTAGCCTTTTGTTTCAACATATTGTCGAGCATCTTGTCCTTTTCCAACAAATTATTAATCGCATTAATCCTCTCCTGAACCTCATTTTCACACAAAGCTTTTTCTTCCGCCAACTTATCAAAATTATCAACCTCAGTTCTGGTTATATAGGCTAAGTATGCATCATGGCTTGTGAGCAATGTTATGTGAAGTTAGTTTATTCTTTTTATATCATTATTTTTTATTTTTTTATTTCATTGTGTGCTTGCTTTTGCAGATTGTGGAACCGACGGAAAACAATCAAGGTTGTGTACAATGGATACACAGTTTGTACGCAAAATTTACATTCGCAGAAAGATCATTGATCATGACATATCATTTTGCGCATTCCTCGCGGTAAATTACCTCTTCTTTGAAATTCATTATTCGAGTCAGGCTGTAAGAGTCGAACTTATTCGCCTTACGAAGACAGCATAATACTTACGGATAGGAATTCTTACGGAATTCAAATAAAATGCGAGAAAATAGCTGAGAAAATGGGACTGACTAATACTTATGGAATTCTTTTACAGGAACATCAACAACTCCATTGGAATAATCCATTACTGCCTGATTGAGAGGATAGACTGTTGAACAAGATTGGACGACAGTTTGCTCTGTTATTCATCGCTTTAGCTTTGGCATTTCGGATATCGTTGTCCTTCCAATAATCATGCTCTCCTTTTTACCTTTTTTACGAAAGAATTCCCAATCATCAAAAACACCTCACAAACCCTAAAATCTCATTTTATCATGATTGGGTATGAGTATCGTCACCAGCTACAAGCCGCGGTTTTGGGCAAGAGTTTTTAAAGAACCACCCGGACAATAAATTTAAACAAGATCCTACTGACGCACCGGTTGAAATCGGGGTCGAAGAAAATAAATTAGGTGGTTTAAACGTTGAACCCGGTTCAACCCGGCCAGCCTCCTGGTTTCATTCCTACAGCACACACTATGTGAGCTTGAAAAGCTGTAAATCAGACGTGTATGCCTCTATTTTTACACATTTGGTCTGTATGCTTTGTGCATAGGAAAGATATATTGCCTATTCATATTCAAAATGAATCTGGTTCTGTATAGATTACATTTTCCAAGATACTAGGAGACATATGGAGGCGGAGTTCTTCTTGTACTCCCTCCGTTCCATAATAACTGATGCAGTTGCCAAATTTTTTTGTTCCATAATATGTGATGCAATTGTATTTCCAATGCTGCATTTATTGTATTTTTCCTACTTTTACCCTTATTTATTGCAACATGAGAGATAAAAATGAAGACTACATTAATTATATCTAAGGTTTTTTAGTCATTTCAATTATAAAGTCAATGTATTAATTCACTTCCTTAATATGTGTGTTTTTGGCAACTGCATCAGATAAATTGGAACGGAGGGAGTATATATTTATTAGATTTTGATTAAAAGGGCATTAAATTAATAGGGAAATTGTTATTTAATAAGGATATATTGTCTTGTTTTTTCCTAAATTACCCTCATCTTAATATTTTCTCCAGTTGTCATAATAAATAAATAAAATATTCACCACCAACCAGAAAAATAAGATATTATTTCTTAATTAATTTTTGTCACTTATTGTAACTGCCAAACATTTTTGCATGATTTTAGGCTTCCATTATCATTACACAATACTGATTTTAATGAAAAAAATACAAATTTCGTCTAGAACTTTGATGCAAAAATTACTCCACCTATATTCCTCGCTTCAGTGTTATTACATTTTTTTGTTGTAACTGCATATTTTTTATTGGTTGTTACTATTTCTCTTTCAAGTAACTACATATTTTTTGGCTATTACTTCTTTAAATGTGTTACTACATTTTTTTGTAACTGCAACTTTTTATCACCAAACCTAGAACCTGCATCACACGTTCTCCAGGTCCGAAGGGATCTAGTGCCCAACTACTGACTCCAACTGGAATTGCATTATCGAAACCGAGCCAGGAATGGTCGTTAGTGGACGCCCACCACTTTACATGTTTTGTTGTAACCGCATCTTTTTTATCTGTGTTACTAATTTTTTTTATTAACTGCATTTATTGTATCGTCTGTTACTACTTTTGTGTTACTACATTTTTTTGCCCTAAGTACGTCTTTTTTTTGTCTATAACACCATCTTTTGTAGGTCATATCGTGTTCCTTTGGATAGAGTTCATCTGGGTTTGTTTTTTTCAAAAATTGCAGAACGGTTTTGGTGTGATAAAATTTCCGCTTATTTCTCTCGTTTAGTGCGCTAATAAATGTCTACCTAATTTCTCACCTTTGTTGAGCTTATAAATGTATGTTGCTCAATTTCTCCCATTTATTGCGCCAATAAATGTCTACTACTTAAAAGCTTCCAATTTTGTAATTTGAGGGTATTTTTGGTACATATCCTTATGAACCATAAAAGTTTGAAGTTTTCCTTTCATTCTATTTTTTTAAATTTTTTTTTTTTATCCTTTTGGCCCCTAGCCTCTTAAATAAATCCTAAACAATCGGGATTCTACCAGATAAAAGGAAACAAATCATTTATATAATCTCCTACCATAATTATCCCCGAAATTAACTACTAATTGATATCTCACTATTAATTTATTTTACTTTAAAATTTAAGGATACACATACATACATGATACATACATACCTTACATAATTGTTAATCCTTATCCAACATAAAGTACAATTCAAATACAAGTGTGGTCCCACAAGATATTTTGTTTTCAAAAATATATACATGAACTTATATCTTCTTACCTTCTAATATTGTTTTTTGTAAGACCACAAATAACTACACTATGATACAATAGATGTAAAATAATTATTTAATTTCATAAAAAAAATTATAAATGATTATATTAAAGAGAAATATGTTGATTATTATTTTACTTGAAGCATAATACGGTGTTTCACCATATGTTATTCCAGTAAAAGGTATACTTATAAAATGAAATTCGTTAAAGATGCATCATTTTTTTCATCCAACCTGAAAATAAAATTTATCTTAATTTTGTAGGGTTAAAATTGTCTTCATAAAATGATTTTTTTTAAAATAAATTTAAAATAGGTTTATTTTTCTTTAAGGCAATCACTTCCACTTTCTCTAGTTGTTAAGTCTATAAAATAGGTTTCTAGTTGCCCTAGACTTCATTTCGCCACATTTCCTCCCCAACTGTACTTTTGTCTCAGCTTGTTCTTCTAGGTTTTCTCCGGCGGCGGCTATCTTTTCCTTAAGTCAAGAGGAATCACACAAATTAAAATGAGGTTATATTCATTTGAAACCCCCTCTGCTACTCTTATTGAATTTGTTCTTCAAATTTTTGTTTTCTGATTAATGCTCCAAGTGCTTTATTAAAGTAGATCATGTTGCTTCGTCATTTTTTTTTGTTTTGAAGATTTTAGTTAATCTCACTAAAATTTTAAGATCTATTAATGTTCTTTTTTTCAATGCAAACATCCGTGAAGTTAATTTATTGTTGATCTGTTATTGTTTAGGAAGATTTTAGGATCCTAATGATTTCAACAAAAAACAATATCTGTTATTGTCTCTTATTTAATTTGTTTGGTCGAAGGTCAATCTCATAGCTCGGAAGGTGCTGAATTGAAGGTGTATAAGGAAAAATGAATAAAATTTGAAAAATCAAACATAATAGTAGGAAGTATATGTCACCAGTTTTTTTTTTTAATTTTAAAAATGAGAAGGGGTCTTTCTGTGTATGCGTGTGATGTGGGTGGACATTAATGAATTTTTGACGAGATTCGGCATAATCACTTATCTAAATGTTGTTTCCCTTAAAGTTATGGTAATTAACGATAGTTTCATGTTTATTATTTCTGGTATACATCGGCCTTTCTGAGTTATCGATCAGTCTTATTTATTTTTTGTTTGATGATTTCATTGTTTGTTAGACGTTAACTATTTAGTTTTTGTTATGGTTTTACACCTCGTTCAAATATATATCAACCACTTGCTAGAAAACATATTGGTTAGGCCAAGTATGCATCATGGTTTGTGAGCAATGTTATGTGAAGATCGTTCATTTCTTTATTTCATTATATATTTTTTTTTTCATTTTGTGCTTGCTTTTGCAGATTGTGGAACCGAAAGGAAAAAAAAAAATCAAGGTTGTGTAAAATGGATACACAGCTTGTATGCAAAATTTACAATCGCAGTTAGGTCATTGATCATGGCATATCATTTTGCGCATTCCTCGTAGTAAACCTCTTCTTTTAAATTCATTATTCGAGTAAGAATCGAACTTATTCGCCTTACGAAGACAACATAATACTTACGGATAAACCATTAGCCATCAACAACGATACCAGGCCAAGCAGGAAATTTCTTTCCACATATTGCCCATACTGTATATATCCTCCTGCTTCGTTGCTTTCCTACTTTGAGCTCCCAATCAACATCATCATTAGAGCCCAACAACTCATCGTTTCCAATAGTTTCAGGAATTAACTCAACACTGCTAAACAATTGTAACCCAAAGCCCTTCCCGTTTGGTTTTCTTCCTATTTTGCAAACCATCATAGAATTCGTCGTCAAAATAGCTGGATTTCTTCAACTGCAACCACCGTTTGATTTGTTCTTCTTCCACGAACAATGCGGAACAGAATCATTGAGCTTTTCAGGGAGTGCATGATTACGCCCACGAGAAGATTTCAATATTGGAGGTTTACCATTGGTTGTAGCACGTACACTAGATAGAACCCACTTCAACAGCGCGCAGCAGCACCAATAGGCTTGTAACCTTCGAACATCATCAACTCCATTGGAATCATCCATTACTGCCTGATTGAGAGGACAGACGACTATTGAACAAGATTGGACGGCAGTTTGCGATATAATTCCAATATTCATGCTCTCCTTTTTACCTTCTTTACGAAAGTCAAAAACACCACACAAACCCTAAAATCTCAGTTTATCATGATTGGTTATGAGTATCGTCACCAGCTACAAGCCGCGGTTTTTATTGGAGTCAACACAAAATGCTCAAGTGGTAAATGAAGCTCAAGCATTCTTTGAGGAATTTGGTCGAACACCTTTCAACAAAATCAGTTTTTAAGACTGTTAGTCGGTTATCAGTCTGTTGGTTCAGTTAGGAGCAGTTGAGGGATCAATTGTAAGCTAGCATAACACTATATATACTCAGGAACTAAGCAGTGATAACTACTGATCGAATTGATGAATAGTTCAATGATCAAATTCTGTGTTCTTCTTCCTTTTCAATAAAACCAGAGCAATGTTCATCTTCTTCATTTTTCCAGTTTTCTTTTATGGTTCAGTTTGTTGAATTCTTCATGGTATCAGAGCAATTAGTCTTCCGCTTTCTTGCGTAGTCTTCTAATTGTTATACAGAAGGCGTTCTCTTGGTGTTCTTGGTGTTCTTTAGGATTATTCTGCTGTTTTGCTTCATTCCTGAGATCTTTGTTATTTTTGTTTCGAGTTTAGTTCATCTGCAAAATGGATGCTACTCAGAATCAAGGAGTTTCGCCTGGTAGTCAGCTCTATCTTCATCCAAAAAAAAATCCAACATTAGTGTTGGTTCAACCGCTTCTTACAAACAAGAATTATCATCCGTGGAGCTATCCAATGAAAATGGCTTTAATCACGAAGAACAAGATTGGTTTTATTGATGGTTCCATCGTTAAACCTGCTGTAAACTCTCCAGAATTCCAGGTTTGGCTTCAGTGCAATACTTTTGTGAAAACTTGGATTCTTAATTCTATTATGCCCAATATTGCACAGTCTGTCATGTATAAAGAAACTGCAAGAGAAATTTGGTTAGATTTGAGGTCTAGGTTTTCTAGACTAGATGTGTTTCGATTAAAAGATTTACAAGAACAAGTTAATGGTCTTAAACAAGGGGATCTAGATGTTACTACCTATTTTACAAAATTAAAGACTCTTTGGGATGAAATGTCTGTCATGAGACCAAATCCTGTATGTACCTGTGATCCGAGATGTACTTGTGATGTGATTAGTACTTTTACTAGTTATGCTGAGACTGACAATGTGGTGAAATTCTTGAGAGGATTGAATTCAGAATTCTCCCAAGTTTTGACTCAAGCTCAATTGATGGTTCCAGTACCAGATCTCCATTATGTATTTGCAATGGCATTAAAGCTGGAAGATCAAAAGGAATCCGAGTCACAGTTCCCTAGTGCCCTGACCTTGTATAATGAGATCTTTTAATAACAACTCATCCAGTCTTTGTGTCCATTAATACAGAAATCGTGAGTTTTAACACTTGGAAATCGAATGTTAATCGAATTTTAATAGATTGGTAATTCTAATCTTGGGACTTTCAAGAAGAATGTTCTTTGTAATCACTGGTAAAATCTGATGCACCTTTGTGGTTATATAGGACACACTTGTAGACAAGTGCTACAAGAAACATGGCTTTCCACCAGGTTGGAAACCAAGAAGCAGAGTTAACATGGCGTAAAGCGTAGAAGAAAATCAAGGCGGATCTGCGAGGATTACAGCATTCATCTTGAAGATTCTAAGAGCTTCACTTTGAACAAATCTCAATATCAACAATTGCTCATACTTTTGGATGTCAAGAGGATGAGATAGTCATGAGCACTAGCCAATCAAGCAAGCTGTCTTTGTCTGCAAACTTTGTACTACAAGTGATACATTAGGTTTGTCTACAACCAATTCTTCTTTGACATGGATTGTAGATTCTGGTGCCACTGATCATATAGTTAGTAACAACCTCTATCTACACACTTCCAAACCAGTTAGTAACATGCTAGTTGGTTTACCTAATGGAAGCACTGTCAAAGTTACACATATAGGCACAATTTGGGTATCTGAACACTTATTACTTCTGAGATGTCCTTTGTATTCCAGATTTCAACATTAATCTTGTTTCATTGGCCAAGTTAAGCGCTAACCCTAACTTGGCAATCATATTTGATCTTGATTCTTGTATTATACGGGACAAGAAGCTTAGGATTTGATTGGATCGACTAAGAAAACAAGTGGATTGTATATGTTAGAACATAGTCACAAGTCATTAGCTCAATCCAATCTTTGTTAGTAGTGTTTGTGATCAATCTGTTATATCGGATGACCAATTATGGCATTATAGGCTAGGTCATCTATCAAATAAAAGATTGATGGATTTGAAATGTATTAATAGTAGTTATTTTCATGATACTACAAATTGCCACATTTGTCATTTAGCTAAACAGAAAAGGAATCCTTTTCCTTTAAGTCAAACTTCTATTCAAAGTGCATTTGATCTTGTTCATTTTGATATTTGGGGACCATATAAGCAACAAACTGTACATGGTCATTCTTATTTCCTGACTGTTGTTGATGACTTTTCCAGGTTTACTTGGATTTATTTGTTGAAATGCAAATCTGAAGTTAGACAGATTGTTCAATCTTTTGTACAGTATGCTTTGGTTGATTTAATAAACATGTAAAAATAGTTAGAGCCCGACAATGGTGCGAGAATTTGATATACCAACATTTTACTCGTAAAAGGTCATTTTGCACGGACCTCATGTGTAAACACCCTCAACAAAATGGCATTGTGGAGAGAAAACACCAACACATACTTAATGTTGCAAGGGCATTAAAATTTCGATCTTATCTTCCAATTAAATATTGGGGTTATTGTGTTTTGCATCTTTGTTTATTTGATTAATCTCACTCCTTCCCTAGTCATTAATAATAAACCACCTTATTTTTACGCTTTATGATAAGCATTTTGATTACTGATGATTTGAAAGTTTTGGCTCTCTTGTTTATGCTTGTACACCGCACATAATGATCAAAGTTTGATCTAGATCTAGAAAATGTGTATATCTAGGAGTTCCTCAATTTACAAAGGGTCACATTTTACTAGATCAACAAACTAGAGATATTTTTGTATCTAGAGATGTACACTTTATGTAAACGATTTTTCCTTTACATAAGATGATTCTGAGATAGGAACACAAAAGCTGTCCCTCTTCCAGTGCCTTATGAGATCAATACTGAGAAGATCATATACTGACATCCTTCAACATCTACTAATGAAGAAGGAGGCACAAAACAAGCACAAAATGCAGATAATGTGGTTATTCCTAATCAACCACAGACAAGAAGATCCACTAGACAAACAGCTATCCCTGCCTATCTAAAAGAGTACATTGTTCCTACAAGACAATCACCACACTCCATCAGCAATGTGGTCACTTATGATAACATTGCAAACAGATACAAGAGCTTTGTGTATCTAGCAGATCAAGTTAAGGAGCCTAAAACATATAATCAAGCCATCAGACATGACTGCTGGAAAGAGGCAATGCATAAAGAATTGGATGCTCTACAGGCAACAAAAACATGGGAGATTGTGACTTTACCACCTGGGAAGTCCACTATAGGATGTAAATGGGTGTATAAAGTTAAATATCATGCTGATGGTTCCAAAGAAAGATACAAGGCAAGGCTGGTAGCAAAGGGTTACACACAGACATATGGAATAGATTACCAGGAGACTTTTTCTCCTGTAGCAAAAGTCACTACAATCAGGACTGTACTAGCACTAGAAGCTTCCAAGAAGTGGCATATACATCAAATGGATGTAAATAATGCCTTCTTACACGGGGAACTGGATTAGGAGGTATAAATGGACCTGCCATTAGGATACAAAATAGAAAAACCTAATCAGGTTTGTAGATTAACAAAATGTTTATATGGCCTTAAACAGGCTAGCAGGCAGTGGAATTCTAAACTTACTTCTGCCCTAACAGAAATAGGATTTGTTCAATCACCTCATGATCATAGTTTTTTCACCAGAGGAACAAATGAGAACTTTGTGGCACTCCTTGTGTATGTTGATGATATTATAGCCACAAGTTCATCCATGGAACCAATTAATGAAGTCAAGAAAGTCTTACACCAGAAAATTCAAATCAAAGACATTGGAGATCTAAGGTACTTCTTAGGCATTGAAGTTGCTAGGTTCAACAAAGGCATCTACATAAATCAAAGGAAATACACACTAAATCTACTAGAAGAGTATGGATTTCTGGATGCTAAACCTGTCAGTACTCCTATGCACTCCAAACAAAAGCCTACTTTAGGAGATTCAGAACTACTTGCTGATAATACACTTTACAGAACATTAGTTGGCAAGCTTATCTACCTGTCTTTTACAAGACCTGATATAGCATACAGTGTCCAACAGTTAAGTCAATTTTTGTCCAACCCTACCATTAATCATATACAGGCTGCTCATAGAGTTCTAAGGTATTTAAAGAGCAATCCTGGCCAAGGTATTCTTTTTCAAACAGATACTGATCTTGTCCTAAAAGGATACACAGATTCTGATTGGGCAGGATGTGAAGATTCAAGAAAGTCTATTTCAGGATACATGATGTTTCTAGGGACTGCTCCAATTTCTTGGAAATCTAAGAAACAAAGCACCATTGCCAAAAGCTCATCTTAAGCAGAATATAGAGCTATGTCAAATGCTACTTGTGAATTACAGTGGTTAGTTTACATTATGAAAGACCTACAGATACCAGTTTCTCTACCTATTTTGTTGTTTTGTGAATATAGCTAAAAACCCAATTTTTCATGAGAGGACAAAACACATACAACTAGACTGTCACATAACAAGGGCAAAGGTTCAAGCAGGTTTCATTAAACTTATGCCAGTAAGGACCACAAAACAGTTGGCAGATATACTGACCAAACCTCTTGATCATCCTGTTTTCAGCTACTTATTACAAAGGATTGGTGCCTACTCCATATTCACACTAGTCAACACAAAATGCTCAAGTGGTAAATCAAGCTCAAGTACAAGCCTCAACTCAGATTCAGCTTGAGGGGGGGTATTGGAGTCAACACAAAATGCTCATGTGGTAAATCAAGCTCAAGCTGTCCTTGAGGAATTTGGTCGAACACCTTTCAACAAAATCAGTTATTAAGACTGTTAGTCGGTTATCGGTCTGTTGGTTCAGTTAGGAGCAGTTGAGGGATCAATTGTAAGCTAGCATAACACTATATATACTCAGGAACTAAGCAGTGATAACTACTGATCGAATTGATGAATAGTTCAATGATCAAATTCTGTGTTCTTCTTCCTTTTCAATAAAACCAGAGCAATGTTCATCTTCTTCATTTTTCCAGTTTTCTTTTATGGTTCAGTTTGTTGAATTCTTCATTTTTGGGCAAGAGTTTTTCAAGAATCACATGGACAATAAATTTAAACAAGATCCTACCGATGAACCGGGTGAAACCGGGTCGAAGAAAATAAATTGGGTGGTTTAAGCGTTGAACCCGGTTCAACCGGCCGACCTCCTGGTTTCATTCCTACTGCATAAACTATGTGAGCCTGAAAAGCTATAAATCAAACATGTATTCCTCTATATTTTGGTAAAAATGATGAGTGTTTATACCACTTCTGATTTAAATTCTCTCATATTTAATCACATAAATGAAATTTTTTTGATCTAAGCGTCCAAAGATCGTAATACTTTCACCATATTTTTCTTTTTTGTTCTCTTTATTCAGACATCTCATTTGATGTTTCCGGTGTCATTTTGAAGTCATTTTAAGTCAAAAACAATAAAACTGTGGAATAGTGGAATTGAGGTCAATTTCATTGTACCAAACAATGGTTTTTGAGGTAACGAATAATGAAATTGTCCTTATCACTCAGGTTATATTTTTACTGCCTTGATTCCTATTTTTTCATGTTATTTGTCCTTTCTTCCCACTTCCCCAAGAAAATATATGGTGACATATGGTGATACATCATTCTATTTTAGGGTATCCAATAGCCAATTTCGTGTCGTGGGTTATTTGAAAACATGAGTCGCTATTTCACTGTTGCAAAATTTGGGATGTGATTGATTTTGTTTGAATTTATTTAGCAGCCTGTTCAATATATTGTAGTAACTAACGTAATAGCTAAAGGTCCTAATACTGGATGATGCTTTCCCAACTTTCGCTTACAATAGAGTACAATGTCAAAGGGTAATTCGGTACATTACAATAGATTCTTGTCCTTATTTTCTAGATTGTCTTTTTCTTTCGCTTAGCTTTTATGGCCTGAATACTTCAAAGATCTTGCTTGGTTTTATTAATATATAATCTTTTCTTTCAAAAAAAAAAAAAAAAAAAAAAAAAAAAAAAAAAAAAGATTCTTGTCCTTATTAACCCTATAAAGGTGATGCCGTCATATTCTTTTATTTCAATATTTATTTAGTCCTTTTGAACACACCTCCATTTCTTTATACAAACGACCATTTCATTAATCTAAGTCCGACAAGCTAGCAACAACAACTTTTGAGGGAGGGGAAGAGCCCCAAGAAACACTCCCTATTAAGTCTAGCCCTTTTTTTAGCTTACAAATATGACAGGTTAATTCTTTTGCGTTTGACAAAAGAGAATTTGAAATTGAAAAATAGGGTAAAAAGGAACGACAACTATACTTCTTTTTTGAAAGGAGATCTATTATTATTAGGGAAACTTGAAGAATATGCTTAGAAAGAAAATGTTTGAAAAAATATCGCGAAAAGTAAAATTTAGAAAATATGCTACGCTTCCGCGCGACGAGGGCATACCTTGACGCGCCATATAAGCACGCATGAACAATTCGCGACGACATACTTGACGCGCTTGCGCTTATACATGACGCGACGCGCGCGCCATGATGCATCGGCGCTTATTTTTCCAAACATTTACCTTTCAGGCATAGTTTTTCAAGTTTCCCTCATTATTATACAAATAGTAATATAATTCTTTCTAAGAAAATAAATCTAATCCAAAATGATAGTTTAATTGCCAAAAAATAGCGATACTTAATTAAAAATAGATGAAAATTCATGTCGAATTTGACTTTTTTTTTGAAACAATTCAACTTTAAATATAATTTTCCAAGATCATGTAATTCATTCACAATTATACGTATATAAAATAAATTTATGCCATACTCTTTTATTTGAAAATAACTTATGCCGTACTCAACATCCTAAATAACTATATTTACATATATACACATACATAGACCTGGCGGTGGAACCGGAACCACCGGTTTTAAAGCGATCTTAGGTTTCTTAGGTTTAATGACCGCCCGGTTTGAATAACCAGCGGTTTGAAAAACCGGCGGTTTCTTATTCAAAACCACCGGTCTACGGTTTTGGGCGGTTCAGTTTACGGTTTGCTCGGTTCGATCACGGTTGAGATCACGGTCCGTAGCAGTTTAAAATTTCATAATTTTTTTTTTCTTTTCATTTTCACATAATACTTATTATTTTCACTATAATAACAAATTATTATTCTTTTCACTATAATTACTAAAGCGAGAGTAATATATATATATTTAAAATAGTTTTCTATTCGGTTTTAAAAATAATATTAATATTGTGTTAATTTATTTATATGTAAATAATGTTATTTTAAAAAAATTGTGTTATTTTTTCAACGCTTGTACCGGTAATTCGGTTTCTTTCACGTATTTTTATATGTAATCGTGTCGAGACAATAACATATAAAAAATCAAAGCGAACGTAGTTCTTATTGTTTAATTTGTAGTATTATATAGTTTGTTGTAAAAGATTTTATAGTAAAAAAAATTTCGATTGCCTTGTGTTGATGCACCTCTTCTTGACATTGAAAAGAATCAAAAATATATTTAACGGTTATAAAAAAAAATTAAGTAAAGTAAATTTGATTTAAATCTAAATTACATATAATGGTTATAAATTTTTTTTAATTTAACTAACCAATTTTACTTATAACTAAAACCGAATTGAAATAACGATTAAATCAGAACAACTTCAAATTTCGGTCTAGTAAAGTAAATTTGATTATAAAATTGAATTTTTTTTTTACACTTGTAAAAAAATTAGTTGAATAAAATACAAAACCAATTTTACTTATAACTAAAACCGTATTGAAGTAACGATTAAATCAGAACAACTTCAAAAATCGGTATCGTAAAGTAAATTTGATTGTTGTTTTAACAACTAAACAAACTTGATAATCAAAGAATTGAATAGAAGATGTAAGAATTGAGTAGAAGATTTAAGAATTGAGATGTAGAGATTGGTGTAGGAATTTTTGTATGAAATGGGTGGTATTTATTAAAAAATTTTGGAAGAGTTTGGGGAAAAAAATAAAAAATAAAAAATAGCCGTTGGCATGAAAATAGCCGTTGGATGGTTCCGGTTCCGGTTTCAAAAATATCAAACCGGCAACAAACCGGCAAACCGGCGGTTTGACAAACCACCGGTTCCGGTTCGAACCGGCGGTTCCGGTTAACCGTGGCCACCTCTACACATACATATATGTGTGTGTGTGGAGATACTTGTTGATCCTTATCCTTCATAAAGTAGGTATGCTCCTACAAAATATTTTGCTTTATTTAAGGGAAGAAATTTGTTTTTAAAATATTCTTTTTTTTTAAGAGTAAAGGACAGTCATTAAGTTTTGTCCATTAAATTAGTGAGAATTACATTCTGAGGGGGCGATGAACCCCAAAAAACACTTCCGACAAGCTCTAGATCACCTTTTCTGGCTAACAAATGTGCATGACGATTTCCTTTACGCATACTGAACGAAAATTTAATCACAGAGAAACAAGATAAAAAAGTGCGACAGTCTTCCACAATCTTTGCCCAAGTCTCGATAAATCTTGTTCTTCGAATTGAATTTCGACGACATGACGAGTGAGAGAGTCTGATAAACCTTTTTTTGCTAACATCATTATTTTGGACAATTTCGAAATTTCTGTCTAAGTTAACGGCAAAACATGTTAAGTTTGACGGAATATTTGAAATTTGGATAAAAACTGGAAAAAAAAAACACAAACATAAGGTTCTAAAATTGTTATTTTAAATGATAAGAGTCAATTTTGACAAAATGTTAAAAGATGAGGTCCTAAAAAGTGTCAAAATTCCCTCAAAAAGTGACATTTTTAGGACCTCATGTTTTAATATTTTGTCAAAATTGACCATCATCTTTTAAAATAACAATTTTAAGACCTTATGCTGTGTTTTTTTTCTTCAGTTTTAGGATAATTTCAAATATTCCGTCAAATTTGACGTTAACTTAGACGGAAATTTCAAAATTGTCCTAAAAAAAAAAAAAAAAAAAAAAAAAACACAAACATGAGGTCCTAAAATTGTCATTTTGAAAGATAAGAGTCAATTTTGACACAATGGTAAAACATGAGGTCCTAAAACTGTTAAAATCTTTTTTTTTTTTTTTTTTTTTTTTTTACGAACAGCAACTTAAAGTTTTATTACAGCTAACAAGAAGCTAGCATGAACCATTCCAAGTTACACCAATTCAAACACATATGCCGCGTACATGAGTGAACCAAACTAATCAAAACATCACTAAACTAAAGCAAGACACCACCCAAACAAAACAACTAACAACTCGTGACTTGAAGAGGCTTAGATCTCCAGTCCTCCCAGTTAACAGCACCCCCAATCCTTCTATTAGAGATCCACTGAAAGGAAAATCTTTGGATATCGTTATAGGTGTTCTCAAGAGACGGCAAGACCGAATTAAACACCACGTTATTCTTTTGGAGCCATAGAGTCCACAACACAGTTTTCCTTATTGCATCCCAAAGTTTGAGTGTGTCTTTACCGCAAGATTGATCGGGTTGGAAAGAGCAGAAAATATTCCAGCTACTTGGGCATGGACAACTGAGAAGGCCCCATCCAATTACTTTGTTCCAGATTTGTTGCGCAAAAGGACATAGCAGAAAACTGTGCGGAGAGTCTTCAATCTCTAAGCCACAAATGGCGCATTTCTCATCACAAATAGGTACTTTTCTTTTAGCCAGATTATGACGTGTTGGTAATCTATCAATGCACACTTTCCAACAATGAATATTCAGTTTCGAAGGAACCTAATTATTCCACTAAAAATCTTACGAGTTGTTGATGAGCATCCACGAGCTGTGACAATGACCTCTTTTAAAGCTGCAACCGAGAATTTGACTTTCTTGCTTAGTGTCCATATTGGATTATCGACTAAATCCGTGCAAAAAGAACATGAGGAAAGCAAGCTTAAAAGATCAATAAATTCCCCATATTCCCTCCCCCTTAGACCTCTTCTTCATTCCCAACACCAAGACCATTCTCCCTCATTAAAACCACTTTTACTACTAGTCGAACCCTCTTTTCTAACAGCAAGCCTAAAGAGTCGAGGGAAAGAATTAGCCAATGTGTCATTCCCTACCCAAAAATCAATCCAAAACCTCACTAACTTACCATCACCAATCCTCCATTTTAGAGAGGACAAAAGATTAACACTGCTATCTTCAAGTCGACGTGCATTATTGTTGATCCCTTGCCAAACTTTTCCTTTCTTCACATTCTTTCCACCAATATGACTAGACTCAAACCCCCCGTCCTCGTTTTCATACAACTCACCAATGACTTTTCTCCATAAAGAAATCTCTCTAACCGACAAGCTCCACCACCACTTACCTAAGAGAGCCTCATTTTGACTTTTTAAATCCCCGACTCCTAGCCCTCCAAAAAAAAATTTTGCTTAAAAATAGTGGACCAATGAACCCGAGTAAGTTTTCTCTCATCCCAACCACCTCCCCAAAAAAAGCGGGATCTCAATTTTTCCAGTGTGTGAATAACTGCAATAGGTGCATGAAAGAGGGAGAAGTAATATAGGGGCAAGATACCAAGAACCGCCTTAATCAACACCAATCTACCACCAACCGATAGAAGTCTTGATTTCCATCCCGCCATGACTTCTCTTTAAATTTATCAATAATATAGTTGTTGCCAAGTGAAATCCTATTCATGTTCTTGCCAACGGGCAAACCCAAATAAGTAAAAGGCAAGACCCTGCATTTTGCATTCTATTCTCCTTGAACGTAATCCAATTCCCTTTACGAGATATTAAGGCCATAAAGAGTGCTTTTCCCCAAATTAATCTTTAGACCCGAGATCAAAGCAAAGATTTTAAGGATTCTTTTCAGGTTGAGCAAGTTCTCTTCATTCCACTCCCCGAAGAAGATTGCATCGTCAGCAAATTGAAGGTGAGTGATCTTAGTTCTAGATTTACCGACACCAAATCCATTCAAAAGGTTTTTCTCTGCCGCAGATGAAATGGGAACATTCAATGCTTCAGCAACAAGCAAGAACAGAAAGGGGGATAAGGGATCCCCTTGTCTAATACCTCTCTCCATAGGAAATTCACGGGTTGGACTACCATTAATGAGGACCGAAACTCTAGCAGATGAAAGACAACCCATGATCCAATTCCTCCATTTTTGCCCAAAATTCATATGCTCCATAACCGAATTCAAGAAGTTCCAACTAACAGAGTCAAAAGCTTTCTCAAAATCTGCTTTGAAGATAAATGTCTTTTTCTTGCTTCTTTTCAAAAAGTCAACAATGTCATTGGCAATTAAGACTCTGGTTGGTCTTCAAACCACCAAAAATAATTCACCTACTACCTTTATAGCTAGTACAGCGGAAGTATGGGGTCGAACCCACAGGGAACGGTGGATTTATTTCTCCTAAAATTTGTAAAATAAAATATATTTGTGTTTTTAACTAATATTCTAAAAAGAAATGAAAAATAAACGAAGAAAAGTTCTAGTCAATTAATCGTTTCCCCCTCTATTCCTATGATTGATCATTGATGCAAAGTTGACTCGTTAAATTATTAATAAATTGGTTATAGTTGCCGACAATCGCCAAACAACCAATTTTTCCTATATTCGATAAGCAGGAAAATCGCCACTACTTATTCTCTAACTGTGTAGCACACCTCTCAACAATCGCCAGAGGTTTGGGAGAACAATCGCATTGACTCTTAGAAAAACCCAACTCTAAGTATTAACGCACATCGGGTTAACTTTAACCAGATCACTTATTTTCACAATGACGAGGAATCCTACGCCACGAACCGGTGAGGCAATATATTGTTTACCACTTAAAATCAAACATTTATGACAATCGCCTAGATTCGATTTTTGGTGCTAGATCTAATAATTCATCTAATCATCCGGCCGAAACAATTAAACGAAAAATCAAATCATAAATCGATGAAAACAGAAAATAATTGAATACTAACAATTTAATCGAGGATAAAAAAACAATTCGATCTCACAATCCATAACAATCAAGGGGTTAACAAATAATTAACTAGAAAAGAAAACTAGCTATTCATAAAAATAAAACAAAAATAAAGCAAAACAAAATATTACATGAAACCAAATTTCCGGCGAGATGGTACGGCCGCTTTATTCTGTTCACGTCTGTCCCTCCGTTCCATTCTTCTCCCTTTTTTCTTTTTTCCACCAAAACCTAATATATGTATTATATTCTGGATGCTCTTCCGCTAACGTAAGGAAAAATGTCTAATAATTGAGAAAGCTAATTTGGGTCAAGCCCACTTATTTCTAAAATAAACCTTATGTAATAATAATAATAATAATAATAATAATAATAATAATAAAAGGGGTCTATGTGAATAAAAAACGAAAATGCACGGTTGGCTTTAACAACTTTGTCTTCTCTTCATTAGTCGGGATCCCGACATAAAAGCGAAGCGAAACTCCAAACCTTTAAAAACAGCTTTTCTTCCATCTTCCACAAAACTTCCAGAAATTGTTCTGTAAGTCCCAAAATCTTCCATCATTTCTTCCGAGTTCCTAAAACCTGAAAATCAACGAAAACATACACGAAACAGAGCATCTCCCGACAAAATAGATATAAAATAAGCACATAAAACACCTCAAAATACGGACTCATCACTCTCCCACACTTAGATCATTGCTTGTCCTCAAGCAATGCACTCTCATCCCCAAAAATAAGAAAATAAAAATGCATGAACCTAACCCTTATATGTATGATCTAAAACTACATGAATGCAAAGCACCAAAAGAATTCCAATAATGACGCATGTCCAACCGTTTCATCAACCTCATATTCCATAATGCAAGCCAAATGGTAATCAAGCTAGACACACCACACACAAGTGTTCATACAACTACTTTACCTCACTCGATCATAAACTTCAAAGTGGTAAAATAGAAGAGTCTCAACTTGTCTTCACGGGTAAAACTCTCACTATAATGCATAGGGACAATTCACTCTATCTCAAAATCAACACGTAACCAAGCATTACCATAGGTTTGCATATCAATCAAATCTCCACCACTTTGTATTAAAGCTCCAATGCACACATCATGAGGTCTTTAACAATGTTGTAACGGGGCTAGGGACTGAAAACAAGGTAGGGAAAAAGGGAATATATGGGTTAAAATTGTCAAGGAGAATGCATGAATAACCACATCAATAGTCACACAGTCACCCAAAAATGATTCCAACTGAAACGCTCAACATGACTCCACAACATCACATCAATAACTAAGAGTAGGAGTGCAAACAACAATTTTAAAAGAAGCTTGCAAAAAGCGTGCACGGAAACAAGCTCCTTCTACAATATATAAAACACTCCTTTAATGCAATCCCTATTTTTCCTCTCTTTTTTGTAAATCTTTTTTTTTTTCAATTTTTTTTAACTCTAGATCTTGCAATACACCTCATAACATAAATTTGAGCCATATTTCTCTTGATATTCACTTCTAGGTACTTCTCCAAGATTTCATGCAACTATTGATACAATCTCCCGACAACAAGGTCAACAAGAAGAGGGGATATCGTAAGAAAAAGGCCGAGGGTATAAATTTCTGGAGTTGATCAAAGAAGGGGTCAGGCTAGAAAGGGCTAACTAGGGGTATAACATGGGTAGGCCAACAAAAGTGGGTCTAGAAGGGGTTAAATCCTAGGTGCCTCAATCATTTAAGTGCATTGAACCTGAAAAACTGTGGTCTCGAAATGTATGTCAACGCAAATTCTAGAATGACATTAGAAGTGTGGATACCACTCAAAGAAAAATATGAGCGAGTGCACTCTTTGGCTAGGTGAAACCTCACTTTTAAGTGGTTTTTCGTTAGGGCTCAATGATTTTACCTCCAAAATTCATAAACAAGTGACCTAAGGTGAGTGTGTATCAACAAAAGTGTGTGCTTGCATTGATTAATTACCGTTTGAATATTATTACTTCACACAAAATTTACATGAAAAAGTTGGTAAAATGTCATCAAAGGCATACTCGGTGCTATGAGGTCTTAAAATGTCCTAAATATGCAATTCTAATATGCAAATGCATGAAAAGCTCCCCCACACTTAAATCATACATTGTCCCCAATGTATAGTTTAAATGGAAGGAAGAATGCAAGATATGCAATGATATAAAACTAATATGGTATGCATGATATGCAAAAAGTACTAATCTAAATATGAAAATAAAATAAAATAAATAAAAGGGACGAGAATACATTACAATTCAATCCGTGTGGTGAGTGGCCAACGTCTTGGAGCGGCATCATCATTGCCATATTCAATTGTGCCCTGGGTGGTGCGGGAGGGAAAGATACTTGGAATGATTCTGAGCTCGCTGATATCGCTTGTGGATGAAGGAGAGAAAGGGTGGAAATGTGGGAGGTGGGTGTCCTAGGATCCCGACTTGACCAAGAAGTGAAATCCTGCATCCTTGAAACAATTCTCAAATTCCCTAGGATCCCGACTTGATGGAAAAGTGAAATTCTTCTTTCTTAAACAAGTTCCCCAAACTTGTGCCTCCACACATGAACTTCAAATGAATGCCTCATATTTCATCACAAAATTCAGTTTTCTCTCCTTTTTTTTCACCTGCAAAACAGACAAAAGCCTCCACCAAACATGCAAATATCTCTCTCTCTTCACTTATTCAACAAAAAAGAAACAAAACAAAATAAAATTACCAAATTTATTTTAATTGGGTTGCCTCCCAACAAGCGCCTTTCTTTAATGTCTTTGGCTAGATGTACTTACCTCAGCTATCCATTGTCAAGTGGAATAGTTTTTCTTTCATGATTCTTCCTTGCATACTCTGTAAGTGAGCCATCCATCTCATCTTCAGGAAGAATCAGCCGTGCCTTGGCTCTAGGCACTTTTATGAAGTATCTTCCCAATAAAAGAAGAACGGGATTAGGGGCCTCCACCTCCCAGTTCATGATATAGTGATCAAGTGGGAAGATCACTTCTTTCTCGCTCACTCGCATGTACACAATCACCTCAACACTCTTTGGCTTCAACGGCTCCTCAAATATGACTTCCTCCGGTTGACTTAACTCTAATTTAGGCACATTATCCTATATATTCTCCAACACCGGGTGTATTTCTTCACCCTTTGGTTGATCAACATCTTCAACCATCTTTAATGTCGGATCCATCATAGGACAATCGTCTTCACCATCATACCATATAGGAGGGGAGGATGTTTTTAACCTTTGTAGCTTAAGCCGATCCCCTTCAGTTTTCAGCTCATCAATTCTCCCTTGCATATTCTGAACCCATGCACTTTGCTCTTCTCTGAACTGTGAAATCTCTTGCCCAATTTCTTGTAGTAACTCTACATTAGCTTTTTAGATCATTTGGGTCAGATTGTTAGTAAGAGACTGCATCATGGCTTCAAGAGATTCATTTGAATCAGGAATCGGACTTTTACGTTCATTAGACGGCTGAGAATGTGATTCACCATAGCTCCAATCTGGATAACTCGGCTCACTAAGATAACATCTCTCCTCACATGAATTATTTCCCCGGTATCCATACACATCACGATTCGCCATAGGAGTTGAGTAGTGGTAACCTGACATGCTTGCTAACAAGAAAAACACAAAACAACACACAAAAAACAATATACAAAATTCTAAAAGAAATAAATCACTTAACACCGTTCCCCGGCAACGGCGCCAAAATTTAGTGGGTCGTCAAACCACCAAAAATAATTCACCTACTAGCTTTATAGCTAGTATAGCGGAAGTAGGGGTCGAACCCATAGGGAACGGTGGATTTATTTCTCCTAAAATTTGTAACATAAAATATATTTGTGTTTTTAACTAATTTTCTAAAAAGAAATGAAAAATAAACGAAGAAAAGTTCTAGTCAATTAATCGTTTCCCCCTCAATTCCTATGATTGATCATTGATGCAAAGTTGACTCGTTAAATTACTAATAAATTGGTTATAGTTGCCGACAATCGCCAAACAACCAATTTTTCCTATATTCGATTAGCAGGACAATCGCCACTACTTATTCTCTAACTGTGTAGCACACCTCTCAACAATCGCCAGAGGTTTGGTGAGAACAATCGCATTGACTCTTAGAAAAACCCAACTCTAGGTATTAACGCACATCGGGTTAACTTTAACCTAGATCACTTATTTTCACAACAGGAAATCCTACGGGCTACGAACCGGCAGGCAATATATTGTTTACCACTTAAAATCAAACCTTTATAACAATCGCCTAGATTCGATTTTTGGTGCTAGATCTAATAATTCATCTAATCATCCGGCCGAAACAATTAAACGAAAAATCAAATCATGAATCGATGAAAACATAAAATAATTGAATACTAACAATTTAATCGAGGATAAAAAACCAATTCGATCTCACAATCCATAACAATCAAGAGGTTAACAATTAGTTAACTAGAAAAGAAAACTAGCTATTCATAAAAATAAAACAAAAATAAAGCAAAACAAAATATTACATGAAACCAAATTTCCGGCGAGATGGTACGGCCGCTTTATTCTGTTCACGTCTGTCCCTCCGTTCCATTCTTCTCTCTTTTTTCTTTTTTCCACCAAAACCTAATATATGTATTATATTCTGGATGCTCTTCCGCTAACGTAAGGAAAAATGTCTAATAATTGAGAAAGCTAATTTGGGTCACTTATTTCTAAAATAAACCTTATGTTGTAATAATAATAATAATAATAATAATAATAATACTTAATTATTAAAAGGGGTCTATGTGAATAAAAAACGAAAATGCACGGTTGGCTTTAATGAATTTTTTTCTTCTTCATTAATGAGTCGGGATACACGTAAAAAGCGAAACTCCGAAACCTTTAAAATCCGCTTTTCTTCCATCTTCCACAAAACTTCCAAAAATTGTTCTGTAAGTCCCAAAATCTTCCATCATCTCTTCCGAGCTCCTAAAACCTGAAAATCAACGAAAACATACCGAAACAGAGCATCTCCCGACAAAATAGATATAAAATAAGCACATAAAACACCTCAAAATACGGACTCATATCAGACTCCGTCCAAAATTTGCCTTCCTTTAATATATGCCGATTGTGTTTCTCCTATGAGCTCTTCTAACACCACTTTAAGTCTATCAGCAAGGATTTTAGACAAAATTTTATAGAAAGATCCAATCAAGCTTATGGGTCGATACTCTTTAAATGAAGTGGGACTTCTATTTTTTGGAACAAGCGCAATAAAAGATGAGTTGCATCCACTACCCAACCGTCCAGAAACTTCGAATTCCCGAATACAAAGCATAACCTCATCCTTAACCAATTCCCAATAAGATTTGAAGAAGCCAACCGAGAACCCGTCTGTGCCCGGAGCTTTATTAGTCCCGCAGTTTCGAATAGCCTTTTTCACCTCTTCCTCAAGGATGGGTTTTTCCAAGAATTCCTTCAAGTAATCATTCAGCTTTTGGAAGTTGTTAAATTTGAGCGTCGGTCTTGTTCTTAGCGGTTCCCCAAATAAATTCTGAAAATGTTTCGCAGCCTCTTCTTTAATAATCAAAGGATCTTCACACTAGTTTCCATTGATCACTATGCCAGTCAATCTGTTTCTATTAGCCCTTCCTTTGACCAGGCTGTGAAAAAATTTTGAGTTTTCATCTCCTTCTATAATCCATTTGTCTCTTGATTTTTGCTTTAGCATCATCTACAAAATTTCATCTTTTTCAAAGAGCTCATTGATGGCCTTTACTCTGCTATCTGTTTCATCTTCATTGAGGTCTTTATTCTCTGCAAGCTTATCAAAATATTCCACCTTTTTCCTTGCTTGAATCACATCCTCCTTCAAGTTACCATACACTTTCCTACTCCATTCTTTCAGAACATGCTTAACGGCCTTCAATATTTCTTTCAACACAAAAAAAGGACTGCCAACAATAGAAGGGTCTCTCCAAGTTTTAGAGACCAGCTCGTTAAAATCTTTATGCATCATCCATGAATCAAAAAATTTAAACGGGATTGGTCCGAAGTCAACACCATTCTGATTCATAAGGAGGGGACAATGGTCAGAAAGTCCTCTCTTAAGAGCAACCAGAGTAGTCTTAGGCTATACATTTAACAAAATTGGTGAAACCAACACCCTATCCAATCTACTCATCTTAGATCCATTTTTATTAATCCACGTATATTTCCTACCTTCTAGTCTAAGATCAATCAAACCCGCATTAGAAATAAAACTTGTAAGAAGATCAGCATCCCATTGATTGAAAATGGTACCTCGTCGTTCAGATTTGAAGCAAACCGAATTGAAGTCACCCATAATACAAAGAATACCGTTCCAACTATTGACTAAATCAAGCAGTTTGGACCACAAACCTTCTTTAACATGATAATCTTGGGGCGCATAGACATTTACCAGCAATATTGGAATGTTGCAGCCTGTCCACGAACCAGAAATACCAATCCAACCCTCTTCCGTCCAGCAAGCGTCTTTGTTAAAAATGTTTTTGTTCCACACGCAAGCAATTCTGCCGGAATTCCCAGCAACACTCGAGAAATGCACGTCTACGTCGGTTGTCCCACAAATCATAGAGGCCCTCTGGATTGAGAAATGGTTGAGTTTGGTTTCCTGAATAGAAATAAAATCCACCTTTTCTTTGGTAATTAAATCTTTAATCCACCTGCCCTTACTTTTGTTCCCCAATCCTCTAACATTAAGAGATAATATCTTCATAGAAAGAAAACACCAATCATAAAGTACCAGAAAAGCTCAGATAGCTTCCTTTGCAAGGTCGGCATCTTGAAGTGTGTTGAAGTCGACTCCAAGTGCATGGCCTAGTTGCACGAATTTGGCTAATTCCGGCACACTCCTATTATCAGCAGATAAAATATCGACTTCATTCGCCTTGACCAGCTTTGTCATGTTTTGGATTCCACTATCGGATATAGAAATCCCATCCATGTATTGTTCAGCCAATGTCGACTTCTTATTTTTCTTTTTTTTCCTCGACGAAATCCCACCTTGAGATCTTTAATTTTTCTTCTTTTAGGATTATGAGTCGTCTGACCAATGCTTACAGTTAGATGGTTTTTTGCTATAGAACCTAGAATGACCGAAAGAGCCCTCAATTCTTTTTTCCTGACAGCTTTGAACTTGGGTACTGATTCCCCTTTTGAAATGGAGCATGAAACAAGAGTTGTAGGCCCATCGGTGTTACCTTTCTCAAATTGGGCCTTAGTTAAACTGTTTGAGCCCACACCTTTATCCAACCCAGCATTAACCACTGTCCTCAAATCTGAGATAGCATTAAATGATGAACCTTTATGTTCCTCGTAACAGAGTAAATTGGAAAATATGTTTTTGTATATTAACAATTGTGTGATATTACAAGGGATATATACTACTATATAACAATAAATGACTTCCTATAATTACGCCTAATAGTAAATACAGTTAATACACAATCAGTACAAAGAATATACAAAATTTATGCTAATACCACCCCTCAAGTTGGGACGAGGAGGAGACCTAACTTGCGATGACGATGATGAATAAAAGCCAAGCGAGGAGAGACTTGGTGAGGCAATCAGCAAGTTGATCTTGAGCACTGACATGAGCAACACGCAATGAGCCACGATGTACCTGATCACGAATAAAATGGTAGTCTATAGCAACGTGCTTCATCCTGGAGTGAAAAATAAGATTATGACAGAACTGCGTGGTGCCCAGGTTATCACAAGAGATGACGAAGCTCCAAAGAATGGGAAAACCAAGATCACGTAGGAGGAACGTAACCCAAAGTAGCTCACCACACGGTGGAAGCTACAGACTATACATACTCGGCGATAGATGACCTAGCTATGGTAGACTACTTCTTGGAGCTCCACGATATAGCATTTCTGCCAAGGTACACAACATAAGCCCCATTGGAAGCATAATCATCCTTACAGCCACCCCAGTCGGCGTCAAAAAAGGCATGAAGAACTGGCGGGGAGTCACGGTAGAGCTGAAGGCCTAGATCCACTATCCCAGCTAAACATCGAAGCATGCGTTTAGCATGATTCCAATGAATATCTGTGGGAGCATGCATAAACTGGGACAGTTTGTTAACTGCAAAGGCCAGATCGGGACGAGTGAAAAGCGACATCGCAAAGCGCCAATAACCATACGATATTCAGTAGCATCATCTAGAGGAAAACCAGATTGGGCAGTAAGCTCAGACAGATCTGCAGGCAGCGGTGTAGTGACAGGATTAGCCTGATCCATATGTAGACGAGCAAGAAGCTTAGTGGCATATCTCTTATGAGATAGAACACAACCATGATCATTATGTACAATCTCAATGCCCAGAAAATACGATAGAGAACCAAGATCTTTGAGCGCATATCGACGACCCAAAAGAGAGATAAAATGCTCAAGTGTCTTGGTATCATTACTCAGAATGATGATATCATCCACATATATAACTAAGCGATAAAGAATAGTGGAACCCGATTGTAGATAAATAACGATTTAGTCAAGATCAAGCATTCCTAAAGTTAATGGAAAGGAGAAACCCTTCAAGTTCCTCATACCAAGCCCGGGGCCTGTTTTAACCATATATAGCTTTACGTAACTTAAAAACATGATTAGGAACCTCAGTACTGACAAACCCAGAAGGTTGGGCTAAATACACATCCTCAGATAAGTGCCCCTGTAAGAATGCATTGTTAATATCCAGCTATCGTAATGACCACCCCTCGCGAAAGAGCTACAAGAAGAACAACTGCATCTTGTGGTGGGTTTAACCACCGGGTTGAAAGTCTCATAGTAGTCAATGCCAGGGCCGCTGTAAACCCCTTAGCCACAAGACGGGCCTTGTGACGATCAATAGTACCATCTGGATGACGCTTGAGACGAAAGATCCATTTAGATTTGATGACATGCTGATTAAGTCGGCAGGGAACAAAAGACCATGTCTCATTGCGAATAAAAGCATCGTATTCCTCTTGCATGGCAGCCCTCCATTTAGGGTGTTTGAGGGCTTGAGTGATATTTGTGGGTTCAGAGTCAGGAGTGGAGGAAAGGTGAGTGTGAAGGTTAAGTTTCTGGATTGGTTTATGGATATTATTGCGGGCTCGAGTACGCATTGGATGAGTGGAGTGAGATGGCGCAGATGGTGGTGGTGGTGGTGGTGGTGGAGATGGTGGAGGAGGTGGTGGTGGTGGTGGAGGTGGTGGTGGTGGGGGAGGTGGTGAGGAATGAGGCGGCGGAGTTTGTGGAGACGGGGAAGGAGGTGTTGGAAGCCAATCCGAAATAGAAGCTAAGTTGGTAGGAGTGAGGGTGGTTACCGAGGGTTGGTGAGAGGCAAAAGGAAAGACAGATTCAATGAATTTGACATGACGAGAGACATAGAGTCTGGAATCCTCGAGATTATAACAGTGGTAGGCATGTTGATTTTGAGCATAACCAAGAAAGACACAAGGTTTGGAGCGAGGTTGGAGTTTATGGGTAGTGTAGGGGCGTAGCCAGGGGTAACACAGGCAGCCAAATACATGAAGTTTGGTGTAGTTAGGTGGCTTTTGAAAAATAGACTCATAGGGAGAATGCATGTTAAGAGTTGGAGTAGGCATACGATTGATAAGATAGACAGCCGTAGAGAACGCAAAAGGCCAGTAGGAGGAGGGGATAGAAGCGTGATTAAGTAAGGCGAGGCCAGTTTCTACGATATGCATATTACGACGTTCCGAGATCCCATTATGTTCTGGAGTGTACGGGGGAGTGGTAAAAAACGAGATGCCATTAATTGAAAAATATTCACGAAGGGATATTAATTCTCCACCGTTATCTGAATAGAGGATTTTAATCGATTGTTCAAAGTATTTTTCAACAATAGCGCGAAATTGAATAAACGTGGAGTGAACCTCAGATTTACGAGTTAACGGATAAAGTCAAATATAACGCGTATAATGATCCACAAAAATGACAAAGTATTTAAAGCCATCAATCGACAGAATAGGTGATGTCCACACATCACTAAAAATAATCTCCAGGGGGCGGGTTGACTTTAAAGTAGATGCACCAAAAGGGTGTTTATGACTTTTATTTTCTAAACACGCTAAACAATGCGTAAAAGAAAAGTTCGAGGAACATAAATCATAAGTTTTAATAATAGAAGATAAAATAGGATGAGCCGGATGACCCAACCTATGATGCCAATCATGGGAGGAGACTTTATGCAATTAATGTATCACATGCGTCTGCCATCTCCTCCGCTCCGAGCTGTCCGTCGCCGGAAAGTTTTGATTTTCCGTCATCCACCCAATCTCCAATTGCTGAATCCGAAAAATGATTCTCTGAAGAAGAAAACCTGCTATTTTTGTCTGAGACACTTTCCTCATAATATTGATGTGCCTTCGGAAAACAGTCCTCACAAACCTTGATCTCAAAGCATTTTCCAACTTGAAATAAAAGTATTTTGACACCTGTTGTATTTTTAAAATATATTATGACACTTATATAACATAAATGAAAGTCATGAAAATATACAATCCTATTTTTGTAACGCCCCGCTCCCGGATACCGAGCCCTTATCCGGAAGAGAAACGTTCGGCGCGTATAGCATTAAATAAGTCTAATATTATACGCAAGCCTCTACGTCGTCGTATCAAATAAAAGCAAACGGAAGCTAAAAAGACTCGGGTAAAAACATAAAAGCTACTATGAATAGAAATTAACCATACTAAAGATGGATAGTTAAGATTACAACGATTAAAAACCCAAAAACTTATACAATACGATGTCTTAAAAGTAGAAGTACAGAAAATCTAAGAGAAGAGATACAACCAATCTAATACAACCTTTACAAAGAAAATATTCTAGAAGCTTCACAAGACTTTAAGTCTTCAAAAGCCGTCGTCTACACTTGATCAACCTGTTCGCCTTCTCACCCCACAATGCATACAAAAGAAAATGCAAAGGAGGTAAGTACAAAGTACTTAGTAAAAGTGAGAAGCTATGACAACAATTAAGATTTATAAAGAAAAGATATTTAATCGTTTAGTTAGTTATCTTTGTGTGACCGACTCAATCTACGGTTCATTTCATGTCCATCAACATGAATTGACTAAACGCTTTACTTAGCTTATCTTTGTTGCGTCATTACTCAAGGACAACTGCGCATGGCGTTCATCACCAAGATATACTTGCTAACTAACGGTGATTAGCATCGATTAGCTCGGGGTCTCCCGGTATGCGATATCGTCCGATGGATTTCCTCCACTACCCTTCACCGCTTAAGGCCAGCAGTTGTTGTCCACCTTTTATGAACGTATCACATCGCCGATATGGAATAAAGGTACAACCGAGAATAGATGATGCTTTATCTTTTACTACACATATGTAAGTATTGATGTGAATTAACTAGCCATCCCTAGTGTTTTCAAGTAAGCTCCTCACATCTCCTACTCGCATACCAGACCACTAGACACGGACAAGTCCTAGCAAATACACAGACATTGATGAACTCTAGTTCACCAAAGCACAAGCCCTTTCATGCCCTTCCGACGGATCCGAACTTCAACTCCCTTTAAGAGTACATTCGGTGTTTTAACTGAACGCATCAGAAGTACAATCGAAGCTAGTTCATTTTAATTAATCTTAATACATCATAATTAAAATCTCAAACCAATAAATAACATAACATTGGAGCTCGAACTAAATCGAATCGATTAAGATCAATAAAACAAGGTAAACCGAACAAACACCCGTCTGAAACCCTAAACGCTCGTTTAAACCCTACTGGACGCCCGTCCAAACCTATGGACGTCCGTCCACTATAACTGGACGCCCGTCCACCTAAAGACGCTACAACCTGTATGTAAAATCACTCCTCAAACGCCCGTCCGCCTAAGGCAAACGCCCGTTTGAGTTTCTAAGCTTCCAGACGCCCGTCCGCTTATGCAGACGCCCGTCCACCTGCGTTTTTCCCAAAACCCCAAATCTTCAAACTCGATTTCTAATCCGATTCCAACATAAACATAACAGCAATTTATGCACAGAAAACACATAGAGTCATATCTAAACATACCCTATCGTCTATGATCCTTTGATCAACAAAAAGACACGTCTTCTATCATCTAAACACCTTAGAACTTGATCTAAACCTTATAAACGATAATTGGAATCGTAGGAAGAGCCTCTTACCTTATTTGCTTGCAAAACTGACAGCAAAACACCAAGCAGCTGCAACCACTGTTGATCCTCAACCCCAAAACCTATGTGATCAACAAGAAACCCTAAAATCCTATTTCTTTGCAGAAAAACGAAACTGAAAAGCCTGTAAAACTGAAGATTACCTGGGTTTACTGCTGTGAAACTATTTTTAGATTATTCTACGCTTCAAGACGATCGTTTCGACTACTCACACCATAAAAGCAGAGCTACGGATTAAAAGATACGAATTTTTCAAGAATCGAACTCTCACGAATACCGAAAACTATGGCTAAACCGAAAACTTACGAAATAAGGATATTTTATTTTCCAAAGTTGCGCCTCCTCCTCGCTGATCACTTTTCTCTCTCGCGACATCTTGAGCAGATGAACGGATTGATCACACGGTTCGCCCTTTTATTTCGCTTTCTTCTTTGCGTCTGTGGAGATGTTGCCGCCGTTCCTTCTTCCATTTTTGAGAAGAATCGTGTGTAACTTATGAGGAAATAATTGAGATTATTTCTTTTATAGCCATTTAATCAAATTTATTAATTAAATAACTAAATCCTTTAATTAATTCCTTTTCACTTAAATAAATGGGACAAATAATAATTAGGTCGTAGTAAATACACCCAATGACTATTTTACCCTTTTACTTAAAAGTCGGGATGTTACATTCCTTCCCCTTAAGAGGAGTTTAGTCCTCGAAACTCGAATGTAACCGAGAGGTACTTGAACTCTGGACTTTGCGGCGCTTTCGTCTCTTAACTCGTGCGTCTTCTTCTTCTTCCATCTTCCAACTCTTCTACTTGTTTTGAGCTATCTCAAGGTGGCGACGATCTACTTCAATCTTTTGTTGGCTTGTTGTATCAACTCGGTCTCAGATTCATTGTCGCTCCAATTCATCCCGGATACTCGTGTTCTTATATCTCTATCTTCATGAAAGATACTTGAGAGTAATCTGCTCCAATTCTTGTACTTCTTGGTCGCTCCGAGAGGAACCGCATTTGTCGTCTCGAGGTTTTCCATTCTTCCATGTCCTTCCCGATCTTCCGCATTCGTAACCCAAAGCCGATTCCGATGCCAAGCTGTTGCCATCTTCATCTAACTCATGACCAATGGCTGGTCGGTTCGACCTCTCACTTGTAAACAAAACTACCGGATCTTCATCTTGTTCCATCACAAACTCATTAACTGCCTCGAATCTTGCAATCATCAGCCCACCGTTCTTTGATTGCTCCTGCTGACCTATACCCGGAAAGCTAAATCTTCCCAAATTAAATCGCACTTCGGCACACTTGACTTCTTTCGATCCCGATTTCCATCATGGCACCACAAGCTTCTGTCAAGAAGCGCAAGGATCCCGGTGAAAGACTTCGAGACTTCTTGGGAAATGAGAAGCATGCATCTGCCACCCTTTCTCTCTCTGACGGTCTAATCCAATCCTCGTGCCAATTAGGATTAACTTGGAAAGTAAAAGGAGTTGAAAAGTGACAAGTTGAGTACCGGGTGGTATATCAACTAGGTAAGCCAAGGAAGGGTACAATGCACTTGAAATAAGGAAGGTTGCTTGAGTTACAAGCAAACCATGAAAATCCGTGTTGAGAAAAGTTGAAGTTGGTTCCAGAATGAAGAAGGAGGCATTTGTATCATAATACACAAGATAGCCACCGAAGAAGGAAAGCGAAAGAACACCTTGCAGATGAAGTTCTTTTGAGAGAGTGAAATTACGTAAAGTTACGGTGGTCTACAAGGACTTCAGAGGCAACTTGGAAGAATGGTAATAGACTTTCATATAAACCTTTAGAAAGTGGAGACGTTAGAACATCACCAGGTGGACTTGAAGATATTCTCAATGTATGAAAAGAGAACACCGAGCTTGAGAACATTAAGAAAGTGACCTTGATTGTTAATCATTTGGTTAACAAGGGTGGATGTTGGCGAACTAGAAAAATCTTCAGTTCGCATGAGTTCCGTAGAGGAACATCACACAATGTAAAAATCAAGGTAAAGGTGCAAGGTCAAGTTGATGAAGAACTAAAAAGAATTTAGAAATCAAAAGAGAGCAAGAATCTCAACATGAAGTAGCTATGGAGGAAAACGAGCATATCAAAAGGTCTGAGAATGAAATTAAACACTTGTCACGAAGTGTCCGAGTTTGTAATAGTCAAAGAGAGGTTATTACGAGATTTAAAAGAAATAGAAATTTTCCCCAAGAAATAGTAAGGGAAAATCCATAGTTCGGATAAGTAAGCGGCAAACAAGATTTTGAGTGCAGAGGAAATGACACTTTAGAATTGTCGGGTAAGGTTTGATTTCAAACCTTCAAAGGAAGTTTAAACGATCGTTGATGACTCAATTAAAAGGTTCAAGGTTGCACTACTCGAGAGGAATAGTACACTGCCAAGGAATAAATGCTCGAGGTTATTCCCCGTGTGGAAATGAAAAGGTTAAAATAAAATAAACTTTCAACCGGTGTAACAAAATTGTAGTAGAAACGCCAAAACCGAAAGTGGAAAGTCAAAATGATGTATATGGCGGTTCGCGGCTCTAAATGGCCCAAAAGAGATTTAAAACTGGAGCATACAAGGTGCAATAACCTGAAATGGAGATCAAAAGTTTAGGAACTCAAACGTCGGTTGGCTAAATAAGTTCGGAAGGCATCTTGAAAAATTCTGCCTTCTGCTTGAAACTAGTTTAGCAAAAAAATTGATAGAAGGTTAAAGATAAGTAACTGAAGAGGAATGTCATGATAGGCTTAAAAATTTGACCAGTGAAGGAAGATATGCATACCTTAAAGAAACAGGCAGCATTAGGTGAAATAGTTACAATATCGACACTACCCTTAGGAGGGGAGCTAAGAATAAACACAAGTAAAGTATATAAAAAAAAATGTTCTGACATCAAGAGGCTTAGTCAAATTTGAATTTGAAATGGATGATGGGAGTGCAACACTGCAGAGAGGATTTGTTGAGCTTAAAGATCTCAAATGAGGGATTATCTGAGAAATAAAATACCAGAAAAGGTATAATTACAAAAGGGCATGAAAAGGGTCTGAAAATCAAACATGGCATGCTGGAGGATGGCATCTCGGTTCTCGTTTAACACTGCAAAAGAAACTATAACGTTAGCTTAACAAGCATCCTACTAAAAGATTTAACTCAGGAAGAGATCAGACTTCAGGGAACTCCTAAAAATAACAGTCGTAACTTACTACCCTCTTAGCCCAAACTCTAAGTCAAGGAGGTGAATATTCCTTTTAGATTGCTGTGTAAGATTTTTACTCCGGATCTGACATTATCAATTTTTTACAGAACAAACGAAGAGGAACTTGAGCACGATCCAAAGAGAAAAGATTTAGATAATAGAGTTTCCCAGGTGATATAAAAATATTGAAATTTTTGGATGAAAGTAACTTGGTCAAAAACAGTTATTTCTGACGATTGCACAAGTTGTCAGAATTTCCAGATTCATAAACACCGTGTTGAATTGCAAATCGAGATCAAACGAAAAAGAATCTGAACTTAATTCCAAAATAAAAGCTGTAGATAAAATTGTTGTCTGCAACATATCAAAAATTTAGGTCATTTGAAGATGTTTAACCTGTTCATAACAGAAAAAGAAGTAAAGGTGCTGCTGCAGATTTTCTGGACAGAGTGTCCGGTATAAACATGAACTTTCTGAACAATCCATAATGATTAACGAGTTGATGTAAAAAGAGAGATTGTAGATAAGACAGTAATCTACTTTGCTGAAAATTTGCATAATTTTTAGAGTAGAGGAAGACAGTCTTATGTTAGAGGGAAAGCACGGAAACAAAACATTCGCTCATGTTGGGTAAATCCAAACACAAGGACAATGAAAAGTATGTGCCAAAGTAAGAGACCTTTAACACTATGAGTTGAAACGACTGAGGAGTACTTGGAACTAATAGAGTTACACATGGAGTTAAGTGTAGAACCATGTCAAGAAAAGCAAAGGTCAAGGAATGTTGATGGACTCAACCAAGTGATAGTGAAAAGAGAAAGTGGGGGACTTCTAGAGCTAAATCAATATCATTCTCTACAAAGTTAGGCCAAGATAAAAGTAAACTTAGATATTCATATGTAGAGAAGGTGAAGAGATTTCAATAGGGAAAGTAAGGAAAAGGAAATCAACCAAGAGGGCCTCAACTTTAAGGTGCAGGCATAAGACTCCGATCCCAAAGCTTTACTTAAAGGAGTTTCACAACCCTATGCAACAAGCTACGGTTTGGAACTTCAAAAGAAGGAAGAGTTTCTACTAAGGATCCTAGAAGGGACAATACCTGAGGTGATCACATGAAAGATGTGAACTGTGAACTCAACCTAACCTCCGTCTAAGACGACTCTTCACTTGGTCCTAGTGGAACTTAACCACAGTTTAAGGATTCCTAGTCATACAAGGATTACCACCAAACTCAAGTTCTAGAAGGTCTAAAGGATCCTTATCTTAAAGGAAAAGAAGCCTAGGATAGAAATGACGCTTCTCTCTGATACCAACTGTAACGCCCCGCTCCCGGATACCGAGCCCTTATCCGGAAGAGAAACGTTCGGCGCGTATAGCATTAAATAAGTCTAATATTATACGCAAGCCTCTACGTCGTCGTATCAAATAAAATCAAACGGAAGCTAAAAAGACTCGGGTAAAAACATAAAAGCTACTATGAATAGAAATTAACCATACTAAAGATGGATAGTTAAGATTACAACGATTAAAAACCCAAAGACTTATACAATACGATGTCTTAAAAGTAGAAGTACAGCAAATCTAAGAGAAGAGATACAACCAATCTAATACAACCTTTACAAAGAAAATATTCTAAGCTTCACAAGACTTTAAGTCTTCAAAAGCCGTCGTCTACACTTGATCAACTGTTCGCCTTCTCACCCCACAATGCATACAAAAGAAAATGCAAAGGAGGTAAGTACAAAGTACTTAGTAAAAGTGAGAAGCTATGACAACAATTAAGATTTATAAAGAAAAGATATTTAATCGTTTAGCTAGTTATCTTTGTGTGACCGACTCAATCTAGTGGTTCATTTCATGTCCATCAACATGAATTGACTAAACGTTCTACTTAGCTTATCTTTGTTGCGTCATTACTCAAGAGGACATCGCGCATGGCGTTCATCACCAAGATATACTTGCTAACTAACGGTGATTAGCACCGATTAGCTCGGGGTCTCCCGGTATGCATATACGTCCGATGGATTTCCTCCATTACCCTTCACCGTTTAAGGCCAAAGAGTTGTTGTCCACCTTTTATGAACGTATCACATCGCCGATATGGAATAGTGTCTAACCGAGAATAGATGATGCTTTATCTTTTACTACACATATGTAAGTATTGATGTGAATTAACTAGCCATCCCTAGTGTTTTCAAGTAAGCTCCCTCACATCTCCTACTCTCGTACCTAGACCACTAGACACGGACAAGTCCTAGCAAATACACAGACATTGATGAACTCTAGTTCACCAAAGCACAAGCCCTTTCATGCCCTTCCGACGGATCCGAACTTCAACTCCCTTTAAGAGTACATTCGGTGTTTTAACTGAACGCATCAGAAGTACAATCGAAGCTAGTTCATTTTTAATTAATCTTAATACATCATAATTAAAATCTCAAACCAATAAATAACATAACATTGGAGCCTGAACTAAACTGAATCGATTAAGATCAATAAAACAAGGTAAACCGAACAAACACCCGTCTGAAACCCTAAACGCTCGTTTAAACCCTACTGGACGCCCGTCCAAACCTATGGGGACGTCCGTCCACTATAATCGACGCCCGTCCACTATAATGGGACGCCCGCCCACCTAAAGACGCTACAACTCTGTATGTAAATCACTCCTCAAACGCCCGTCCGCCTAAGGCAAACGCCCGTTTGAGTTTTAAGCTTCCAGACTTTGTCCGCTTATGCACGCGCCCGCCCACTGCGTTTTCCCAAAACCCCAAATCTTCAAACTCGATTTCTAATCCGATTCCAACATAAACATAACATCAATTTATGCACAGAAAACACATAGAGTCATATCTAAACATACCCTATCGTCTATGATCCTTTGATCAACAAAAAGACACGTCTTCTATCATCTAAACACCTTAGAACTTGATCTAAACCTTATAAACGATAATTGGAATCGTAGGAAGAGCCTCTTACCTTATTTGCTTGCAAAGCGACACAAAACACCAAGCAAATTGCAACCCTTTGTTGATCCTCAACCCAAAACCTATGTGATCAACAAGAAACCCTAAAATCCTATTTCTTTGCAGAAAAACGAAACTGAAAAAGCCTGTAAAACTGAAGATTACCTGGGTTTACTGCTGTGAAACTATTTTTAGATTATTCTACGCTTCAAGACGATCGTTTCGACTACTCACGGCTGCGAAACAGAGCTACGGATTAAAAGATACGAATTTTTCAAGAATCGAACTCTACGAATACCGAAAACTATGGCTAAACCGAAACTTACGAAATAAGGATATTTTATTTTCCAAAGTTGCGTCTCCTCGCGCTGATCACTTTTCTCTCCTGCGACATCTTGAACAGATGAACGGATTGATCACACGGTTCTTCCTTTTATTTCGCTTTCTTCTTGCGTCTGTGGAGATGTTGCCGCCGTTCCTTCTTCTATTTTTTCAGAATCAGCGTGTGTAACTTATGAGGAAATAATTGGGATTATTTCTTTTTATAGCCATTTAATCAAATTTATTAATTAAATAACTAAATCCTTTAATTAATTCCTTTTCACTTAAATAAATGGGACAAAGAATAATTAGGTCGTAGTAAATACACTCAATGACTATTTTACCCTTTTACGAAAAGTCGGGATGTTACAATTTTATAAAAAAAAATTCATGATGTATATAGTTTCTAATTGTTATATCATGAAACTCTGATTCAAATAGACATTCTCTGATATTTTCACACTCTTTGATAGTTTGATTAATCAATCACAATCATGATAAGTCATTCACATAGCCAACCTCTCGATAAATTAATATATTAATGCATCAAAAATATAATACTTGAAAAAGAAATTAGGACTTTTCGGATTAATTGAATTGAAGTTATAGTATTTTGGTCAACATTACTTTAATTAGCTCTTATTTATCATTCCTTTTAAATACACATAAAGTTGTTGAGTTTTTAAGTATTTACCACCTACGTACATCACATGATACATGTACTTTAACAAGTTTTCATACATATTAAGATTTGTGTAACTGAAGGAGGAAAAAAAAGTAATATTCGTGAATTGTGTAACCTAAGAAAGCCTCCTCGCCGCTCGTCCGTTCAGCAGATCTAAAAGATAGCCGGTGCTGCTCTACTCGTCCGTTCAGCCTCCTCGCCTTCGATCTCCCACTAATCCAAATGCAAGAATATCCTCCTCCGCTCTCCAGTGCGGAGCAAGACTTCATTAACCGGAGCACGAACCGATTCAAACGAAGGGCTACTGAAGATGCTCCTCTGCCGTCCGCCGGTGGCTCTGTGTGGAACCACCGCAGCGGAGTTGACGCCGTTCGTCCAACTGAGGAAATCCATGAGCTATACACAGGAGATGACAATCCTGAAGAGCATATGGTAAGTTTTACGGACCATTATCTGAAATTGAAAGCTGAAAAACCTCGGGTCACCTTGCCCGACGTGAAAGAAATCCGTATTCCGTTGGAGAAGCTGAAATCCCTTTGGAAACCTTGGAGAAGGGCACTGATTATCAAAGTCTTAGGAAGAAATGTTAGCTTCCGGATACTCCAAGCACGACTCGTGGATATGTGGTCTAAGGGGAAGCACATCGAATTCTATCGATCTCGAAGATGGCTATTACATTGTCCGATTTGTGTGTAAAGAGGATTATGATCACGTGCTTCAAAACGGCCCTTGGCTCATTCAAAATCACTACATTACGATCTCAAAATGGAGACCTTCCTTCCAACCTACCAATGAACCCATCCAATCCACCCTCATTTGGGCAAGAATTCTAGGTACCTACCGAATATTTTGAGGAAGATGCTTTCTTTGAAGTAGGAAATTGCTTGGGAAGTGCAAAGAAAGTTGACGCCACCTCCCTTGGAAATCAACATGGTAAGTATGCGAGAGTTTGAGCTAAATAAGCCACTCCCGACTGCCGTGGTATTGGATGATGATCTTTATAAAATTGAGTATGAGGGGTTGCATATGATTTTCTTTGAATGTGGCACCTACAGACACAAAACTGAGGACTGTCATCGCAAGACCACCGATATGGGGCAAAATTAGGATTTTGGTCCTCCAACTTGGCCTATTTTGGATTTTAGTCTTGCTCCTGCTCCGGGGAGGAAAATGGTTCTCTAACTTGTTTATTTTTTTTGAAAAATAGTCCTATCTACCAGAAATAACAGATTGGGCAACGGAATTTTTAAAAAACTCTTACGTGGCGACCCACTAGGCCGCCCACATCAATCTACGTGGCCGTGGTATTGGATGATGATCCTACGTGGCCGTGGTATTGAGCTAAATAAGCCACTCCCGACTGCCGTGGTATTGGATGATGATCTTTATAAAATTGAGTATGAGGGGTATTGGATGATGATCCACTAGAAGCCGCGCCACATCGAATCCTACGTGGCCGTGGTATTGAGCTAAATAAGCCACTCCCGACTGCCGTGGTATTGGATGATGATCTTTATAAAATTGAGTATGAGGGGTTGCATATGATTTGCTTTGAATGTGGCACCTACGGACACAAAACTGAGGACTGTCCTCGCAAGACCACCGATATGGGGCAAAATTAGGATTTTGGTCCTCCTACTTGGCCTATTTTAGATTTTAGTCCTGCTCCTGCTCCGGTGAGGAAAATGGTTTTCTAACTTGTTTATTTTTATGAAAAATAGTCCTATGTAACGAAAATAGCTAATTGGGCACCGGAATCTTTTTAAAAACTCTTACGTGGCGTGCCACTAGGTCGCCTACATCGAATCCTAAGTGGCTATGGACCCATTTTACTTTTAAAAAAAGGATTTCTCCTTCCAATTTCCCCCAATTTCTTTCTCCTTCCAATTTTCCCTATTTCATCTCTCAAAAACAAATTACAGAGAATTTAATATATAAATAAAAAAATAAAAGATGAAGATGAAAAATTGAAGATAGTAAATGGAGGAAGAAGATGGAAGAGGATTAGACGGGAGATGCAAAGTAGTAAATTAGGAATTAGATTTGGAGGGATGAAATTGGGGGAAATTGGAAGGAGAAATCATTTTTTAAAGTAAAACTGGATCCACAGCCACATATGATTCAATGTTGCAGCCTAGTGGCTGCCACGTAAGCGTTTTTTAAAGATTCCGTTGCCCAGTCAACTATTTCCGGCAGATAGGACTATTTTTCAAAAAAAATACAAATTAGAGGACCATTTTCCTCACCGGAGCAGGACTAAAATCCAAAATAGGTCAAGTTAGAGGACTAAAATCCTAATTTTGCCCCGATATGGACACTTCAACAAATCAGCCCGTTGAGCCTCCTCAGATGCCTACGGAAGACAACCCCTTTGGCCCTTTGATGCTCGCAACGAACCGTAGATGATGCAATTCGGCCCAAAAAACTACAATGAATACAACTACTTCAGCTACTGAGGACTCGAATGGCTCCACTCAATGAAGGGCCGACCAGCTCATGAATTCGTCGGATTACCGACCTTCAGGTTCTAGATTTTCAGTCTTACATGAACAGGGCAATAACGAAGTGGATGGCTCATCCCTTCTGGAAACTTTACAGCATCATTTTCAGGCCTTGAATCAAAACAACTTCCCACCGGTGATACGCCAAGTGAATAGAGGTAACCGGTCAGCTGGCTCCCATGGCCGATGTAGAAGTGGATTTGCTGTGGCTACAAACAAGGTCCGAATTCAGCCCAACCTAAATCATGGCAACTCCGTGTCCACTTCGATCTCCCTCCAAACCCCCCATTTTCGGCATTCCTACAAGCTTCCCTACAGCCTCGCTCAACGACATCACAAATGTGACCAAGAGCTCGGGTAATAGCATCAACACAATTGGGTCCGTTCTCTAGAAAGCCATGGCAGTTGATGCGATGATTGCGGTAGAAAATAGTAAACGACATGATTCTATTTATGTGAAAGTTAACCCAACAGACATACAGGTGAATACGAATGTCCATTCAATTGCGACTGATCAATTATAGGTACTTTCTGTATCTGGAAAGCCCTCTATTCCCCCCAACATTAATCAATGAAGATTCTTTCGTGGAACTGTCAAGGAGCTGGCTCCTCCTCTTTTTTTCGGCACTTGAAAAATGTTGTGTTTGATCACCGACCTGATATTCTTTTTCTCATGGAAACAAGAGTTCCTAGTACAAAGGCTAACTAGATTTTATGTAATTTTAACTTGTTGAGAGTATTATTAGTGCGGCATAATTATCCGCTATTTATTAATTATTATTGTATTGATATTTTCTAATTATTCCCCAAGTATTAGCACCCTATAAATATCCCTCTTGTATCAAACATTATGATCGATAAAAATATCACAATTCAACATTGATATGGTATCGGAGCCATTATCCTCCTCTCTCATCTCGTGTCAAACTTTTGATCCTCATCTCCTAAACAAAAAGCAAAAAAAACAAACAAACAAACAAACAAACCTAGCTCATCATCATCGCAGCCCCCCTCCCTCCCCCCTCTTCTTCTTCTTGAAAATCTTTGCGGCTGCTTCTCATCAACAGATCACAACAAACAAAACAAAACAAAGAAACAAAAAAACCTTACCTTTATTCTTCGACCAGCCTGTTCAAAAAAAACAAAAAAACCACAAAAAAAAACCTTGCTCAGTCTTGTATGAATGTTGTTGGCAATAAATGGGTATTTCGTACTAAACAACTTGCAGATGGTCGTTTTGAGCGCCATAAGGCACGTCTTGTCGCTAAATGATTTCATCAGGCTGAGGGTGTGGATTTTTCTGACACTTTTAGTCCAATTGTTAAACCGGTAACCATTCGTTTGCTTTTGTTTCTTACTGTTTCGCTGGGTTGGACGCTTCACCAAGTGGACATTTAGAATACCTTTCTTCACGGTCACTTATCTGAACCGGTATATATGGAGCAGCCTCAGGGATTCATTCATCCGGATTTTCCACATTATGTCTGCCGCCTTAAGCACAGTTTATATGGTCTTCACCAGGCTCCTCATGCCTGGTTTTCTCGGTTTACGGACACCCTACTGCAGTTTGGTTTTGTTGCTTCAAAGGCCAATACTTCTCTCTTTATTTATTCCCATGCCGGTGTTCTATCTATGTTCTTATGTATGTGGATGACGTTACTATTACCGGAACTTCATCTTTTCTTGTTGAACATGTGATCAAATATCTTGGCACACATTTTCCGTTCAAGGACCTTGGCCCGCTCTCTTATTTTCTTCGCATTGAGGTTCTTCCGACTCCTGACGGTCTCTACCTGAGTCAGTGCAAATACATACTTAAGCTCTTGCAGATATCTAATATGGATAAGTCCAAACTGTGCCATACTCACATGTCTGCATCATCTCGGCTTTATCAAGGGTCGGGTCCCCCCTTTGCCGATCCGAGCCTTTACCATTCTATAGTTGGTGGTCTTCAGTACCTTAGTTTCACTCATCCTGACATTGCCTTTGCGGTTCACAAAGTTAGCAAATTCATGCACTCTCTTAGTGATGAGCATTGGCAGGTTGTGAAGCGTATACTTTGCTATTTGAAACACACAATCTCAGATGGTTTATTCGTATCTCGGACTTCACCCCCTTTCTTGCAGGCTTATTCTCTTTCTGATTGGGCTGTTGATACAGATAATGGCGCTCTGTCGGTGCATACTGCATCTTTCTTGGCATAAACTTAGTTAGCTGGCACACGAAGCAACATTTCACCATTTCTAAATGCAACACCAAAGCTGAATATAAGATACTTTATAATACCGCGGCAGAAATCCAATGGTTGCGTTGTTTGCTTAAGGAAATGTCGGTTCCTTTGCCTGCTCCTCCTACCCTCTGGTGCGACAACATTGGGGCCACTTACCTCGCTCATAACCCCATTTTCCATGCACGCACCAAACATATTGAAATTGACTTCCATCATGTTCGTGAGCTCGTGGCATTTAAACAACTGAACATTGCCTTCATTTCGTTCAAGGAACAGCTTGTGGACCCTCTTACCAAGCCTTTAGGTGCTCCATGCTACAACACCTTGAAGACCAATCTCCATGTCCACTCACTTCCCACGGGATTGAGGGGCGTGTTGAGAGTATTATTAGTGTGGCATAATTATCCTCTATTTATTAATTATTATTGTATTAATATTTTCTACTTGTTCCCCAAGTATTATCACCCTATAAATATCCCTCTTGTATCAAACATTATGATCAATAAAAATATCACAATTCAATATTTGATATACCTTCTCAAATTTGATTGCTATTGAAGCTCATGGATTTATTGGTTGTATGTGGTGCTTCTGGAATAACTCTATTATTGATCTACGTTTATTGTTTGCAACCCATCAAACCATGTTTCTTGCGGCTGTGGAAAATCACAAATCCTCATGGATTATTTCTTTGACTTATGCCTCGCCGATACCCTCTGTCCGGGATGATCTGTGGAATAATTTTGAACAAGCGGATAATTTTATCCGTCTCCTGTGGTGCATTATTGGGGACCTCAACCAAGTGATGAGAGATGATGATAAAAAGGGTGGTCGGCCGGTTCAGGGGCCTTCTGTTGAGCGGATGAGGAAGGATATTAACGTATGTGATCTTATTGAAGTTCCCTCCCAAGGCCCGAAATTCACTTGGTCTAGTTCGAAACATAGTTTTTCGGCCATTGAGCAACGCATTGATCAAGCCCTTTGTAATAGTACTTGGTGGGATCATTTTCTGACTTTGATGGTCCTACATTTACCACGCACCCATTCTGATCATCATCCGATTCTTTTAACTTTGGAGCCGCATATAAACATGAGTACTTCTGAAAGTTCGTTTAGTTTTCAGGCTTGCTGATAGCAACACGCAGCATTTCGTGATTTTTTTATAAATGCTTGGCCGACCACTGGGGTACAAAATTTTACATCTCGGGATACAAAAATTTCCTCCGAATCAAGGTCGTACAGGGTCCACCCCTTCTTCCTAAAAGGATACCCTAAGAACACACACTTACGACTATGGCTGGCAAATTTATGTGAGGGACGATGGTCGTGGGCATAACACAAACACCCCGAAATTCTAAGCATCGATAAGTCCGGTTTCTTATGAAATAAAGACTCATAAGGCGTTTTATAGTTCAAAATACTCGACGGGGTCCAGTTATTTATATAGGCAGCTACCATAACACACTCTGCCTAGAACATAAGGGGTAAATGACCATCGAACCTAAGGGCACGAGCAACATTTAGGATGTGTTGATGCTTACGTTCTACCCGTCCATTCTGTTGGGGAGTACCAATGCAAGAAGATTCAAAAATGATCCCTTCATTTTGAAAATAAGGCAGTAAAGGATTAAACTCAGTCCCATTATCACTACGAACTCGTTTAATCGTGACCTCGAACTGACGAGAAATCAACGCGACACAGTCCAAAAAAACGGTTTCAACCTCCATTTTATTTAACAGCAAATAAATCCACACCGAATGAGAGTAGTCATCAACAATAGTTAAAAAAATATGTAGCACCACACGTCGAGGGAACACTATAGGGACCCCACAAATCACAATGTATCAAATCAAATATACGACTAGCCTTATTGTAACTAAGGAGAAAAGGTTCACGGGTCTGCTTTGCCCGAAAGCAAATATCACATCAACCTTTATTTAAAATTTTGGAAATGGAAATATTAGGAACCTGCCGAAGGACCTTTTCTGTGTTATACCCCGTGTGTAATTAAAATAATCAAACTGAATTAAACCAACAATTTTATTAAATTTTGACGAAGCAGATACAACAAGAAATAGAGAAAGAAAATACAATGGAAAAGATAAAAGGATATGCACAATCTGAGCCGAGAAGCACTCTTTCCTTAAGACAAATTTGCCCTGGTATGTACCCCGGTTTTGTAGCAATTGTCTCCCAGGAATTCTCAGATATACCTTTCAGAATAGAGGTACGTCTAACTCTGAACGCCGGCGAACCTTTGATAGTACTTCAGCTTAATCTCTTCACTATGATGCAAGAACAGGATAATAAAGTGCAGAAAAATGGTATGATACGTATGTTATGTGCTGGTGTTGAAATTCAGTGTTCTTTCCACTCTTGCAAAAGGGACGTTTATATAGGCTGCTGATCAAGCCTGAATTGATTGCTGATTAATGACATGCTTCTAGAACTGTGCTGTTACAACTTCATTATGCTTAATGATGTATAAATCGAATGTGTATCACATGTTGCACGAATCGAGCTGACTCAGATCAGAGCCCATCAGAATGTGTATTGGGCAAATTAAACTTTGTATAAAAATTTAATATTGTCCTGGGCCTAGGGCCCCCAGGCCCAAGAAGGCCCATTCCCCAAAGCCAAAGCCCAATGGTCAACGGTCAACGGTCTCGGGCTCGGGCACGGGCACGGGCACGGGCGGGCGGCGGCGGCGCGCGCGCGCGCGTGTCGCCATTTTAGCAGAACGTCTAACCGCTAAAACCAACCCGATATCTCTCCTTCTTCTAGGATCATATACCACATACAACATTATTCTCACATGAATACTAGGAACTGTTTTTCTCAACCCCCAATGTGGTTTACAAGTTGATACTTTTCAACTTCCACTTCCAACATTAGCTCTTTCAACCACCCGACTTTAAGCGTTAATTTCTAATTCACTCGTTATCCGAATTGAATGATTCCAAATCCTGAATTCATGTACGACTCACGTAGTTTTCAGAATTAACAAAACATTATATATATTCTTTACAAGAATATATCCGAATTACGCTTACAAAGTCACTGAATAAAATGATTATAAAATCATTTTTAATTCACTTTTAATTCAATTCCTCATTTTCTCCAACAATCCCCCACATGAATGGAAATTAATGCAAATGCAGACTCTGAAGAGATTCTGACAGAAAAATATTGCATCAGGAGAGGTAGCGTCTGGCTTTGAACCTGCCTTAGTGAAACACTATTGGATTTACTCGGCTAATCAGTGAACTTAAGTCTTGAACTGTTCAGCCTTTAGTGTAAACCCAGACAATATTACTCACACAATATTTCCCTTAGCACTATACTTGGTTCTCATGACTGGATTCATTTTGGCCCTAAATCACACCTGGTTTCAGAAAGTGCGTTAGAGAATTCTAGCCTCTGAATTCTCATTTTAAAGCGGCCCCACTTCGCACTTACATAGGTGACCTCCTATCAAGAGTATTCTGCCATACCCAACTTGAATTTAATCTAGGTATAGGAATCATTAAAAGTTTTCACTTAACCTCAACACTTCTGGCAGACAACACTTTTATTCACAGAATGTGTAAGTGTTCATCGACAGCTTCATAACTTAGTGTCCCTTTGAACCAAGATCTTGGGATCTCCAGTCAACATGGTAGGGTTACCATTACAAATCTTATCTTTCAATAGGCTTAAGTCTCATTCCAAGTGTCAAAATTGACATTTGATCTCTAGGTAAACCTTTCGTAAGCGGATCCGCAAGATTTTCCTTAGATTTTATATACTCGATGGAAATCACACCGGTAGAGATCAATTATTTAACGGTATTATGTCGTCGACGTATGTGTCTAGACTTACCATTATACATACTATTTTGTGCTCTGTGTATAGCCGATTGACTATCACTATGGATGCTGATAGGAGCAATCAGCTTAGTCCAACATGGAATGTCCTCTAGGAAGTTTCGAAGCCACTCTGCTTCTTCACCTGCTTTATCCAATGCAATAAACTCAGCTTCCATTATGGAACGAGATATGCATGTCTGCTTTGTGGTCTTCCATGACACCGCAGCACCACCGATCATGAATATATATCCAGTTGTGGATTTTGATTCTTTTGTATCAGAAATCCAATTTGCATCACAGTATCCTTCTAATACTGCTGGATATCTTGTGTAGCATAGTCCCAGGTTCATTGTATATTTCAAGTACATTAGTACTCTAATAAGAGCTTTCCAATGATCCTCACTAGGATTACTTGTAAACACCGCTCGGTTTATTCACAAAGACATGCAATATCCGGTCTATTACAATTCGTTATGTACATTAAACAACCGATAATCGAGAATATTTTAACCGAGACATGTGGTCACCTTTATTTTTGACTAAGTGAAGACTTAACTCGATAGGTGTTTTCACAGGACTTTCATCATAAACACTGAATCTCCTCAGAACGGATTCAATGTAGTGAGACTGTGACAACACTAGTCCCTCAGATATTCTGGAGATTTTAATCCCCAAAATTACATCTGCCAGTCCCATATCTTTCATATCAAAGTTACGTGTCAGCATCTTTTTGGTATTCATGATAATATCATGAGTACTCCCCATAATCAGCATATCATCAACATATAAACACACTAACACATAAACATTAGGTGTATGTTTGATGTAGACACATTTGTCGCACTCGTTGATATTAAACCCATTAGATAGCATAGTTTGATCAAACTTTTGATGCCATTGCTTGGGTGCTTGTTTCAGTCCATACAACGACTTAACGAGTCGACACACTTTGTTTTCATGACCTGGAACCACAAACCCCTCGGGTTGTTCCATATAAATTTCTTCGTCTAATTCACCATTCAGAAATGCAGTTTTAACATCCATCTGATGTATTTCCAAGTTATACACTGCAGCAAGAGAAATAAGAACCCTTATAGAAGTGATTCTAGTTACTGGTGAGTAAGTATCAAAGAAATCAAGACCCTCTTTTTGCCGATAACCCTTAGCTACCAACCTGGCCTTATACTTATCAATAGATCCATCAGCTTTAAGCTTCTTCTTGAAAATCCACTTACATCCGAGAGCTTTATGTCCCGGTGGAATATCAACCAATTCCTAAGTGTGATTTTGCATAATGGAATCTATCTCACTATTAATTGCCTCTTTCCAGAAAGGTGCTTCTGGATTAGACATAGCCTCGGCATATGTCCTTGGAGTATTTTCTACCATGTAGGTGAGAAAATCTGGCCCAAAAGACGTTGAAGTCCTAGCCCGTTTTCTCCTTCGAGGTTCCACTTCCTCGTGTTCCGAAGCATCATCCCCCACATTTTCGTGTGCCCTCTTAGTCGAATTTGAGTCTTCATTATGTCTTTCTTTGTTTGGAAAGACATCCTCAAAAAACACCGCATTTCTTGACTCCATGATTGTGTTTACATGCACATCAGGGTTGTCAGATTTGTGCACAAGAAATCTATATGCACTACTGTTATGTGCATACCCAATGAATATGCAATCTATCGTTTTAGGCCCAATATTGATTTGTTTAGGTTTAGGCACTTCCACCTTTGCTAAACACCCCCACACTTTCAAGTATTTATAACTTGGTTTGTGGCCTTTCCACAACTCATATGGGGTCTTATACATCTTTTTAGATGGAATTCTGTTGATAATTACATTGGCGGAGAGAAGGGCCTCCTCCCACAAGTTCTGAGGTAAACCAGAACTGATCAACATAGCATTCATCATCTCTTTCAGAGTACGGTTTTTGCGTTCAGCAATTCCGTTAGATTGAGGAGCATATGGAGCAGTAGTTTGATGAATAATGCCCGAATCTAGACATAATCCTTCAAATGGCGATTCATACTCTCCACCTTTATCACTACGAACCTTCTTGATTCGTTTGCTAAGTTGATTTTCAACTTCATTTTTATAATTTGTGAATGCCTCGATAGCCTCATCTTTTCTACTTAGCAAATAAACATAACAGTATCTTGTACAATAATCGATAAACGTTACAAAATACTTTTTACCGCCTCTCGATTGCACAAACTTTAAATCACACAAATCTGTGTGAATTAATTCTAATGGTTCTGTATTTCTTTCCATGGATGGAAACGGTGCTTTAGTCATTTTAGCCTCAACACATACTTGGCATTTTCCAGTTTGATTAAATTTTAGTTTAGGTAATAAATCCAAATTCATCATTCTTTGAATTGATTTATTATTAACGTGTCCTAAAAGATTATGCCATAAAGTACAAGACTCAATCAAGTAAGCAGAAGTAGAAGCAATTTTATCAGCCTCTGTGGGCACAGCAGTCTTAGGCATTATAGCCATTACATTCAGTTTAAATAAACCTTCGGTAAAATAACCTGTACCAACATACATCTCATTTTTGGTCAAAATGACCTTGTCATTACCAAAAGAAAGTTTAAAACCATTCTTATTCAGCATACCACCAGAAATCAAGTTTCTACGTATATCAGGAACATGGAGAACATTCTTGAGTGTCAGCTTCTTCCCAGAAGTCATCTTCAGAATCACGTTTACAAGAAGCTTTTGGAACCAAGTTGGATTTGAGTACGGCCTTTCATCCTCAGACAGATGGACAATCTGAGAGGACCATCCAAACACTCGAGGACATGCTAAGAGCTTGTGTTTTGGAAGTAGGTGGATCATGGGATGACTACCTACCGGTAGCAGAGTTTTCCTACAATAATAGTTATCATGCAAGTATAGGCATACCGCCGTTTGAAGCGGTATGGAAGGAGATGTAGAACGCCGTTGTTTTGGGATGAAGTCGGGGAAAGACAGATTACAGGGCCGGAAATGGTTGAACAAGCTAAGGAAAGAGTTCAGTTGGTTAAGAAGAATCTGAAGGCAGCTCAAGACAGGCAGAAAAGTTGGGCGTACGTTAGAAGAAGACCGCTTGAGTTCGAAGTCGGTGATAGAGTGTATCTACGAGCTTCACCGATGAAGGGAGTGAAACGCTTTGGACAAAAGGGAAAGCTAAGTCCAAGGCCTTTTGAAATTCTGGAAAGGATTGGACCGTTGGCTTACAAGCTTAAGTTACCGGAATCGATGTCAAGGGTCTATAGTGTGTTTCACGTCTCGATGTTGAAGAAGTGTCTGACGAAGAATGATGTTGAAACTACTATTGATCCGGAAATCCTACAAGATAATCTTGCTTATGATGAGAGACCGATCAAGATTTTGGACCGGAAGGAAAAGATGATAAAGAGACGGATGATTCCTTTGGTTTTGGTTCAGTGGAGTAATCATTCACCCGAGGAGGAAACTTGGGAAGTTGAAGATGATATGATCAGTGAATTCCAAGAGTTCGTGGATTTACCAGGTATGTTCTAGTTTCGAGGACGAAACTCCTTTTAAGGGGGGAGGAATGTAATATTCCGATTTTCGGGAAAGAGGGTGAGGCGTGTCATTTTTGTAAAGCGAAATATTGTTATTTCTTTTCTTTTATTGGATTCAAGTGTTTTATCATTTATTTATACATAATTTTCGAGTATATGTATATATAATTAAGGGATAAATCTGAATTTTGGTAATTAAGGACGTTTATGGAAAAAGGGATTTATTTGGGAATTGTATTTAAGGGAGATTTACACACAATAATCCCATAACCTAAAACAATTAATTCAGAAAATTTAGTTTACACGCTTTTCCTTCTCTGCGGCTAATTTGTGAGGAGAAAAAAAATAGGGCTTGGATAGTTTTCGCGATTTCTAAGGCAAAGCTTAACCGTTTTCAGATCAGACGGAAGATTTGGGATCGTTGTGAGAAGGGAAACGTTTGGGTATCAGTTTGTTGGAAGTTGTAGCAGTTTTCAGTGGTGGTTGATATGGTTTTGGAGCAGCAATTAGGTACGAAACTCTTCCTATGATTTCGGTTATAATTCGTAAAGTTAGATTATGATTTTGAGACGTGTAGATGCTAGTAAAAGTTGTGCTTTTGTGTTGATCAAAGGATGATAGATGCTGTGGTGGATTAGATATAGTTTCTACATTTTCCTGGGATTAATTCGATGCTAAATAAGTTAGAAATGGTGCAGAAAAATCGAGTTTTGTCGATCTTAGCGTTTTGGAAAAAATCCAGGCGGACGGGCGTCTGACTTAGGCAGACGGGCGTCTGAGACCCTAGTATCTCAGACGGGCGTTTGCAATAGGCAGACGGGCGTCTGAGGTTAGATTTTTTATTCAAGATGTAGCTGTTTTAGACGGACGGGCGTCTGGGGTTTAGTGGACGGGCGTCTGGTTACGGACGGGCGTCCATAGGTGGTCAAACGGGCGTCTGGCCTGTTCTACTTTGTTTTACGGTTTTATCATTCTAGTTTGGTTTTGGGTTTTATAATTGTATTATTATTGTTTTAAACCCTTATTTATGATATGGTGACATGGTATAAATTAAACAAGCCTGAATTGAACTTCTGATTCGTTCAGTTAAAACACCGAATGTACTCTTAAAGGGAGTTGAAGTTCGGATCCGTCGGAAGGGCATGATAGGCTTGTGCTTTGATGAATTAGCATTCATCACTGTCTGTGTTATTGCTAGGCCTTGTTAATGTCTAGTGGTCTAGGAAGAGAGTAGTTAATGTGAGGGAGATTAATTGAAAACACTTAGGTGGTTAGTTAATCATTTTAATAAATACGTACTTGACTAGTAAAAGATTAAACAACATGTCTCTCTTGGATAGGCACCAGTCTATATCGCGATGTATGCCTAACTCTGAAGGTGGAAGAACTCCGTAGGTCAAAAAAACCCTTAGTACGGAGGGACTCCGCTGAGATGTGCGTACTATCGGAGTCTACCTTTTCTAGACTTCGTGGATATTGGTGTGATCCACTAATATGTTGCCAAGAGTGTCCCAAAAGTGGATACGCGTAGTGCCCTTGAGTGCGGTTGTAACATAGATAAGTTGATGTGATCTGGTTCATGCTCGGAGGATACCGTCGTTCGTGTTATTTATGAATATTATTTAATTAATTAGGAATTGGTTTTATTTTATATTGAATTTTTAGCACTTTATTTATTTGTTCTTTTATTATCCAATAGGAATATTTCGTTTCTACTAATAGGAGATAGGCGCATTTTTAAGTGGGAATTTCTCCCACATTGCTTAGATGTTTCTTTTCTTTTGATTGTAAGCCTATATAAGGCAAACACTAGCTTTTATTTGGTAGACAATTATTTTATGAGAAATCAAATTATTGAGTTTTACTCAACCAAGTCATAAGGCTTGAAAATCACTTGCGAGTGAGAATTTTCTTTGTCGTAGAAAGTTCAACCCTTTGAGGATTTACCAAAGATTGTGAGCATTTGTTGGGCGTTCTCTGCGCGCCACGATTTAGTTGGATTACTAGAGTGCAGGATCATTGGCTCGTCATTGTTCCCCTTAGTTACTTCCTGGGCAAAACATCAGATCTGGTTCCAACCGGAATCACATCAGTTGGTAGCAGAGCTCAGCGACTTTGGTGAGCAAATATCCCTTTTAATTTCTGTTTTCCTTTTCCAAAAAATCTCCAAATTGTTCTTGATTCATTACTGTTCATTAAAAAAAAATTAATTTGCTGCGTTGCTCTTCTTCTTGCTTTAAAAAAAAAAAAAAACATTGATACCTGTTCTTATTTTCTCCCTTGTATCGTCCTTTATCATCATCAATTCTGGGATTTTATTCTTTAAAAAAAAAAAGATCGGCTATATTCTTGCTTCACGTTGAACCTATACTTGATCCTTATTGATTGATCTCTCTTATATATTAATTAATTGCCCAGCCCATATTTTGTTCTTGCCGTGTAAAACACAGGAAGAGTTTTGACCTAATTTGTTCTTTGATTGTTTTATTTTTATTTATTTCCAGCAAGAGTTCGGTCAACAAAAAAAAAAAAAAAAAAAAGAAAAAAGAGAGAAAGTGCCACATTTTGGACGAAAATATCACACCCAGGTGTGAAAATTTTTCACACCCGTGAAATATTGCAGTCACCTAATTTCATTACTTTTTCCGTGTCTTTTGCTCCTCACCTTTCTTACTCACATTAGCAGCTCTTCACACACCATCCCACTCATTTCTAGACCTTTTCTCGGTCTGAACACCTAGTGTCCCTCTAGAGAGTCGGTTTTGATTGCTGTTTACTTTCGCTTGCTCTTCTGGTTCGTTGACAAGGGTACTTTATACGACTTAGAAAGAGGGGAGTGTAAACACGAGAGTTGTGAGGTAATTATGGGGCTGCCATCATTTAGTGGTGCACTGATGGTGATGCATATTTTTCTGGGGAAGCCGAGTTAGAGCACTATTTTGCACGCTATAACTATTCGAGATGCGGATAAGTGCTACTTTGCACCACTTCTACATTCACGAGGAAGGCTTCACGATGGTGGATGTAATTAAAATTTTTGAGTCATATACATAAAGTACCAAAGATTAGTACGTGGAATGCTATGAAAAGAGAATTGCAACAGCAATTTGTGCCCCCTCGTTACTTGGCTAGAGTGATGCTTCAAAAAGAGGAGGATGCGAGGATAGAGGAAGAAAGACTCGGATACTAGGGATACTCGCTAAGTGGAAGAAGCAACTGAAAGCAGAGTAAGCAAGACACGGAACGGTTTAAGAAGAAAAGTGAACTGTTTTGGGCTAAATCTCCACGAAAATGTAAAGAATTGAAAGATGCCATGAGCACACGCCATGAGGACACTATTGCAACCGTTGAGGTGGAGAAAATTCTTGATGAGAGGCTGCCTCGTCCTATTGTGGATGAGGTTATTAACAAGGTGGAGGCATTGGTTGACGTTCATCGGGTTGAGAGTGTTGAGGCATCTGAGTTTATAGTTGATGATGATGATGCTTCCGTGGTTGAGATGGCTGTTGCGGATGCAGAGACACAGGTGGCCACCGTTGAACCACCATTGTATTGTGTTACCCCCAGCATTTTCTTTGCGTGTACGTCATTATCCCTTCTCATGCGGGTACCACAGGGTTATTGGATACACCCAATGCCGCCCATATATTGCATTTGGATGTTCTTGAAATTGTTGCCTGTGGCGGAAAGCTGAAGCAAGCATTTGATGATCCATATTTGGTGCATGCTGATGTCTCTCATGATTTGCATTTATATGATCATCTTGCTCCATACCATGGCTTCATTCGCCATTCTATCCAGCCACGAACCCGTTGGGCCGTTCCTTTAGTGAAGTACTGTGCGACCGCTCAACATGCTATTGATTTACAGCTGTTTGTTCGCTTTATCTTTGATCCCGGCATACCATTGGAGTTTATTTTTGTTTCTCGTGATGTTGTGCGTGATGAAGGTCTGTTCTATGACATCCTGTTGATTCGAGGACGAATCCTTTCGAACCGGGAGAGAATGATGTGATCTGGTTCATGCTCGGAGGATACCGTCGTTCGTGTTATTTATGAATATTATTTAATTAATTAGGAATTGGTTTTATTTTATATTGAATTTTTAGCACTTTATTTATTTGTTCTTTTATTATCCAATAGGAACATTTCGTTTCTGGCCAATAGGAGATAGGCGCATTTTTTAAGTGGGAATTTCTCCCACATTGCTTAGATGTTTCTTTTTCTTTTGATTGTAAGCCTATATAAGGCAAACACTAGCTTTTATTTGGTAGACAATTATTTTATGAGAAATCAAATTATTGAGTTTTACTCAACCAAGTCATAAGGCTTGAAAATCACTTGCGAGTGAGAATTTTCTTTGTCGTAGAAAGTTCAACCCTTTGAGGATTTACCAGCATTGTGAGCATTTGTTGGGCGTTCTCTGCCTACGATTTAGTTGGATTACTAGGTCTAGGATCATTGGCTCGTCATTGTTCCCCTTAGTTACTTCCTGGGCAAAACATCAGATCTGGTTCCAACCGGAATCACATCATAAGTTAAGTAGAAACGTTTAGTCAGTTCATGTTGATGGACATGGAGTGAACCCTAGGTCGAGTCGGTCACACATAATCAACTAAACTTTTAATTATCTTCACTTTATAAATTATAATTGTTTTCATAGCTTCTCTTTCTTATTAATTATGCTGTACTTACCTCAAATGCATGTTTTCTATGTGTTTGGGGGTGAGAAGACGAACAGGTTGATATTGTTTACGAGGAGGAGTTCGATGATGACGTTTGAAGACGCCTCATTGAAGACTTTACATTATTTATTTAGCTATTCATTTATTAGACTGTTTAGACTTTTGGTCTTTCGAGACTTGTAGTATCGTTACGTTTCTTTTGAGATTATCATACGTTTTGTTGGGTTTCGTACTTTCCCTTGAATGTAATAAGTTACATTTCCATCTTTAGATTTCATTTCTATTCTTGGTTGTTTGGAATTTTATACCCGAGTCTTTTGCTTCCGTTTGCTTATTTTTGATACGACGTAGTAGAGGCTTACGTATAAAGTGAATTCATTTTTATTTTATACGTGCCGAACGTTCCTTTTCCGGATAAGGACTCGGTGTCCGGGAACAGGCGTTCTGAGTTGGTATCGAGAGAGAAGCGTCTTTTAGGATTCCTTTCTTTAAGATATGTTTTCTCTAGACTTTTTAGTAAGTTCTGGTTTTCTTTGATCATCAGGATGGTGTTCACGAGAACTGGAGCGGGTGTAGAGACTTCCAGAGTTCGACGGGAAAGTCCAACACCGGTCGTAGGAGGCGGTGTTGTGAGGCAGATTCCACCACCCCAGCTGAGCTTATCACCACCACCTCGTACCGCGACACCCACACCCGAGTCTCGGCGCAGGTTTGTCACCGAGACCACATCAGGAGCAACCTCCACGATGGCACGTGGGGAGTTCAGTTCAGTTTTCCTTGGTGAGTGATGTTCCAAGAGGATTTGTACCACCACCGGTAAGCTACCCTCCACACCAGCAAACCTTTTTTCCTCCACCAATCAGTGTTTATCCTCCACCAGTTAGCGTTTACCCTCCACCAATGAGCCACCCCTCACCATTGGTGTTCCACCAACAACAGCAGACCTTCTACCCACCTCCTGCAGGTCATACCCCTCGACCTACTGTACCATTTTCACCGTGTTTCGACCATCAGCAAGGTTTGGGTTATCCACCTTTTGGTCTACAGCAAGCTCAGCCAATCCCGCAACACCACCAGAATTATCATCAAGGATACTATCATTTCCAGCCTGAACCGCAAGCGCATCCAGCCTACCCTCAGCAACAGCAGTACCAGCAGCAAGTACCTTTCGGCTATCCTCCGGTTTATCCACCGGTTAGACCAGCATTTGAGCAAGCACCGGTTATGGATTGGTATACGAGATTGAGAAGGAATCGGGTTAAGAAATCGTTAGGTGTAGTGCCCGAAAGACAATTTGTGTAATTGTTTTTATATTGGATGACGTAATTTATCTCACCTTAGTTACTTGCTTTGTGCTTGTAAAGTAATACACGCCGCAAACCCTAAGTATATCAGTATGTAACCACTTAACTTTCGGTGTATGGATTACACGTGAGGATTGAGTTAGTGGAGATATGCTTAAATCTGTTAGTCCGTGGTGAACTTAATCGAGTTTAGGGTCTCTTGATTAAAACACCAATAATGCGCCTGAACACCTTAGGGTGTGATAGTCTTATCCGGATTTGTCGGTAGAGGGTACTACGTGGGGCATTTATATACGATGGCATTCATATAAGATGGACCGATTTAATCTGTATTTCTCGATATAATTCCGTAATCGAGGAATCTTATTAAATCATTAGATGATCATATATGGATCAACCTTAATCCTGAGGTGATCACAGGGTGCTGCTTGTCCTGGGGTAGTGTTTGATGTGTTAGTTACGGTTCACTTAAATATGTGTTCCAAGCCACTTCTCATTGGCACTATCTCCAGATGAGTGAGTAGTTCTGATTTTCACAGACATGGAATCCATTCCTTCCTGCGGGAAGTAGAGAGGCGATCCCTTATTTGTTAGCCCTAAGAAAATGATCGATGGGCCCGATTCATGTTAGACTAATTAGCTACTAGTCGATATGTGAACTAATTGATCACTAGGGGTTAATGGTAAATAAGGATAAGATATTTCGAGTCGGGTTCACGGAGACTTCCCACCTCGAATGGACGATCTATGGAGGGTTAATCCGTATGTAGTGATTATATCAATGGACGCTTATTCACTCTATGGGTTGAGTATAAGTATACATCTATAATCGGTAGAGTTCAGTTTCGGGTTTATGGTGGCGTAATCCCGGAATTAATAATTAATGTACTTATTATGTTCGATGAATAATTAATTATTGGAGCTACTGGTTATAGGTCCATGGTCCCCGATGTGGCTTCTGTAATTCGGACTAATAATCTTGTTATTTGGGCCTCAGTGATAATTAATTGGCTGGGCTAATTAATTGATATGCTTGGATATTGTTTAGTTGGGCTAAATAATATAATACACATAAAAGACATTTTATGTGGGCTTAATAACCCTATAAGTGGCGCCAATATGGATGTTATTTAATTAGAGAGAAATTAGTTTTCTTGGATAATTATTTGACATGTGATTTATCTTTTATTTGTTAAATGATAATTCATGGAATATTAGATAATAATATGGTTTATCCTGATTTGTTTGGGATAATCATTTTATTTATCTTTTATTTGGAATAAAGGATTAATGTAATAATTATCTCTTAATTATTTAATCCTTGGAGGACAAGGATTACTCTCCTATATAAAGAGAGTTATCCCAAGCCTTATTAATTGGCTTAATTTCGACCACTATAGCAAAAAGGAGAGAAATAATTAGTTTTCTTGTCTTGGGTTTTAGAAGAAGAAAAACTCTAAGTTTTTCTTGGTGTTGCATATCGAGGAGGGTTCGTGTATCAAGAAGGGTGTCCACCAACCGCCGTTTGGAGAACACATTGGAAGATCTTGGCTTCTCTTCCTAATATTGGTAACATGATCTTAACCCCCTTGTAGTAGTTTAAGTCCTTTAATTATGTATTGTGATGTATAAGTCGTGATCCATCCGCTGCGTGTAGATCTAACTCGTTTAGATCTAAGAACCTGCATCATTCAAGAACTTCTATGGAAACGTTGAACATTCAAAGGCCGAGGAATGGATAAGGAGCTTCGAGAAGCCATGCAGGAACATTCATGTGCCTGAGACCGAGATGGCACAGCTGGCAGTTAGTTTTCTTCTGGGCGCATCAGAAGCGTGGATAGATGCTATTCAGAGTAGCAATGGCAAAGTCACCGACTGGGAAGCTTTCAAAGCTATGTTCTTCAATGAGTACTTCCCGGCAACGGTTCAAGCGGACAAGGCAAGTCAATTTTTGAAACTCAAGCAGGGTAATCATTTGACGGTATAGCAGTATACCAATAGGTTAAACGAGTTGGGACGGTTCTATCCCGAGCTCATGAAAGTGGAAGAAAGGAAGATGGAACTGTACAAAGAAGGATTGGCTTATGAGATTCAGTCTGGCATGTTGGAGTTTACAGCAAGGAATATGGCAGAGTTACTGAATAAGGCCTTGGAGGTTGAGACCTTCAGGAAGAAGGCTACAGTTGTCATTGGAAACAAGCGGAACTTTGGGACGAGTCAAGGTATTACCGAGGAGCACCGCAATAGAACGTCAAGAAGACAACAGCTCCCACGACAGCTAAGGCCCCAAACAGTGCACCCCTTTGTCCTAAGTGCAACAGGAATCATTCAGGGGAGTGCAAGTTGATCCCGCCAAGATAGAAGCAGTTGAGAATTGGCCTAAACCTACTACAGTTTCGGAAGTAAGGAGCTTCCTTGGTTTGGCTGGCTACTATAGGAAGTTCGTACAAGACTTTTCGAAGATAGCTACTCCACTCACTAAGCTTACACAGAAGAATGTGAAGTTTGAATGGACTAGAGAGTGTGAAATGGCTTTTCATACGTTGAAAAAGAAGTTGACTACAGCCCCAGTGTTGGCAGTTCCGGAGGTTTTTGATAACTACGATGTCTACATAGATGCTTCGGGACAGGGTTTAGGTTGTGTGTTGATGCAAGAAGGAAAAGTGATTGCTTATGCATCTAGGCAGTTGAAGGTGCATGAGAAGAACTACCCGACACATGACTTAGAATTGGCAGCAGTAGTGTTTGCATTAAAGACTTGGAGGCACTACTTGTATGGAGTTAAGGCAAGGATCTTCACCGACCACAAGAGTTTAAAGTATTTCTTCACACAAGAGAATCTGAACATGAGACAGAGAAGATGGCTAGAGTTCGTGAAGGACTATGATTTGGATATTCAGTACCATCCAGGAAAAGCCAATGTAGTGGCAGATGCCTTAAGCAGGAAACCATTGTTTGCAGTTTCAAGCGTTGAAGATGTGGCAGAAAGGTTAGATGGACTGGAAATCAGCAGGTTTGATCAGATTGAGGAACGACAGTTTGTGGCGCCGTTGTTAGCAAGGTCAGAGTTGATGGATGACATTCGGGAAAAGCAAGATGACGACCCAGTTTTGGTTGATTTGAAGCGAGTTGCTAGAGAGAAGCCTACAGTGGGTTATGTCTTGGATAAGAATGGCAACCTTTGGTACCAGGATCGTTTATGTGTGCCTAATGTTGGCAACCTAAGACAAAGGGTTATGGAAGAGGCACATAGGATTGCTTTTGCAGTTCATCCAGGAGCTACCAAGATGTATCGAGACTTGAAGGAGAAGTTTTGGTGGCCTTCGATGAAGGTAGAGATAGCCAAGTTCGTAGCAGAATGTGACATTTGTCAGAAGGTGAAGACGGAGCATAGAAGACCAGGGGGAATGCTTAAGCCCTTGGATATCCCTGAATGGAAATGGGATAAGATCACGATGGACTTCATCACCGGGTTACCTAAGACGAGAGGCGGTCATGATGCGATTTGGGTAATTGTGGATAGATTGACCAAATCTGCCCATTTCTTACCGTATAAGGTTGATATGCCTTTGAAGAAGATGACGACACTATACTTGGATAATATAGTGAAGTTACACGGAGTTCCTATCTCCATAGTCTCGGATCGAGATAGTCGATTCGTCAGTCGGTTTTGGAAGAGTTTACAAGAAGCTTTTGGAACCAAGTTGGATTTGAGTACGGCCTTTCATCCTCAGAAAGATGGACAATCTGAGAGGACCATCCAAACACTCGAGGACATGCTAAGAGCTTGTGTTTTGGAAGTAGGTGGATCATGGGATGACTACCTACCGGTAGCAGAGTTTGCCTACAATAATAGTTATCATGCAAGTATAGGCATGCCGCCGTTTGAAGCGTTGTATGGAAGGAGATGTAGAACGCCGTTGTTTTAGATGAAGTCGGGGAAAGACAGATTACAGGGCCGGAAATGGTTGAACAAGCTAAGGAAAGAGTTCAGTTCGTTAAGAAGAATCTGAAGGCAGCTCAAGACAGGCAGAAAAGTTGGGCGGACGTTAGAAGAAGACCGCTTGAGTTCGAAGTCGGTGATAGAGTGTATCTACGAGCTTCACCGATGAAGGGAGTGAAACGCTTTGGACAAAAGGGAAAGCTAAGTCCAAGGTATGTTGGACCTTTTGAAATTCTGGAAAGGATTGGACCGTTGGCTTACAAGCTTAAGTTACCGGAATCGATGTCAATGGTCCATAGTGTGTTTCACGTCTCGATGTTGAAGAAGTGACTGATGAAGAATGATGTTGAAACTACTATTGATCCGGAAATCCTACAAGATAATCTTGCTTATGATGAGAGACCGATCAAGATTTTGGACCGGAAGGAAAAGATGATAAAGAGACGGATGATTCCTTTGGTTTTGGTTCAGTGGAGTAATCATTCACCCGAGGAGGCAACTTGGGAAGTTGAAGATGATATGATCAGTGAATTCCAAGAGTTCGTGGATTTACCAGGTATGTTCTAGTTTCGAGGACGAAACTCCTTTTAAGGGGAGGAATGTAATATTCGATTTTCGGAAAAGGCAGACGCGAGTCATTTTTTTTAAAACGAAATATTATTATTTCTTTTCTTTTATTGGAGTCAAGTGTTTTATCATTTATTTATACATAATTTTCGAGTATATGTATATATAATTAAGGGATAAATATGAATTTTGGTAATTAAGGGCGTTTATGGAAAAAGGGATTTATTTGGGAATTGTATTTAAGGGAGATTTACACACAATAATCCCATAACCTAAACACGAATTCAGAAAATTTAGTTTACACGCTTTTCCTTCTCTGCGGCTGTGAGGAGAAAAAAAATAGGGCTTGGATAGTTTTCACGATTTCTAAGGCAAAGCTTAACCGTTTTCAGATCAGGCGGAAGATTTGGGATCGTTGTGAGAAGGGGCAACGTTTGGGTATCAGTTTGTTGGAAGTTGCAGCAGTTTTCAGAGGTTGTTGATCTGGTTTTGGAGCAGCAATTAGGTAAGAAACTCTTCCTATGATTTCGGTTATAATTCGTAAAGTTAGATTATGATTTTGAGACGTGTAGATGCTAGTAAAAGTTGTGCTTTTGTGTTGATCAAAGGATGATAGATGCTGTGGTGGATTAGATATAGTTTCTACATTTTCCTGGGATTAATTCGATGCTAAATAAGTTAGAAACGGTGCAGAAAAATCGAGTTTTGTCGATCTTAGCGTTTTGGGAAAAACCCAGGCAGACGGGCGTCTGACTTAGGCATACAGGCATCCGAGACCCTAGTAGCTCAGACGGGCGTTTGCAATAAGCGACGGGCGCCTCACGAGGTTAGATTTTTTATTCAGATGTAGCCGCTTTTAGACGGACAAAGCGCCTGGGGTTTAGTGGACGGGCGTGCCTCAGTTACGGACGGGCGCCCATAGGTGGTCAAACGGGCGTCTGGCCTGTTCTACTTTGTTTTACGATTTTATCATTCTAGTTTGGTTTTGGGTTTTATAATTGTATTATTATTGTTTTAAACCCTTATTTATGATATGGTGACATGGTATAAATTAAACAAGCCTGAATTGAACTTCTGATTCGTTCAGTTAAAACACCGAATGTACTCTTAAAGGGAGTTGAAGTTCGGATCCGTCGGAAGGGCATGATAGGCTTGTGCTTTGATGAATTAGCATTCATCACTGTCTGTGTAATTGCTAGGCCTTGTTAATGTCTTGTGGTCTAGGAAGAGAGTAGTTAATGTGAGGGAGATTAATTGAAAACACTTAGGTGGTTAGTTAATCATTTTAATAAAAACGTACTTGACTAGTAAAAGATAAAACAACATGTCTCTCTTGGATAGGCACCAGTCTATATCGCGATGTATGCCTACCTCTGAAGGTGGAAGAACTCCGTAGGTCAAAAAACCCCTAAGTACGGAGGGACCCCGCTGAGATGTGCGTACTATCGGAGTCTACCTTTTCTAGACTTCGTGGATATTGGTGTGATCCACTAATATGTTGCCAAGAGTGTCCCAAAAGTGGATACGCGTAGTGCCCTTGAGTGCGGTTGTAACATAGATAAGTTAAGTAGAAACGTTTAGTCAGTTCATGTTGATGGACATGGAGTGAACCCTAGGTCGAGTCGGTCACACATAATCAACTAAACTTTTAATTATCTTCACTTTATAAATTATAATTGTTGTCATAGCTTCTCTTTCTCATTAAGTACGCTGTACTTACCTCAAATACATGTTTTCTATGTGTTTGGGGGTGAGAAGACGAACATGTTGATATTGTTTACGAGGAGGAGTTCGATGATGACGTTTGAAGACGCCTCATTGAAGACTTTACATTATTTATTTAGCTATTCCTTTATTAGACTGTTTAGACTTTTGGTCTTTCAAGACTTGTAGTATCGTTACGTTTCTTTTGAGATTATCGTACGTTTCGTTGGGTTTCGTACTTTCCCTTGAATGTAATAAGTTACATTTACATCTTTAGATTTCATTTCTATTCTTGGTTGTTTGGAATTTTATACCCGAGTCTTTTGCTTCCGTTTGCTTATTTTTGATACGACGTAGTAGAGGCTTACGTATAAAGTGAATTCATTTTTATTTTATACGTGCCGAACGTTCCTTTTCCGGATAAGGACTCGGTGTACGATAATATATATATATTTATTTATTTATATTTCAAAAATGTTTGAAAAGAGTAAAAACTTAAATCTGTAAATTCATTCAGATTGCGGTAGATATAGATTACAATGTCCGAATCTGTTGAATCTGATCTTGTTAATGATTCTCGATGCTGTTGTATTTTATTTGAATCCGAGAATTAGATCTGTAAAATACAAATTTACCATCTTTTACAGATTCTACTACAAGTGCTCTTACCAACATAATGAAAAAAGAATGTACAAAATCTGTACACCTGCAACAATATGAAGCCGAAGTTAAAAAAAATGATTTTACAAAATCTATACGCTTAAAACAAGAAATGGTCAATGTAATATTGATAGTAAAAATATTCGTAAAAGTGTAACAATAAAAATTGCCGTTACAAAATATAGTTAATCAATTATGACACATTTAGAAAGTTGTCAGGATTTTATGACTACAACAAAAGATTTTTGTCAAAAAAGACATTTCATCAGTGAAAGTGAAAATGAAAATGAATTCGAAAGTGAATTACACTGCTTTTTAAATGTAATACTCTTACACACAGTTCATATCAGCGCTTTTGCTGACAACTCCCTTCTTTTGTCCTCTCTTTAATAATTAAACATAGGTAGTGACCATTAAGGATGATACAGGACCGGATTGAATGACTGTGTTAGAGTTTGGTCAGTGCTGCCCATTTTAGTTGGATGTGTTGAAATTTTTCGATGGAAATAATACTAAATGTAGTAATGAATTTATTTAAATATTTGGGCTTATAGTCTTGACATTGAAATTACTGCAAAAGCTTCGCAGCCTGCTCCTAGAATGACTTCAGTGGGTATAGTGGTCGGAAATAGACCATTACAGATAATTGCCAATAGATAAAAATTCATGTTGACATTGACTTTAATTTAAAAATAATTCCAAACTCATGCAATTCATTGATAATCATACAGCTATAAAATAAATTTGTGTCATACTTAACATTCCTAAAAATTATCCGTACAAGCCATTTTGAAAGCTTTCAAAGACACCTTTCCGCCTTATACAAATACAAACATTTTTATTTGTTTATTTTTTTAGGAAAATTATTTAATGTTATTGCAAAAGAGAAAATAATATTCTTACAAACTATGTCATGGCCTCCATATACAATGCGTCAATGAACATAGTCCCGCCTTCTTAAAACCTATATCTGGTAAACCCAGGTCTGGAAATCCAGATGAATAAGAAAAAATACACCACCCAATGACCCTCTCCTCTTTATACAAATAACATATTTCTATCTAAAAAAAGAAATCAATTCGAAATGATAATTTCATCACCAAACAATATTGATAATTACAAATAGATAAAAAGGGGAATGAAGGAGAAGGACAAAAATATTTCATCAATTGAGTAGAAGGACAGTCTTTTAAAACTTTTACATAAAGGACAAAACTATTTATCCACTGTCGAAATTCACTTTTGTTCGAAATTCACTGTTTAAATTCACTGCCGAAATTCACTGTCGAAATTCACTAATTTTCAAAATTCCTTGTCGAAAGTCATCGATTTTCGAGATTCATCGTCGAAATTCATCGATTTGGGATTCACTCTGGGGAGATTCATCGATTTCGGGATTCTTTGTTTGTCCCGCCGCTATAAAAATTATGCATTGTTGTCCTTCTCCATATAAAAATATGGGAAATTCGGGATAATGACACAACTGGAATATTTTTAAGTAACATGACAAATACATATTTTTATATGGAGAAGGACAATTGCATAATTTTATAGCGAGAATGACAAGCGGTGAATCCCGAAAATCGATTAATCTCCGAGTGAATCCCGAAATCGATGAATTTCGACGATGAATCTCGAAAATCGATGAATTTCGACAATGAATTTTGAAATTTAGTGAATTTTGGCAAATGAATTCGAACACAAGTGAATTTCAACAATGGATAAATAGTTTTGTCCTTTATGCAAAAGTTTCAAAAGATCGTCCTGCTACTCAATTGATGAAATATTTTGATCCTTCTCCTCATTCCCCTAAAAAGTATGTAATTTCACATGTTACTTAAAAATAATTCGGTTTGTGTTTTTATCCCTAATTACCCATAGATAAAAATTCAAGTCTAAATTGACTTTTATTTCACACAATTCAACTCTAAATAAATGTTTCCATGCTCATGTAATTAGTTAATAATTATATAGATATAAAAAATTTATGTCATACTTAACATTTTGAATAATTACATTTTACATAGACATAGATACATGTATCACATAAATTTATAATAATAACAATCAGGATTCTACCGAATAAAAGGAAACAAATCATGTAATATAATCTCCTACCATAATTATCTCCAAAATTAACTACTAATAAACTTGTCACTATTAATTTATTTTACTTTAAAAATACGTATATCTCACACACACATACATAGGCAAAATTAGAAAAATGGTCATGTAACTCGGTCTACTAAGGATTTTAGTCATACTCCTGCTCCGTAGGGAACATGGTCCTCTAAGTTGTTTTTTTTTAAATGGTCCTAATCGCCGAAAATAGCTGACTGGGCACCAAAATTTTTTAAAAACGCTTATGTGGTTGCCACGTTGGATCCTACATGGCTATGGGGGGTCCCATTTCTCCTCCATTTACTTAAAAAATGTTGATGCAAGAGAAATTCGAACCCATGACCTTATAGTAGAGGTCCAAGCACTTTGTCATCCTAGCTAATGCTTCAATGTGTATCTTACGACACAACTTATTGATTATGAAACATATTTCCGCAACAAAATAATCCAATCTATCATAGTAATAACGTTATGGACTTAACTCAGAACGGAAAGTATGTTATATGACTCATAAAAATATATATACTTAGCTATAATAACCTTGCTCAATTCTCTACAGAGATTTCATGACAGAAATAACCAGACATGATGGAATAAATCTACGTTTCTTCGTCACCTTGTTAAGTTATTAGTTTATTACCAGGGGCGGATGCAGGATCCAAGACAAAGGGTGGCGAGAATTCTAATGATTTTTTGCAATCAAAAAATGCATAGTAGTTTTTTTTTTTCTTTTCTGTCCCTTAGAATTCCAAAAAAAAAAAAAAAACTATATATCGTATAAAAACACGACGATACATTTCTCGTTGTATGATAGGAAAATAAACACTACTATATATTGCGTGATATGAACACATTAACAATTATACTCCTATCAATATAGATTTCTAACACTACAAACAATATTTTTGATGAAAACAAACATTTCAAAACTTATGAATATTTGTTTAAATGTATCACTTTGATAATAACTATGTATTTTTATTTACATGATAAAAAATTTATGTCAAATTATCCGAATATTATAATGATATGGATGAATATAAATTTGTTGCGGAAATAGGTTGCATGAGTGATACGTTGTGTCATAAAATACACATTGAAGCATTAGTTGGATGGCAAAGTGCTTGGAGCTCTACTATAAGGTCATGAGTTTGAATCCCTCTTGCATCACCTTTTTTTTAAGTAAATGGAGGAGAATTGGGACCCACAGCCACATAGGAACCAACGTGGCAGCCACGTAAGCATTTTTAAAAACTTTCGGTACCCAGTTAGCTATTTCCGGCAATTAGGACCATTTTTAAAAAAAAAAACAACTTAGAGGACCATTTTCCTCACCGGAGCAGGAGCAGGCCTAAAATCCTTAGTAGGCCAAGTTACAAGACCATTTTTATAATTTTGAGCAGATACATGCATACATACATACATATATACTAGTTAATCCTTATCCTACATAAAGTACAATTAATTCCGGTGCCCAGTCAACTACTTCCGGCGATTAGGACCATTTTTAAAAAAACAACTTAGAGCACCATTTTCCTCATCGGAGTAGGAGCAGGACTAAAATCCTTAGCAGGCAAGTTACAAGACCATTTTTCTAATTTTGCCCACTTACATACATACATATATACTCGTTTATCCTTATCCAACATAAAGTACAATTCAAATACAAGCATGGGCGTCCTGGGGGAGGGCCATGGCCCCGAGCCCCCCAAAATCTATAAATTTAAGGGCTCCGCGAAATTTTAACTCAATAGTATATATATATTGCATTTTTGAAAATAAATAAGGTATTGCTCTAATGGTAAGCAGTCAAGTATAACTTGATAAACAAGCAGAGTTTGATTCTTTCTTGAGGCAAAAACAATATATTATTTTTCTGGTTAACCCTTTTTTAGAAGGGCCTAAAATAATATTTACTTTGAGCCTAAATTTAGACAGGACGCCCACAATATATTTTTGTTTTTAAATATATACATCAACTTATATCTTCTTACCTTCTTTTTATTAACAACATTTTTTGTAATGCAACAAAAAACTACACTATGATACAATTGATGTAAAATAGTTATTTAATTTCAAGAAAAAATATAAATGATTATATTTTATTATTTTACTTGAAGTAGAATGAGGTGTTTCACCATATGTTATTCCAGTAAAAGGTATACTTATAAAATGAAATTTGGTAACAATGCATCCTTTTTTTTTATCCATCTTTAATATAAAATCTATCTTAATTTAGTAAGCTTAAAATTGTCTTTAAAAAATGATTTTTTAAATAGGTTTTTGTCAGGAAGGACATATTAATAAATAAACCAGGATCTGAGGATATCGATAATTAATCATGACAAAACCTATGTAAATTTCCAATACCACCCTTTTTCTATCTATCTATTGTTGGATGTAATATCGCCGGACGGATCTAGATCCGCCCGATTACGCAGCGGAATAACAAGGATCACGATGAATATAACATTAAAGCACATAATTTAAGATCTACCTACCAGTGGCGGATCCAGGAATAAATTCTAGTGGGGTCACCGGAGTCTAAAACTACATATTTTATCCAAAAAAAAATTCCAGTGGGGTCACCGGGGCCTAAAACATCAATTTTTATCGATAAAATGACACTTTTTAACAACAAAACTACATAGTTTTAATACTAATTTTTTTTTTTTTTTTTATAAATCGAGTGGGGTCACAGCACCCCCCCTGGGGGCTGTGGATCCGCCCCTGCTACCTACAAGAAGGTTAGATCTACTTACCAATCAAAAGATAAGCCGAGATCCAAAGAAGAAGCCGAGATCCGAGAATCGAGAAGCCATAGTCTTCCGATGTGTATCTCCAAGCAACAACCGGTGGAAGCCGATTCTTGATTTTGACCTCCTTGATATGCTACCTGGAAAATCCCAAAGATTTTCCCAAGTCAAACCCTAAGCTTTGGCCGAATTCCTTAGCTTATTTAGTGTGTATGTATGCGTGTATGGTGTTGTTAGAAAAGGCTTAGGAGAACTCTCTTTATATAGGAGAGAAATCCTTGTCCTCCAAGGATTTAATAATTAATACAAAATCAATTATAATAATCATTTTCCATAAAAGATACTCCTAGAATAAATCTAGAATATTTAAGGATCAATCTAATATATTTTCCTTAATTAATTATTTAACAAATAAACAATTAATCACATGTCTTATAAATATCAAGAAAACTAATTCCTTAATAATTAACAAGACAAAAACACGCCAACCCTAGTCAAATAAGGCTTGCACACGAAATTTCACATAATGGGCCGAGTCCACGAAAAATGTCTTTTCCATGTATTTTATTATTTAGTCCAATAAATAATAAATCGCACATCAATTAAATAGTCCAACTACTTAATTATTATTGAGGCCCAACGTCAAGAAACATATGCATGTTAGGACATCGGGGACCATGGACCTATAACCAGTAGCTACAATAAATTAAATAAAATTATTCATCGAACATAACAATTCTTATTCAATCTATTAATTCTGGGATTACGCCACCATAAACCCGAAACTGAACTCTATCGATTATAGATACATACTTACACTCTAATCATCGAGTAAATAAGCGTCCACTGATATAATCATTACATATAGACTAATCCTCCGTGAATCGCTCGTTTTGATTCGGGATATTTCCGTAAACCCTTCTCAAAACATCTTATCCTTATTTACCATTAACCCCTAGTGATCAATTAGTTCATAACTAATATAATATGAAATCGGCCGATCGATCAGTATCTGGGATTAACAAATAAGGGAACTGTCTGTCTACTTCCGTCAGGAAGGAATGGATTCCGTATCTGTGAAGTCACATACTACTCACTCATTCCATAATAGAGCCAACGAGAAGTGTTCAGATCACATGTATCCAAGTGATCCTTAACTAACACATCAAACCCTACTTTGAACCAAGCAGTAGACTGTGATCACCTCAGGATTGAGATTAATCCATATATGATCATCTTGTGATTTGATAAGATTTCTCGATCACGGAATTATATCGAGAACACAAATCAAATGGGTCCAGTCCTATATGATAGACATCATACATAAATGCCCTACTAGGTACCCTATACCGACGGTCCGGATAAGACGGTCACACCGTTAAGTGTTCTGGGCGCATTATTGGTATATTAATCATGAGACCCATACTCTGATTAAATTCACCACGGACTAAATAGTTTTAAGCATATCATCACTAACTCAATCCTCGTGTGTATTCCATACACTGAGTTATGTGATTACATACCGATATACTTAGGGTTTTCAGCAGTGTATTAATATAAGCATAAATGTAAATATTAAGATGAATTATAAATCCTGTCAAAAAATATTACAGAAATTGTCTTTCGGGCACTACACCTAACATCTAAAAAATAAAAGACCCTTCTTCCAAAAAAAAAAACATCAGAGTTCAAAAGCATCAGCGTTCCGTCCATCAGCGTTCAATACCTGAACATGGGTTTGTCCGTCCTAATGTCAAAATTTTCTGTTTTTCCGCCGGCGATCACCAAAAAAAACCGCCTATTGTAAAATTCAATGCCCTGATTTTATGCCGTCGGTCCTGATTCTCTTCGGTCTCCCAATTCCAGCCGGAATAACCGGAAAACCTCATAGGAAGACATCGTTGCTGGACGGTGGTGTGGTAGTCCTCACGGATTGTTTCCCGATGATCAATCCGGTGAATCGTTCAAACGCCGCTGCTGCTGATGCGCCGGGAAGAGACGCTGCAACACTGCCACCGTCTTCAACACCTCCGGCATTTTTCCGGCATCAGATCTGTGGTATTTTGCTTAATTATTCACCTCCGGCATCAATTATCGCCATAAACATGGCATCCGACTAGTAACATCTCAAGAATGCAAGGAGGAACGTATCATTGTTGCTATATTTTTTTGGTTTTACTACATGTATATTATAGGTTGTTACTACATGTATATTATAGGTTGAGATATCATTGTTACTAATTTTTTAACGTTACTACATTTTTTGCTCTAACTTTATCTATTTTATGAGCTGTTACTACTTGTTTATTGGTCGTTACTACATTTTTGGCCTGATACTACTTGTTTTTTGGCTGTTATTACTTGTTTACGGGTCACATTACTTTTTCCTTTGGATGTTACTACATTTTATGGGCTGTTACTACTTGTTTTTTGACTGTTACTACTTGTTTTTTTGGTTGCTACTACACTTTATCTAGCGTTACTACGTATTTAATGTGTAAAAAAAATCATGGGTATTCGGTCCATTTATTATGAATTTGTCCTTTTTAATTAACGTCTTTTTATCTCCATTTATGATTTTTTTGTCTTCTCAGCCCCTCCCCTTTTTTAAATAAGTTTAAAATAGGTTTTTTTTTTTTCTTTAAGATAATGATTTCCGCTTTCTCTAGTTTCAAGGCTATAAATAGGTTTCTAGTTGCCCTAGACTTCACAATTTCACCACATTTCCTCCCCATCTATACTTTTGTCTCAACTTGTTCTTCTAGGTTTCTCTGCGGCGGCTATCTTTTCCTTAAGTCAAGAGGAATCGCACAAATTTAAATGAGGGTATAATTATTTGAAACTCCATCTGCAACTCTTATTGAATTTGTTCCTCAAATTTTTGTTTTCCAATTATATTAATGTTTGATCGATATATCTTCTTTCCTATGATAGTCTTGTCATTTTTAGAACCCTTCTTTATTTGTTCAATTTATGCTTGTGAATGACATGCTTGTTTTGTTTTGCGAAGCTTTAATTTTTTGCCCCGTACGTTATTCATGTTTCCCTATTCATCTTAGTGACTACAAATAATGCTCCAAGTGCTTTATTAATATAGATCATGATGCTCGGTCAATTATTGTTTTTGAAGATTTTAGTGAGATTAACTAAACTTTTAAGATCTATTAATGTACTTTTTTCAATGCAAACATCCATGAATTTATTTTCTTGTTGATATATTATTGTTTTGGAAGATTTTAGGATCTGTTAAACAAGATCCTAATGATTTCAACAACAAAAGAATTTATGTCCTAATGATTGCATGACTAAATCTTTCGCAAGGTCCACGGGAAGAGAGACGCCTAATATGACTCAATGACTAATTCTTTGGCTTAGATTGATTCTCTATTGGATTGATTTGGATTAGGTTTCATGTTTGCTTAATAAATTAGAAATTTTAGCACTTCAAGTCGGATATCTCAAAATAGGTAATTCATTAATCATAGCCAATTGAGGACTTCAGCTACATGTAACATACGATGTTCTTGTTTATGATGAGTAAAGTTGCTAATATTGGCTCCATTTTTATTTTCAAGGATACTCGATTGTCTCTTATTTAATTTGTTTGGTCGAAGGTCAATCTCATAGTTGGGAAGGTGTTAAAGGCGTTAAAGGAAAAATGAAGACAATTTGAAAAATAAAACATAATAGTAGGAAGTATCTGTCACTAGTTTTTTTTGAATTTTTATAAATGAGAAAGGGTCTTTCTGTGTATATGTGTGATGTGGGTGGACATTAATGAATTTTGGACGAGCTTCGGCATAATCGCTTATCAAAATGTTGTTTCCCTTAAAGTCATGGTAATTAACGATAGTTTCATGTTTATTATTTCTTGTATACATCGGCCTTTCTGAGTTATCGACCAAGGTATTATTTATTTTTACTTGATGCTTTCTTTGTTTGTTAGATGTTAACTATTTAGTTTTTGTTATGGTTTTACCCCTCATTCAAAGATCAACCACTTGCTAGAAAACATATTGGTTATACTAAGTATGCATCATGGCTTGTGAGCAATGTTATGTGAAGTTAGTTTATTCTTTTTTTATTTCTTTATTTTTATTTCATTGTGTGCTTGCTTTTGCAGATTGTGGAACCGACGGAAAACAATCAAGGTTGTGTACAATGGATACACAGTTTAATACATAAAATTTACATTAAGTAGAAAGATCATTGATCATGACATATCATTTTGCGCATTCCTCGTGGTAAATTACCTCTTCTTTGAAATTCATTATTCGAGTCAGGATGTAAGAGTCGAACTTATTCGCCTTACGAAGACAGCATAATACTTACGGATAGGAATTCTTACGGAATTTAAATAAAATGCGAGAAAATAGCTGAGAAAATGGGACTGACTAATACTTATGGAATTCTTTTACAGGAACATCAACAACTCCATTGGAATCATCCGTTACTGCCCGATTGAGAGGATAGACCGTTGAACAAGATTGGACGGCAGTTTGCTCCGTTATTCATCGCTTTAGCTTTGGCATTTCGGATATCATTGTCCGTCCAATAATCATGCTCTCCTTTTTACCTTCTTTACGAAAGAATTCCCAATCGTCAAAAACACCTCACAAACCCTAAAATCTAAGTTTATCATGATTGGGTATGAGTATCGTCACCAGCTACAAGCCGCGGTTTTGGGCAAGAGTTTTTATAGAACCACATGGACAATAAATTTAAACAAGATCCTCTTGACGCTGAGTGGTGAAACCGGGGTCGAAGAAAATAAATTAGGTGGTTTAAACGTTGAACCCGGTTCAACTCGGCCAGCCTCCGGGTTTCATTCCTACAACACACACTATGTGAGCTTGAAAAGCTGTAAATCAGACGTGTATGCCTCTATGCTTTGTGCATTGGAAAGATATATTGGCTATTCATATTCAAAATGAATCTGGTTCTGTATAGATTACATTTTCCAAGATACTAGGAGACATATGGAGGCAGAGTTCTTCTTGTATATATTTATTAGATTTTGATTAAAAGGGCATTAAATTAATAGGGAAATTGTTATTTAATAAGGATATATTGTCTAGTTTTTTCCTAAATTACCCTCATCTTAATATTTTCTCCAGTTGTTGTTCAGGCCATATTTATATGATTATTAATGGTGTATTTTATTATTATTTTTTCCCACATTTGCATAATTTACATGAGAATTAAGGGTTTAAGTGTAAATATTGAGTAAAGATGATTTTAAGATAATTGTATGCAAAATTGATGATTTTAAGTGTTGATTTAATGGAATTATTATTAGTTGAGTTTTATTACATTTTTGCATTGTTTATTTATCATGTAGGTGTTGATTTTCGTGCATATAATGAGGATAAATGAAGCTCAAGTCGAGCTATAAGAGATAGAGTTGGAATTAGCTTGAAGAAATTGGATAAAGATGAAGAGATCCGATCCTCAGCAGTTCAAACGGGCGTCTACTGATCTTGAACGAGCGTCCAGAAGTGAACTGGCGTCCATGCAGCGTCCAGAATCGTATTTTACATTCAGAGAGTTCAGACGGAGGATGAACGAGCGTTTACTCAGCGTCCAGGCATTCTGGACGGGCGTCCGGATATTCAGACGAGCATCCGTTGCCGACTTAGTCATAACCGACTCAAAACTCTATATATAGCAGCAGCCTCTTAGCCCTAATTCATACCACATAATTGAGATCACAATTTTACACCAAAAAGCTGCGGCCACGAGCCTTTTTACGCAGAGATGAATTTCTCCAATCCAACAATCATCTTCAACATGATTGTTGGCTAAAAGCCTTGCAGTGAGTCGACGGAGGAAGCCTATCAACAACAAAACCAACTAGAGAGTTCGATACTGGATGTTTAGTGAGTTTAAGATCTAGTTTTTCATCACTTTTTTATTTGTTTTACATTGCCATGTTTTGTTGAATTATCAATTCTATGAAACGATCTATTTATCTATCTTTATGCTTGAATAATTTACTTAAAGTCTGTTTATTTGAGTTCTCTTTTGTTTAAGTGATGCATCTAATCATGTTATAAGAGATTAGGCATGTTTAGTTGAGTAAGAGTTTGGAAACGATCTCGTGATCCTGTTTTGATTGCATGTTTAGTTTGTTTGAAAAGACAAACGAAACCTTAGGAATTTGATTAAAGATATTTGATTGAATTCGTGATAAATCACTACTCAAAACTATGTCTTTTTAATCACCGTCTAGTTGGATTGTTGGTTGATAAGTGGAGTCAGTTGCCTTCTTTGTGTTTTCCTTTACTTGTTTGAATCAAATCATTTGCATAAGTTTAGTTTAAGTTTTAGTTTTTAAACCTTTAGATTTCTGCAACTTTTACGCAATTTTCATTCGGTTCAGTAGTTAGGACGCTCGTCCGCAATAGCAGGCCTTCGTCCATTAGATTTAGTTTCAGACGCTCGTTCACTTTAGTGAACGCTCGTCCATCCTTCGTTTTCTTATTTTTCAGCTTGTTTTATTTCTGTTTTAGTTTTAGTTTTAGGGTTCGATTCTTAGGGTTATTCCTTAGGTTAGTAGTAGTTTAGTGACATAATCGATATAGGTTTATATTTGAATTCGATAAAGCGTTCCATTCCTTAGGACGACCCGTTAACATCCTTTACTACAGATCCTTATACTTGGGGTGTTTCGGTTATAAATTGTAAAACTCGTTTTTACCGAACAAGTTTTTGGCGCCGTTGCCGGGGAATCGGTTTCGGTTGTCGGATTCTTTTAGGTATAAATTTTTATATCGATTCTAATTTTAATTCGTAGTTTTTAATTTTAGGATTACATTTATTACTGTTTTATTTTATTTGATTTTCTTTCAATTATTTTCCTTACTTTTTATAGCTTAGATCTGTTTCCGTAATTATAGATTTGTTTTATTTTGTTTCCATAAGTCTTTTCTTCTTATTTTTTTTATCTCGTGTTTTATTTCTGGTAACCTTAGTTTTTAGGTTTTCGTATTTGAACGAGCGTTCAACAACTTGAACGCCCGTCAACCTCAATTGTCCCCTCGAACGAGCGTTCATTCAATCGAAACAGCGTTGATTACGCTCGAACTAACGCCCACTAACACCGGGCCTTGATTCGATCTGTTCAATCATCACTTCTTTTCTTTCTTCTCTTTTCTTCTCTTTTCTTTTCTCCCTCTAAACCATCTAATCTTTTCTAAACCTGTTCTAATCAACCCCAAAGGGTTGATTTCTTCATTTTCCTTTCTTCTAGTTTATGCAAACGAGAAGTAAGAAGGGACTTCTGATCTTTGATCACGAGCACGAACGATCTATCCTTAGAAGAAGGCTTTTCCCGATTTGGACAAAATGGCGGATCAAGATCCACCAATTCCAAATCTCGATCCCCAAGCTCGATTAAATTTACTCCTTCAACAAATGCAAGCTCTCAGAAGAATAAAGAGAATCGCAAAGTGGCATAAATCAACAACTTCAACAATTCCGCCAAAACCCGGCTTAATCGGTTGAACGGGACCCTACACTCCATATCTTAATCAAGATTTTCTCGAGGACATAGACCTATTCGTCCACGATATGAGGGGAGTGAATTTCGACCTTAAAAATGGAGTAGTTGCACTAGTCCAAAATAGCTCTTTCCATGGCATTGCTCAAGAAGAAGACCCGACGACTTCTTGTGCACATTCGCATAAATCGTGAAGGTGCCATTATCCTGGTGTTGATTACGAGATCGTAAAGTTGAAGCTATTTCCTTTTGCTTTAAAAGGTGAAGCAAGCGAGATGGTTTAAGTCGTTAGCACATCATTCCCTCCATACATGGAATGATGTCAAAAGAGCCTTCGCTCTTAAGTGGGTTTCACCAGGCAAGATTATGGAAATGAAACGGGAAATAGCTACGTTTGAGCAGTTGGAGGATGAGTCTGTTGGCAAGGCTTGGGAGAGATTAAATCTGTTGATGAGAAAGTGCCCCAATCACGGATATGATAGACATGAGTTGTTGGAACTATTTTACTGAGAGGAGTCTCTCAACCTAATAGAGACTATCTTGACTCCACGGCTCATGGATCCTTCTTAGGGGAGGTGATGAGATCGCCACTGAGTGGGTGAGACCATCGCCAAGAACAATATGTGGTCGACTCCTAAGAAGACCAATATTGTTAAGAAAGAAGGTACTGCAAGCAATCCTGATACACAACTGTTGGTTGCTCAGATGGAATTGATAAGCAAGCAGCTGGCCAATCTTCAGATGCAGCCTTCTAATTCAAATTATCTTGAAACACAGGCAGGGACTGAGATGACGGAGGAGGTAAACTTAATGGATAATCAAAACCAACCCTTCCGAAACTTCAACCAGAACCAGAACTATTCAGGATTTCAAAGACAAAACTTCAATCAAGCCAAGTTACCACCTGGCCCTTCAAATTCGAATTCTTTCAACTCGAACTATCAAAGGCCAGTTCAGAACTCCCAAAGGCCTCAAGGTGGCTGGAATCAAACTCAGAACAACAATCATACCACCTCATGTGTCCCTCAACACAAATTCGATGAGTTGGTAGACATGGTGAAGACTCTGTCTACTAGTGTTAAAGCAATTGAGAGACAAGTTGGTCAAATGGCAGACCAGCAAGCAAGCAGACCTCACGGTAAACTTCCGAGTTATACCGAGAGAAATCCGAAAGCTGATGTGAATGTTTGCACTGCCATTACACCTCAGTGGGAGTATGGGCAAGAAGAGAGTTGAGCGAAGTAACTCGAGAAGTGGTAAACATTTGGACCCGGCAAGATGTCGGAAGCGAGTAGCCCCTCCCGACGCTATGAGTTCGGGGGGGAAATCGAAACCATATGCCAAAGAAAGCAACGATGATGAGGCGTAGTGACAATTCTTCGGAGGACGAAAATAATTCTGATGATGAGGAAAGGAAGGAAAGTCAGGAGGCTGTACCCCTGACTAAGAAAAAGAAAGAAAAGTTCGTAAGATGGAAGGATAAGGAGGATGAGGCGATAAAGAATCAGGCCGCAGGGAATGGTAAAGCCCTTCCTTATCCCCCAAAAAGGAAAGAGAAAGCCCTCACTAATGACAAGCAGTATGATGGAGTGAGGAGGATGCTTAGAGACACTAAAGTGAGTATGCCCTTAGCTGAGGTATTGTCTGAAATGCCTAAATGTACTAAGTATCTTAAAGAATTCTATGGGAGTAAGAGAAAGCTTCAGGGGATGGCTGAAGAAGTGCTACGCGAGGATTGCGCGATGGTTTCATAGAAAATTGCTGTTAAGCGAGGTGACCCTGGCAGACCTTCAATCTCATGTGAGATCGAAGGCCATTTATTCGAAAACATCTTATGCGACTCAGGGGCCTCTATTAATGTGATGCCATTAAACGTATGCAAAAAGCTCGGGTTAGATAAAAGGATGCGGGAACGCCCGATTTCTCTTCAGATGGTAGATAAATCTAGCGGATCGCAGCCGGTTGTGTAGCTAATGTTCTCCTTCAAATTGAACATTTAGTCTTCCCTACCGATTGGGTTATTCTAGACTATCCACGATAAGGAGATGCCTCTAATTTTAGGCCGAACCTTTTTGACACTTCTAACGCTCTCATCGACTTACGCGCAGGGCAGTTACTCTGAGTCGGTGACACATCTGTCACCTTCACACGAGGACACATCCTGAAAGAGCCGTAATTGATGAAATATCGTTTGTCGAAGCTATCTACGAGGACGAAAAAGATGCCTACTTTGAAGAAGCAGAGGAGTTGACAGAGATAGGTGTTTTTGAAGTCTTGGACATTGAGGATCCGGTGATGCGGACCACCTTCTAATTCATTTCAAGCCGTAGGCATTGGCGAGTCATCTTCACTCGCCACACTGGGCTGTTATTGAGTTAGAAGCATGGAGATGCCCAAACAACAAACGATGATTTCAAAGAACTGAGTCAGGAAGACTTCATCCCTGGTGAAGAAGAAGCTCTGATGGGTAGTTGGGATGAGGTAGAGTTTTGGAGAGAAGCTACTCATTGGGAAGTAGATGATTGGGAGGAGCGGGCAGAAGAGCTTAAAGATGAAGAGTTAAGAAAAATGATCGATCACAAGAAAAAGGAAGCAAGTGTTGACCGGAGGATTCCGATGGATGATTTGATCCAAACCTTTTCGGGGTTGAGCCTTGGGAAGATGAGTTATTCTTTAGTCAACCACTCCAAGCTCATAAAGAGAAAGGTGGCCCGTTAAAGTCTAGTATTGAGCAACCACCACCGATTTAGAGCTCAAACCGCTCAAACACCTTAAGTATATCTTTCTTAAGGATGGAGATAAATTGCCTTTGATCATTTCTTCAAACTCGACCACTGAGCAAGAAGCACGGTGATAGAAGTGCTTAAAAAAGAATATCCTCGCGTTCGGATGGCAAGTGGGTGATATCCGAGGAATCACTTGGATGTATGCATGCATAAAATCCGAACGGAGGAAGGAGCTAAAAGGTAAGACAACCTCGTGAAGGTGAATCCGCATATGCAAGAGGTTGTCAAGAAGGAGGTTATAAAGTGGCTCGACATGGGAATCATCTACGCAATCGCCGCCGATAGCGAGTGGGTCAGCCCTACTTAAGTTGTGCCAAGAAGGCGGTATTACGGTTGAAAAGAATGAAAAAGGGAGGAAGTTGCCCTACGTCTCGTGGATCGCTCTGAGTGCAGATCGACTATCGTAGATCGAATGAAGTCACCGCAAAAGATCACTTCCCTTACCCTTCATTGACCAACTAATTGAAAGACTGAGTGGTCACAAGTATTATTGTTTTCTCGATGGGTACTCTGGTTACTTCCAGATAGCCATCGACCCCAATGACCAAGAGAAGACCACATTTACGTGTCCATCTGGTACTTTTGCTTTTCGTAGAATGCCATTCGGTCTATGCAATGCACCCGCGACTTTTCAACGGTGTATGTTGGCCATTTTTGATGGACTTGTTGAGAAATGCATGGAAGGCTTCATGGACGACTTCTCAGTCTACGGCGATAGCTTTTATGAAATTTTAGAGAACCTAGATATGGTACTCCAATGTTGCGTTGAGAAGAATCGGTGCTTAAGCGGGAGAAATGCCATTTTCTAGTAGGCGAAGGTATCGTTTTGGGACATAAGGTGTCCAATCTTTGGTATTCAAGTTGATAAGGCTAAGGTCGAAGCCATCGAAAGGATGACGTACCCTAAAAGCAAGTGAAGGAGGTACGAGGTTTTCTAGGACACGTTGGAAAGCCTACAGGGTTTATTCGAGACTTTTCTACCATCGCCAAGCCTTTATCAAATCTTTTGAAAGATGATGTAGATTTCTTGTTCGATGCGAAGTGCAAAGAAGCTTTCAATTGTTTGAAAGACAAGCTTATCGGTGCCCTATTTTAGTTGCACTTTTGATTTGGACCAAGCCTTCGAGTTGATGTGCGATGCCTCTAATTACGCCGTGAAGGCGCAGATTTTAGGTCAAAGAGTTGATAAAAGGTTCAGGCCCATTTATTATGCGAGCCGCACCTTTGAACCCGGCTCAATGCAATTATACCACAAGCGAGAAGGAATTCTTAGTCGTTGTTTTTGCCATTGACAAGTTTAGAAGTTATCTTCAGGGTCTCAAGTTGTTGTATGGACCGATCATGCAGCCCTACGCTACCTTATGGACAAAGCGGATGCAAAACCAAGGTTACTTAGATGGATTTTAATTCTACAAGAGTTTGACCTTGTGATTAAAGATAAGAAAGGTAGTGAGAATATTGTGGTGATCATTTATCTCGCTTAGTAAATGAGGGTGCGATGAAATCACAATGATATAGGCATTGATTTTCCGACTGAGCAATTGATGAAGCTTGAAACGGTTAGGCCATGGTATGCTGATTACGTCAATTACCTAGCAAGTGGTCATCTGGAAGATATGACGTATCAGGAGAAGAAAAAGTTCTTTTCTGATCTTAAATATCTCGTATGGGAAGATCCTTACTTGTTCAGAGTCTGTAAAGACGGGTTGCTTCGAAGGTGTGTTCCTGAGCATGATCAGTGGGATATCCTAGAACAATGCCATAGCGGTCCTACCGGAGGTCACTATGGAACACCAAAGACGGTTGCAAAGATTCTTCAAGCTGGATTCTACTGGCCGACTCTGTTTAAAGACGCAGAAGCCTTTTGTAAAGGTTGTGATAGGTGCCGAGAGAAAGCAGGAAAGCGAGTAGTCGGATGGAAATGCCACTTAAGCCCATTCTTGAATGTGAAGTATTCGACGTATGGGGCATAGATTTTATGGGACCCTTTCCATCCTCATGTGGTAATAAGTATATCCTCGTCTGTGTGGATTATGTTTCAAAGTGGGTCGAGGCCATAGCTACTCAAACTAATGATCACAAGGTTGTAAAGAAATTCTTGCAAAAGAATATCTTTACTAGATTCGGCTGTCCGAGAGCACTCATTAGTGATGAAGGTACTCACTTTTGCAATGCGCCGCTTGACAAGATCCTTGAAAAATATGGTGTCAAACATAAGATTGGTACACCATATCATCCTCAAACTAGTGGCCAAGTCATGTAAGCAACAACGAGCTTGAAAAGAATTTTAGAAGACCGTGAACAATAATCGATCTAATTGGAGTATTAAGTTGGATGACGCGTTGTGGGCTTATTGTACTGCATTTAAAACCCCGATGGGCACGTCACCCTTCCAAATGGTTTATGGCAAAGCTTGTCATTTACCTGTCGAACTTGAACACAGAGCTTTCTGGGCAATTAAATTCTTAAATTTTGATAGCCAACTCTGTGGGGAGAAAAGGTTGTTACAGTTGAACGAGCTAGACGAATTCAGACTCAGAGCATACGAGAATGCTAAAATCAGCAAGGAGAGAACTAAGATGCTCCATGACGCTAAGATCAAAGACCGAGAATTCAAAGTTGGTGAAATGGCTTTACTCTATAATATCAGACTTCATTTGTTTCCTGGTAAGCTAAAGTCTAGATGGTCTGGTCCATTTGAGATTCTCGAGGTTAATCCAAGTGGAGTAATTACTTTGAACGGGTATGGTAATCAAGCTTTTAAAGTGAATGGCCATCGACTTAAGAAATATTTTGGGCAAACGAAGGAAAAGCCTGAGATTCTTTATTTCCAAAGAAGAGATGAGAATCTGAGATGTCTGATTTGTGAGGAGATTCCATCTTATTTCTTTGAGTCGGATGATGATGATGCGTTCTATATCCACCCGTGAGGTACCTTCCTGTGAAACTTACGATCATACCACTATGTCTATGCCTATCGTGCGCAAGAACAAGAAGAAGAGAGTCGGTGTAGTTTGGAGAGAAAAGTTTAATGATCTTATAGCACACTTGACTTGTTGTTGTGGTGAAAATCATTTCCGCCCCAATACTCACGATTACGACATCGAGGTGGCGGTAGTCAAACCAAAGTGGCCCGATCCGGGTTGATTCTTAAACTTTGTGTCAAGCTATTGACATTAAAAGAGCGCTCCTAGGAGGCAACCTAGTCTTCTTTGTTCGTTTCCTTTTCTTAGGTTGTTTTATTGTTTTAGAAATAATACTTTAGTTGCTTTTGTGTTGATGGTTATTCCTCTTACGTTCATTGTAAGTGTTTTGTGTTATGTGTTGCTCATATACCCCGTGTACCCGAGATTATATGGTATGTCGAGTGTTGCGAGATACTTTTGAGCAGGTTTTGAGTTACTATCGCTTGTCGGTGTTGTCTATTCGAGTTGCGCGGTACATCCATGCTCGGCGACCTCCGCCAACTTTCATCCGACAACCACCGTTGAAACCAAATTGAGTTTTCTTTTCTTTTATATTTGCACATTCCGAGGACATAATGTGATTTAAGTGTGTGGGGGGTAAATTGGGTATGTTTTTATGCTATATCCTTTGAAATATGAGTGAATGTTAAATTTCAATGAATTTAAAATTTTTGTGAGTCTCGAGCATATAATTGGAACTAGATGCTTGCTAGTTGTAGTTTTCTAACGATGATAGTATGTGACTTAGTGAGATAATTATAGCATGTTTTACTTTTATGGAGATAGTTTCGTTTTTCACTCACGAAAGCCTTTGATTTTGAAGCATGACTTTTGAATTATATCCTTTCATTATTTTTAATGATTTATCTTAGGAAGGTCAGTATAGTTACACCTAAGTTGGACCGTGTACTGTGAATATCATAAAGTTTGAATGTGATAAGTGAGATGTAACTTATGACTTTGAAAAGTGAATAAATAAAATGAGTGAGCAATTATTAATAAATACGTTTGTCGGAAGCTGGTTAATGATTTGAGTGCGGTAGGGTATACCTCGTATGTCCTATACCACTATGATGACCAATAGCTCACGATAGTCAGTTTATAGCTACCTTATGATTTGAGTAGGTAGGGGGTTATCACGAAACATCCTATTCTACTATGATGGGTAAGAGCTTATTCTGATATGCGTCAAATTTGAAAATTTTGAAAATGGTGAATAAGAATAAAGTAAAGTCTTTGTTATCATGGATCTTATACCCAGAGAACCGCATGATATTTGTAGAGGATTATCCTACCTGAGTTCGTGGGAAGGCTTGAGTGGAGCTATTCTTGCATACATACCTAGGATAGTCATTGGAATTTTTGAAAGGATATTTCTTTGAAAGGCTTGTTAAGATTGAGAACGGCTTGTCACACTTTCACGAATCTATCTCGTGTTGGTATCATTTGCTATAGTTGTTGTATCTTTTGTTACGTGAGTTAGAGATCTATGTGGATTATTTATAAAGTTGAGCTATAGTTTTGATTGTTTTGTCCGAGGGCGTACAAAAAGTTAAGTGTGGGGATTTGTTCGAGGCCATATTTATATGATTATTAATGGTGTATTTTATTATTATTTTTTCCCACATTTGCATAATTTACATGAGAATTAAGGGTTTAAGTGTAAATATTGAGTAAAGATGATTTTAAGATGATTGTATGCAAAATTGATGATTTTAAGTGTTGATTTAATGGAATTATTATTAGTTGAGTTTTATTACATTTTTGCATTGTTTATTTATCATGTAGGTGTTGATTTTCGTGCATATAATGAGGATAAATGAAGCTCAAGTCGAATTATAAGAGATAGAGTTGGAATTGGCTTGAAGAAATTGGATAAAGATGAAGAGATCCGATCCTCGGCAGTTCAAGCGGGCGCTCATCGATCTTGAACAGCGCCCGAAGTGGCTGGCGTCCATGCGGCGTCGTAATCGTATTTTACATTCGAGAGAGTTCAGACGGAGGATGAGCGAGCGTTTACTCAGCGTCCAGGCATTACGGGCGGGCGTCGGATATTCGCAGGCAGCGTCCGTTGCCGACTTAGTCATAACCGACTCAAAACTCTATATATAGCAAAGACCTCTTAACCCTAATTCATACCACATAATTGAGATCACAATTTTACACCAAAAAGCTGCGGCCACGAGCCTTTTACGCAGAGATGAATTTCTCCAATCCAACAATCATCTTCAACATGATTGTTGGCTAAAAAGCCTTGCGGTGAGTCGACGGAGGAAGCCTATCAACAACAAAACCAACTAGAGAGTTCGATCTTTGGATGTTTGGTGAGTTTAAGATCTAGTTTTTCATCACTTTTACTTATTTGTTTTACATTGCCATGTTTTGTTGAATTATCAATTCTATGAAACGATCTATTTATCTATCTTTATGCTTGAATAAATTTACGAAAGTCTGTTTATTTGAGTTCTCTTTCGTTTAAGTGATGCATCTAATCATGTTATAAGAGATTAGGCATGTTTAGTTGAGTAAGAGTTTGGAAACGATCTCGTGATCCTGTTTTGATTGCATGTTTAGTTTGTTTGAAAAGACAAAGCGAAACCTTAGGAATTTGATTAAAGATATTTTATTGAATTCGTGATAAATCACTACTAAAAACTATGTCTTTTTAATCACCGTCTAGTTGGATTGTTGGTTGATAAGTGGAGTCCAGTTGCCTTGCTGTGTTTTCCTTTACTTGTTTGAATCAAATCGTTTGCATAAGTTTAGTTTAAGTTTTAGTTTTTAAACCTTTAGATTTCCTGCAACTTTTCTGCAATTTTCTGTTCAGTTCGTAGTTAGACGCTCGTCCGCAATAGCCGACGCTCGTCCATTAGATTTAGTTTCCAGGCGCTTCGTTCACTTTAGTGAACGCTTCGTCCATCCTTTCGTTTTCTTATTTTTCAGCTTGTTTTATTTCTGTTTTAGTTTTAGTTTTAGGGTTGATTCTTAGGGTTATTCCTTAGGTTAGTAGTAGTTTAGTGACATAATCGATATAGGTTTATATTTGAATTCGATAAACGTTCCATTCCCTTAGGACGACCCGTTAACATCCTTTACTACGATCCTTATACTTGGGGTGTTTCGGTTATAAATTGTAAAACTCGTTTTTACCGAGCAGATTGTCATAATAAATAAATAAAAATTCACCACCTTCCGAGAAAATAAGATATTATTTCTTAATTAATTTTTGTCACTTATTGTAATCGCCAAACATTTTTGCATGATTTTAGGCTTCCATTATCACTACACAATCTGATTTTAATTAAAAAAATACAAATTTCGTCTACAACTTTGATGCAAAAATTACTCCACCTATATTTAGGGCTTGGTGTTATTACATTTTTTTGTTGTAACTACATATATTTTATTGGTTGTTACTATTTCTCTTTCAAGTAACTACATATTTTTGGCTATTACTTCTTTAAATGTGTTACTACATTTTTTGTAATCGCAACTTTTATCACCAAAACCTAGACCCTGCATCACACGTTCTCCAGGCCCGAAGCGGATCTAGTGCCCAACCTCTCGACTCCAACTAGAATTGCATTATCGAAACCGAGCCAGGAATAGTCGTTAGTGGACGCCCACCACTTTACATTTTTTGTTGTAACCGCATCTTTTTTATCTGTGTTACTAATTTTTTTTTATTAACTGCATTTATTTTATCGTATGTTACTACTTTTGTGTTACTACATTTTTTTTTGCCTTAAGTACGTCTTTTTGTCTATAACACCATCTTTTGTAGGTCATATCGTGTTCCTTTGGATAGAGTTCATTTGGGTTTGTTTTTTTTTTTGAAAATTGCAGAACGGTTTTAATGTGATAAAATTTCCGCTTATTTCTCTTGTTTAGTGCACTAATAAATGTCTACCTAATTTCTCACATTTGTTGAGCTAATAAATGTATGTTGCTCAATTTCTCCCGTTTATTGCGCCAATAAATGTCTACTACTTAAAAGCTTCCAATTATGTAATTTGAGGGTATTTTTGGTACATATCCTTATGAAACATAAAAATTTGAAGTTGTCCTTTCATTTTATTTTTTTAATTTTTTTTTCCTTTTGGCTCCTAGCCTCTTAAATAAATCCTAAACAATCGGGATTCTACCAGATAAAAGGAAACAAATCGTTTATATAATGTCCTACCATAATTATCCCCGAAATTAACTACTATAGGTCTAGTTTTTGCAATCTTAATGAAATCCAGTTTCCAGTTTTACCTTGTTTTGTATTGTTTATATCTTTAAGCTTTTCTTTTAAGGAGGGTTTTGGCATCATAAAAAAATGGGGAAATTGTTGGAAATAAAATTTTTGTTTTGATGATGATTCATCTTATTTTGTTACTTATTTGTTTACACCCCATTGATGAAGTCTTTGAAACTATTTGTTATAGTGAAAGCCTAAAAGATGTCTAGAATTGAATGTATAGGTTTTACTAGAGTCTGATAATTGTATAGGGTACATCAGACAAGCACTGTAATAGATAGAAGTGTCGTAAAACTGAAAACTGAAAATCATCTAGAAAATTGGAACATGACATAAATCTGATGATGTACACCTAAAATTGAAGTCATACTCAGAACTGAAGAAGGTAAGTTCGCTGAAGGACACAGACTCTGTTGACTTATCTAAATGAAGATCTGAGGGAACAAACTCAGTATATGAAGAACTAAGGGACATAGATTCAATTATAGAAGTTTGAAGGCGAGGGTTGAAGCGATTATGAAGACTTAAGCGTCTGATACAAGAAAGTTAGAATTCAGGTAAGTTTGTGATGGCCCGAACCGACTTTATGGATCTTGAAGAAGACCTAAGAATCATAAGGACAATGATATCTTAGATGATTTGTTTAAGGATTGGTGTAATGTAATTCAGTCATATAAAATCAGATAAATAGAGTACTATGTTTTGAAGAAGAGTAAAAACTCAGATAATGGTCTAAGTCTGTTAATAAACTAAAAAGCGACACACTCATTATAAAACCGAAGTGGACACTCGATTTTATATTCACCATCAAAGCAACTGAAAGTACATTCGAACGTTATAAATGAAGCATTTTAATTGGATGAAGAACTGACATGTCAGAACGGACACTGACACCTGACACCTGACACCTGAAAATATAGACATTGATACAATTCAAATTCAAGCAAGATGAACGTTGGACCTCACACTATAAATATAAGACTTGGCATCAAGAATCTGAATTAACAAGATTACAAGCGTTTTTGTGCACAAGTCTAGTTCATCCCAAATGCTATCAATATCTATGCTCAAAAAGATCATATCCAGATTTCTTCAAGTGTTCAAGCTATATCAATCAAATCCAGAATTTGACACTTTGAAAAAATACAAGCAAGAATCAATTTATTGATTCTCAGCCCAACTTTGATTCTTAATCAAAGGTTTAGACTGTGAAGCAATCCGGTCAAGGATTTGCCAAGGACAGTTGTCATTTGAAGTCGGGTAGATTGTGGTTGTGGTGGTAGCTGGTGAAGAGGCAATACAACCCTCCAAGGACCAGTGGTTCAAGCAGTTGGAGAGTAGCATCCGACATGTTCTTTGATTGTTTAGATAGTGACACTAGGGATTAGTCAAGGACTATCGTTTAGGACTTTTTGTAACAGCTTACCTTAGAAAGTTCTAGTGGAATTTTTCTCCTATATCACAGGGGAAGAGTGGACGTACAAGATTTACTTATACAACATTTATTATTGTTTATACAAGCATACTGAATCGATTGTTATCTTGACTCACGATCACTGGCGATATTCACGTAATCGATTTGGCATACTTAGCTTTTTCTTGTATAATCAACAAGATCTAGATAAAGGCTAAAACTTAAATCCGCTACCGGTTGACTCGGTTTTGTTATAAGTCAGTTTGACTTAGACTCATCTTAGTCAGCTCAACTCCACACAAGTTAAAACTGAACCTTAATCGTTATAAATCTAGTTTGGTGACAAGTTTATTCACCCCCCCCCTCTGAACTTGTGTTAGCCTTTCCAATGGACCAATAGTATGATATGTGTTTTGCCCGAAATACTGGTTGATATAATGTGATACTCTATGCAAAACGGATGATTGAGTGTCATTGCATACACACATTGGTTCATAGCACGAATATTGTTTAATGTGTAACTTATGTATACAAGTGGCATGATCTTCATCTTTGCTATGTGAAGCACTTTTCTTTTCGCTTTCTTTGCTCGGGACGATCAAAAGCTCAATGGGGGGTAGTTGATAATGTTCTAAATGCACCATTAAATTAACCTTTTTTTCCCCACTGACCCGAACATTCAGCGACGCGGTATAACTCTAGTTTCCAAATGTTTTGCGTGCCAACATGGAGAGGACCTGCGACACATGTTTATTGATTGCCATTTTGCCAGCTCTGTTTGGAAGTACTTTATGAATCACTTTGGCTTGCGGTTTACTCCTACTTCAGGGATTGTGCCTATGCTTCACTTCTGGCAAAACTCGGCTACTAGTATTTCTGACCTTCGGCTTATTGTTCGGCCATCGCTTCTTTGGGGCATTTAATGAGAGGAACAAGTGCCGGCATGACGAGGTTCAACCTTCCATCTGCGCACCATCATATACATTGAGCGGGGATTCGCAACTTGCCTTTCGGAAGAATCTGGAAGCTAAAGTCTTAGGAGCCGATAGAGGAACTCCTTCTACCAACCCTTTAGGGTCAGGCCTAACCGGTGAGGAGGTAACTTCTCCGAGATGGATGCCTCCGCCAACGGGCAAGGTTAAATTAAATGTGGATGGGAGTGTCGGGAATGGCATTGCTTATGGTGGTGGTATTATCGGGGACTCGATGGAGGGTTTATTATGGCTTTCCACACTTGCTTTGGGCGCGGGGGCGGTGGTGGATGCAGAGATTAAAGCTCTATTTGTTTGGTCTTCGGATGCGGACTCACGCACAAAATATGGATATCGAATCGATTCTCTCTATGTTTATCGTATGATCTCGGAGATAGTGGTGGGGCTGGCCCTGTGTCTCTCCGTCACTCCGGATATGTGCTATCCTTCGATCACTTCATTACACTATTTCGCATGTCTATAGGGAATGCAATAGAGTCATTGGCCGCGCTTGCGGCGTTGGGAGGGATGATCATATTTTCAACCATCAAAGACAAGTCCCATCGCATATTCGGAATCTTATTCATGATGATTTATACGGCCCAGCTCATATCTCAACGTATCACTTTGGTAACCGGGAGGCACTCTTCACTTGTGAAGGGTGCAAACCAGGTCGTATTGCTTATCTCACTGATTTTCTCATTTTCTTCCAGTTGTATCCATATACCGCATGCTCCACTTTGTGCAGATCGATGAAGCTAACTGAATGTGGAGATGGAGGGAACCCAATTGCGCGTCACACTTATCTCCACCAATACCAGATTGATGGACGCACCCTCCACTTTTTGTAGGGTGCAACTCAGTGTTTTTGTTCCTTTTCTACTATTGTGCAGAGTTTGTATGTTGTTTACCATATTTGTGGTGTGCTTATTTGTGGGATGAGATCACCAACTTTCATGATTTGTCTGGCGCTTACATATGGCTGCGGCTTAATGGATTGTCTTGACCTTTGGGCGCACACCTACCGCGATTGCTAGGGGTGCAAACCGTGTGTTTTTGTTGCTTTTGCGATCAACATTTGTGCTCATACTTATCTCGTGTTTGATAGTGTCCCTTATGTGTTTGATCTGACTTCCAGTATGGGTTCCGTAGCTCACTTTACGGATGGGTCATGTCGAAATTTCAAGAGGAAGGGCTGCAAGCTTCTTGAACCAAGAAAGTCCACACGAGGATGCGAATGGGTCTTGGCTTTTCATGCATAGAGGCAACATTTATTTCAATCGAATCCCACCGATGTAATTATTTATAGAGGCGGGGGAATATTTCGGGGTGCATAGAGCGAGTACTCTTCACATGTGGTGGATTTTCCTACACCGGGTTTGCCACACATAGGGTTTAAGGAGGCCAGGCTATGCACTCTATCACGTAATCTTGGGGCGGGCCGGGATATGGCACTAAACTTTGTAGCTCTTTATTTCATTTATTAATAAATAAAAGAGTTTCGAGCTATTAAAAAAAACCTTTATTTACCCTAAATTCTGCTCTAGAGAATTTAGAGAGACTCATCATTGTGAAGGAATATATGTTAAACACTGAGTACATGTTCCTAAGTTCTTAATTTTGCATCTATGTTATTATCCCAAAGATATGGTACTGTATTGCCTTGTTTTATGTATTTTTCAGGATGTAGCAAATTTGGAGCACTTAAGGATGGATTTGGATAAAGGAAAGAGTATTGGGCCGAGTTGAGTAAGTCCAGGAAGAGATCTGCTGAAAGAAAAGAAGAAAACCAGGGCCGGTTTACCGTGGGCTAGGCCTGATTAACCGAGGGTCTTGGGGAACACGAAACTGAATCTACCGCATCTACTAGGTCGGTTAGGGTTTATTTGAGTCATAAGTCAGCCAATGTATCTGTATAAGGCCGCAGAAACTGGATGTATTATATTCTTCCAATGGTGTTACAAATTATTATTATTTCATTATACAATTCTGATCCAATAAAGTTCTTTTAAGCTTTTGGAGTTTATTTTTTGGTTTCCTCCCCTTCTTCCCATCTCTAGCTTGAGTGGATCAAGCTAGATCTCCATTATTGAAGGTATGAAGCTTTGAACGTTCCTTTATGTTTTTAATATGGTAGATCTACTTTTATTTACGAGTTTTAGTTGATCTGCATGTTTAACAACCCCATAATTTACTTGAATTGATCTGAATTGAGCAATGTAGATTTCTGATTAAGAACCACAGCCCCCGGTAAATCGGCGGTCTATACCGATTTACCGAGGCAATTTTAAGTCCTTTTAATCACGAAGATTTGCGTCGGCTACATTGATGGATAGGAATAATTAAAACGAGTAATAGGTCTAGCCAATTTAGTATTCGTAATTCATAAATTAACATGAAGGACTGTTAGTGAAGTGTTAATTAGGACATTGTCTTGATGGACCCTAGGAATGTGCTATTCATAGTCGATAGTTGCCTAGGCGGTTTAGCGGTATGGGTTAACGCTCAATCACTGGAAATTCTAGTTCTTCATGCTTATAGGCTATTACGGACCAATTAATGAGGGTAGCATGCGTATAGATTGTCTCGCCATTGTCGGAGTAAATAGGATTAGGAGTTGTACCGTAGCAAAAGCAGTAATTAAAAGCTCGATTAGTTTAAGGAAATTATGTGGGAAGTAAAAATAAGGATTAACTAAACCAAGTTACTAGATAGAAGGGATGGGAAGGAATACCATGTTTCCTTTATGTTCATTGTTCATCAATGACCACTTATGTTTTCTTGATTAGATTAGAGTTATTTATGCTCAAGTTGCATTGTCTCTGTGGGATCGACCTTGATTCACCCTTCCTATACTACGATTGACCTAGTACTCTTGCTAGTAAAATCGACATAAAGCCCGCGACGAGATTAGTTACCTCCCATCATGGGCCACGATCGACTTCCCATCGGCCCTCTACTACCCACGATCTGACGGTCTCATAAAAAGTGCAAGTGGGCATCATGAAGGTGTCTGACGGTTGAGCTCGCCAATAATATGGCTCCCGAACATAAGTGTCACGGATTTTTGTAATGAAAATAAACAAGTAATAAATTTATAAATCCGGTATACCCCAAGTGTAGGGATCGTAGTATAGAGGTTGATACCGGGTCGATCTTACGGGGAATCGGGGTTGTTTAAACTATTTTTTATTATCTAACTTAACTATCTCACGATTACTACTAAAAGATACGAAAATAAAGCATTGAAAACTAAAGCGAAAAACGAAACTACAAATAAGAATAATGGGATGTAAGATCGAGATCTAAAGCGATTGCAAATATGGTTCTTGAACAAATTATCTAAACTAAATCTATTCTAAATCTATTACGAAATAAAGATTGTAAATTCACTAAAAATCGATCACAAGTGATTTAATCAATAAAATAAAAGACGAACAAGCAATTGATCCACCTATCCTACAACTATCAATTTCTATCTAGATTGTCTCGTGATTCTTAATCAAGTTGTGATTCACCCAGCCAAGGTATGAACTCTAATTTCTTAGACAAGTTCACCTATTAATCTTCTATCTTTCGATCTAAAGATTAACGCTTTCTAACCAAAGGTGTGAAATTTATAAGTTTCTAACCTAGAGATTCAACCTAATAACTCGTTAATTAGATTAAAGGCCTAATCTTTATTATGGCGATCTAGGGTTTAACATGATTCTCATCAAAATCAAACATCATACATGCAAAGATCTTTCGATATGAATTGCATAAGAACGAAATAAGCATAATAAAGATACAACTTTGAATTAAAAACTCACAAGACAATCGAAGATGAAATCAATACGTTGGTTGGATGGCTTCACAATGCTTGTTCAAGGGAGGTCTAGCCTCTTAGCATCCTCTTGTAGTTCGAATTACTTAAGTAAAAATACATAAAACGTGTTTGAATCTACTAGAAAAATAAAAATATAAAAACTGAGCCGCCCCTAGGGTTTTGGGGTTCGAATTTCTGATGATGGGGTTGAAAATAACGCGGCTATATATAGAATTTTAAGGCGGTGCTGCTATGTCGGCCGACTGGACGCCCGTTTGGTGGGTTGAACGCCCGTCCAGATGCTTAAAAATCTTTGAGTCGGGCCGAGTCATGATCAGACGCCCGTCCTTCTTTAATTTGGACGCTCGTCCACTAAATATCTCAGAACTCTGAATCAAGTTTCTTCTCCTGGACGTCCGTTCACTTGCTTAGACGCCCATCCAACCTGGACGCTAGTTCAGCCTTTCAAACGCCCGTCCAGAGAAAATCTCAACTTGCTGAATTGAATAGCTTCTCCGGACGCCCGTCCGGACCTTCAAACGCCCGTCCGGATGGACGGGACTCCAAACGCTTCGTTCATCTCCATTTCTCCATTCCAAGTTTGACTTGCATCTTCTTCCTTCCGTTTAGATCTCCTTTTATGACATGTTCGCGTGCACTTCAAAACCATAAAACACGCAAAGTGTAAAACCATAGATAATTACCAATAAAATCACGAAATTAGCTCAACTTTACACTTAAAGACTTTTAAAACTCATTTGGTCAATAATTCGATTAAACCCTTGATTTCTATGCAAATAATACGAATATGGAGGAAATTATTACAAAATATAACGTTATAAATCGCATAAAATCACCCTTAACAACTCCCCTCACTTAGCTTTTGCTCGTCCGAGCAAAACAAGACAAAACCAAGGCTCGGAACAAAGATAGACATCTCAGCAAATATAACACATATTCAATAACAGAGGTTCACCCGGTGTGTGTGCAGAGCCATAACAAACTTCCACTAAGTCCCAACTTGATTCAAAGCAAACTAGCTAGTACCCCTTCAAACTAGAAATGAATGATACTTATAACATGCACTACAAAGCGTGACATGTCCCGAAAAAGATGATATAATACATTTAGGGCCTTTCGACATACTCGAGAGGATAATCCACAACATATCTCATCAGTTTATCTGGGGATAAGGTATACGATAAGCGAGTCTTTTATTCATTTCATACCACTTTTTATTGCAAGTTGATTTAACTATTTTCACATGTAAACGCACATCAGAATGAGCTATTGCCCTGTCATAGCATAATAGGACATTCGAGATATACCCTACCTTACTCAAATCATAAGGCAGCTTCTTCTGACTGTCGTGAGCTTTTGGTCATCATAGTGGTATAGGACATTCGAGATATGACCTACCGCACTCAAATCATCGACCAGCTTCCGACACACCCAATTAATTCATTTAAAATTCAACTTTTTCAACAACTTTAGTTACGTTTTACTTATCACATTCAAACCTCAGATATTCACAGTATATCATACTTTGGCTATAAATACAAACTATTATAATCCTCACGATATATACGTTAGCACTAAGCACATGACTTATAAGATAACAAAAATCACTAGTAAAAAGGGGTATAGCTTTATATTATAGCTCATCATTCATTATGGCTCGTAAAAATATATATCAGGTGAAACAACTAAATTACTGGACATACAGTATACAACATCAATGACTATAAAAAAACAAACATAGATTATGCATTGCTTACTCGGGACAAAACAAAAAATTGAAAAATTGAAAATTTTAGCTCATTTTGCATAGAATCGAAACGAATTAAGCAAACGAATAGATACACATAAACCACCCCCCTCCCCCACACTTAAACCACAACGTGTCCTCAGGTTGTGCAGAATGGAAAAAGAGACAAAATACTTAGCTGATCGTAACAGATACTCGAATCGTTGGTCAGGCCGGAGCCTTCGTAGTGACAAATAGAAATCGTATCAGCACGATGTAAAAGCTAGCGCGACAATACATCTAGAAATATACTTGCACTACTCGATAAACACGGAAAAATCTCGGGAAATATGGGAGAGTATACCAAGACGAAAGTTAACGGAAACATAATGCAAAATCAAGTATATCGAAGAAGATGAAACATTCAATACAATGAAAATTCAAAGCGAGTAAAGTCAAATGAAAGTAATGGAATGCCTTATGGCTTACATGATTCTCGAGAAAAATAGCGATGAGCTAACATGAAAAGTACAATGAATCAAGTAAGGAAAAGTAGCAGGACAATACAAGCATCTCAAAAAGAATTACATAAGCTAGAATCGTAAACATAACATCAGTCTGCCCCGGTGCGTGAGAATCATCGCAGGAGGTGATCCACCCGTAGGAGAGAAGTCGGTGCTCCTCATCCGAAGGCGACTCGGAATCATGAAGAACATCCGCAATGGCTTGCTCAATCTCATCCGAATAGACGTAAACTATAATGCTCGGGTTGAAGACTACGCCGTCCTCGGAGGCCGGTCCTCACTTATACACCGCAAAATAGATAAGATATTGTTACGAGAAGTCCTCATATCCTCCATCGATTCCGTATACTATTAGCCATACTCAACCTCATCCGGTGAGGAGATAAAGGCGGAAGGAAGATGCTCGAGGTGGTGCCGAAGATGAACGGGATCACGTCTTTGCCTCGACCTCGGTCGACCAGGAAGATTTCACTTTCTCCATTTGCAAGCATCTAGGATTCTTTGACTTGTGATCATTTTTGTACTCGAAAACCCTAGCATCTTGACAGAGACTGTGGATCAAGTGCGGACAGATCAAACATCTCGTATATACTTTCTGATTCGTGGCTATCTCATCAAAAATTGCTTGTCCTACATCCACATTCAGCTTGAAATTCAAGGCATATAACATTCCAAGGTCACCAATGTGAAAATGAGTCGAGTTGTTCTTAGGTAACAACACTGCTCAGAATAAACCGACATTGGACCTTCCAATCCTCCGTCCAACTTGTTGTCACCAACTCTTTTCTATCCCCCCGGTCTAAGTGTCCACGGCACCTCCGGGCACACTAACAATCTCTACTCCTCCAACGGATCTTGACCGGCATCATGCTTTGCCTTTATCGCCTCCTTGTAGTCCAACCCCTCAAAAGGTGCCAAGTTATACTTCTCGTTTATAACCTTAGGCGTAAACGTCACCTTTACTCCCCTAACCATCACAACTCCGGCTTCCAAATCCGTTTTCGAGCAATTGGCATAAAACTCTCGGACCAATGTAGAATTAACCGGAGTCGTCGGGGTTAGCATCAATGCCCCCCACTTCCTATCCTTTAACAACTTCACAAACAAAGGATCAACTTCAGTTTCTAAAAACAGCCATCTCAATTAGCATTGTTCGGGCTATATAATGCTTGTTGTACACATCAAGAGCTTTAGGGTTTATGAACCGACGAGCTAATGGCATAGGAACTGGGGTTCTAACGTTCTGTCTAGGTGGCTCAACCCCATCACTTGCATCCTCCTGCTCAGTCCTAGATGCCTCACCACTCCCGGTCACCCCAGGAAATCTCACCAAAGGCACATCATCATCAGTATCCGAACTAGATTCCGACTCATCACGTAATGGTGCTCTAGATGGAGCTTGTGTAGCC